>RQWH01000009.1:1200000-1764861 GCA_003934905.1 Neonectria sp. DH2 | reverse complement strand
TAGTTTTAATAGTGTTTATTATTATTATATTTAACTTTTAATTAATTTTTAATATATACTTTTATATTACTAAATAGCTTATTTAATTATTTATTTAATTATATTATTATTAAGAAATATATACATATTATAATATGTATATTTTAAATTTGAATTATTATATAATAGAAGTTAAAGTATAGTAAAGGTCGAATAGGCCGGTCTGTAGTAAGGCAGTTGCTAAGCACAGTAAAAAACCAGACGACTAGTGTTATCTCTCCTAGCAATAGGCCCCCATGCTAGGCAGTATCCACCTTTAGCTCGTCCCTCCTCCCAAGCTCTCTCCATCTCCACTATCCTCCGTAATCCTCCACCATCATAATGTCATCTCCTTGGCCGCCTATCCTCCGTTCCGTTGCGCTGATATCACTCTGGACTTCATATACCGACGCCGCAGTGGATTCGCGAAACCACACTAGACAACCAGATGCAACACGCGTCGCGACAACGTGTGACGCTATTACCATCAACTACATCACTCATTCTCTTCCACAATCCTGTCTCACGAGCACTTGGACAAGCACAGGGCTGCCAACCGTCGATGCCAGTATTAATGCAACGTTAAATGCAGCCGAATCCGATGCGACAACGCCTATCCCCTCGGACGATCCGGTCCCCAATACGACGTCCGCCAAGTCCGAACACGAATCGCAAGATGCGGCTGGCGATGGCTCGAACAAGCCGTTCATGTCGTTTGAAGACTGGAAAGAGATGATGCTTCGGAAGACAGGGCAGGATCCACAGGATCTGGGATCTCGCAATCCTAACCAACGCCGGCCGGACGACAGAGCACCACCCGACATGGGACACGCAGGATTGGGCGAAGAAGACGAGATCTCACTGAATTTTGACAGCTACCTCGACAACAGCAACAAGGCCGGGGACCAGAGAGATCATGCTACTGGGTCTCACGCTGACGGTGTTGGCGAGGCTGGGGCAGGAGACCCTGTGGCCTACGATGATGGACTGCCGTCCACTCATCGAAGCAAGGATGCCGGGAAAACTTGCAAAGAACGCTTCTCCTACTCTTCATTTGACGCTGGAGCTACCGTTTTAAAGTCAGGTCGTGGTGCGAAGAACACGAAGGCGATTCTGGTCGAGAACAAAGATTCATACATGCTACTGGAATGCTCGACGCGCGAAAAGTTCGTGATAGTAGAACTTAGCGATGACATTCTGATTGATACGATTGTCCTGGCAAACTTCGAGTTCTTCTCCAGTATGATACGCCATTTCCGGGTAAGCGTAAGCGATCGCTACCCAGTCAAGACGGAGTGGTGGAAGGAGCTAGGCACCTTTGAGGCGAGAAACTCGCGTGATATCCAGCCATTTCTCATCGAGAACCCGCAGATATGGGCGAAGTATGTCCAGATTGAGTTTCTTACGCATTACGGGAACGAATATTATTGCCCCGTTTCGTTGCTTCGGGTTCATGGCTCACGCATGTTGGACTCGTGGAAAGACACTCATTCTGAGGATGAGCCCGAGGTGCCACAAGTTGACAGCCCGAAGGAGGCCCAGCCTAAAAGCAAAGTTGAAGCCATTGATCGCCAGGAAACTGCAGATATCTCCTCCTCTGTTGAAAGCCCTTCTACTTGCGCCACCACAGCCGGCTCCCACGTTTTCGTCCAGACAGCTGCCACATGCGAGGCATCTCTCAACCACACAGACAAGGATACGCCTCCCCGCCATGATGCGAAAATTGCCCACTCAGGAGGTGAGCGTGCCCACGAGGCCCGCCCAGATCCAGTGGAGGGAAGAGGCACAGCCAACATACACGTTGCCAAGACAGAATCTTCCGCAGTCGAGGACGTCCCAACAGCACCGCCAACCACGGCCTCGCCGACTGTGTTGCCTTCTGTGAAATCGGCTTCAGCATCACTCAGCTCATCATCTTCAGGAGTCGACGTTGCAGTGAATTCCACGGTGCAGGTGACGAGCACTAAGACCGCCTCCAACTCGGAAACGAGCACAACCGTGGTTTCCATCAACAAATCCTCCCCCTCGGGGCTCCCGGGGGAAAGAACCGCACCAGTGGAACCGGCAGTTCTTCAACGGCATCTCCGCCTGTCCAGGAAGGCTTCTTCAAGGCCATCACCAAGCGTCTACACCAAGTGGAGTCCAACTTAACATTGTCTCTCCAGTACGTCGAGGACCAAGCTCGACACTTGCAGGAGTCACTCCACAGGACCGAGCAGAAACAAATTTCAAAAGCTCATCTCTTCCTTGAGAACCTGAACCAGACGGTACTGGCTGAGCTACGCAGTGTTCGCGAGCAATACGACCAAATATGGCAATCCACAGTGATCGCCCTAGAAAGCCAGCGAGAACAGTCTCAGCGGGAGATTGTGGCGTTGAGCACGAGACTCAACCTCCTCGCTGATGAGGTCGTTTTCCAGAAGAGAATGGCTATCGTCCAAGCAGTGTTGCTACTGTCGTGCCTGATCCTCGTCATATTCTCTCGCGGTGTCTCCCTTCCATATCTGGCACCCTTTACGGACCAGACCAATGGAACACCCTTTCTGTCTACTGCATCTCCGCGGGTCCGGGGGCTGTATGGGCCTGCATTTGATACCGCCCGAGATGATGCCCCTTTGTTTGATAAGCAGGAAGTCGACTACATTCCTGTCACCTTGCCAACTCAGGGTCACCACTCGAACTCAACCTCACGACGCCATGACCAGCACTCCGCTGAGGAGCATGCTGCTCTGCTGCAGCGCGAGCGCCTGTCACCACCACCGACCCCTAACATGGTTGATGACCTCCCGGTGCCAAAGATTGTCCGCCAGCCTCATGAAACGGCCCCAACCGATCTTCGTTACGCCTCTTCCATACTGCAGAGCAGCGTGCGTAAACCGTTACCAGCATTGCCGGAAAACCCCTCGTCTCCATAGCTGGTCATAGGATAAGCTACTTACAAACAATCCGATGTTGTCCTGATTGGGAGTCTCCGTAAGTAGTCAGCGATGTGGATAGTGAGACTCCGAGTACATAGAGCTTTGTTATTCATAGGCGTTTAGGAATTCAACGGGCACGTTCAGTGGATTTAGCTATGAATTGCTATCGCACACTGTGACTATTCGAGGCGCCGAAAGCGATATAGCAAACTGGGCCTTGGCCTATCAACACAAGGGAATTCTTCATCAACATCTGGGCTTATGAGGATGAAATGGCTGACCAAATGGTCGAAATAGCTTCATAACACGACACAATGTCACTGCGCAGCCGGGCCATAGAACTGCTGGATCGCGGTCTCGTAGTCATATTCCTCCAGGGCTGCGAGTCTTGTTCCGCGATCGTACTGGGAGCGCCTGCGGCGCTGCTCGTCTCGGAAGTGCTGGCCCGCGTTGGGTGTAAAGAGGCCTAGTAGTTGGTAAGTCAAAGGTGGCCGGATGGTCCTAGACTCGAGTGATGCTTACCAACATGCTCTGCATTCTCGCAACTTCTCTTCATCTTGGACTGGTTGTCGGGTTCCGGGAACGACTCTTCTTGACCGGCAAGCTCCGGCATGGGTCCGTTCGATGTAAAGAACAACTACTAATATTAGCGTGAGCTACCTCAGAAGGATGTTCTCTGTTTATCGGTACCTTTGGACGGTAATGGGGAGCCTCTAACATGACGGAGCTGTTCCGAAACTTCTGGACTAAGCAGTCCTTCCCCTGGATGGCTGTGTATAGTTGTCAGCATGAGCAAAGTAGCCACTTAGGGGATACTCACTAGCGTAGGATATTTCGGCAACCTTGTCACTCTTGAAGCAGTTCCTGGACACCATATTAGTACTATCTTAATTATTCCCTGTTAATACACACCATCTTTGGTTTCCTCGAGCGTTGACAAACTGAGGATTTAGTCAGCCACACTCCCCGAACATCGCACCTAGGACCACATCTCTACTAACATCAATAATGTCGAGGGGCTTTGCTTCTTGTTAGTGAAGAAGACAAGAGTATCAAGGGGATTGACGAAGTCTTACATCGACGAAGTTAATGAAGGCGTACCCAACACTTTGTGAGGGAATCATTAGAAGCGCTTGATAATTCAGAGTAAATAGATCACTTACTTGCAGTCGTTTGCGAAATCAATGCGCAAGTACATGAAATCGTATTTGCCCCAGCTTGACTCATCAATGATACGCTTGAGCATTGCTTGATCGACTTTGTTGGGGATATTGCGAAGCATAATCTGATCGAGTTAGTACATTGCTAGGGGCTGACGGAAGAGATGTACCGTAGTTCGAACGTCAATCCCGTCTCGAATTCGGCCTATATCGACATGATTGTGGTGACTCGCTGCACTGTGATAAGGTGATCGTGTGATTCGAGTTGCATTCTGTCGGCGTGCATCAATTCTGGAGTAGCTTAACGTAGCTCTCGATGGGCTGAAGTCGTTGTGGACTGTGAGAGCTGGGGATGGGGGCGTCTGGTACATAGGGTTGATCATTGGATAGGAAGGGGTCATTGGGCCCATGCCACCCATCTGGCTGACTGGAGGGACACGTTCGAGAACGTAGGGCATACCGGAAGCCAAGGGAGACTGAATCATGAAAGGGTAGATTGGGAACTGGGCCTGGGCGTTGATACCCGAGATGACTCGACCCCCTGTGTCCTGCTGTTGATGTTGGTCACCTGGAACTCTAGCCAGCGAGACATCCTGGAGAGCTGTGGTGATTTCACATGTGGACGGAGTCTTGGGGTTAGGTGGTGTTACTGTGAGATGGACACCCTGTTGAGAGGTGTTAGTAGGCTGGCCACTGCATAGAGAAAAAGGAAACTCACCTCAGCTGTAAGTCCATTGCAGCTCTTGGTTGCCACAACTGCATCCGAGGGTCTGCAGTATTGTGCGATTGCCCTGAAAGAACCGTCGGGATAGTTGACTTGTCTAACAAACGCAAAGAGTGGACCACAGGACTGGAGCACCTTCTGTACAATCTCCGTCAACTGGAAACTGTTGAGAGCAGAACCGGGAGGTAGAGTAGCCAAGACAAGAACCTGTCCAAGCTGTGCAATTCTCTCGTTCGAAGGTTCAGACCCATTCTGTTAAGAGATCAGTCGATCCAGGCACGGTCTAGGAAGTTACAGAACTCACCTTGGAGGCATGGCCCCAATTGACGTAGACAATGTTCCAGGCCTTCTTAGCCAAGCGAATGGCAGAGAAGGCCCAGCAGGCATCCCTGATGTCGGTAAAGTGAACATAGACATGTCCATCTGCATTCTCAAGGTCACGGCGATCGTGAACCTTTGCCCCCTTTTCAAGTAGTTCCTGAATCCGAGGTTAGATGATTCCTGGACAAATATGAAGGGCTCATACCTCAAGGCAGGTCTCGACCTCAGAGACAGACAGATGACCCGATGATGAGACTTCTAGGTGGTGAGAAACACCGAGCTCTGTGCTCAAGAGTGTTGCAATGGGCCGGTTGTTCTGGTGCAGAGAGAAGCTCACGGCCTCGCCATCTGGACTGAAGGCGGAAGCAGTGGGAGACAATCTGGTATCATGAGCAGGACTAATAAAAGGATCCTTGTCAAGGTGCGAGACGGATCCACGGTAGCTGTTGACCGGAAGCCTCACGGGAGGAGTTGCTGAGGTGGACCGTGAGAAGTCTTTGAGCAGCTTGGAAGACTTGGCTGAGCCATCATCCGGGGAGAAGGCCTTCAGGCGAGTATCCGGAGTACCCTTGAAAGAATCCGCTCTGCCACTTGAAGACCGTGGTGAGGAGGGGTTGTAGTGGTTGTCCCGAGGCTGTGCCATTGTGGAGTGGTGAGAATGGGCAACTGCTAGGCTCAGTGACAAGGTGAAGGGCGGGATACAGACTGCAGAGAAGAACAAAGACGAAGGAGGGGATGGTTGGAGGAAGGGACAAGCGTCTATCAGCCGAAACCTGATAGAGGCCAAGGTGGATGATTGAAGACTGGAGGATGGGAGGATGGAGGATGTTGAACGAGAACTAGAGAGTGGGCTTGGGCAAAAAGGAGAAGGGCCGAGGGGTTGTGCCCTGGTCAAATCGTGGGCAGGAGGAGAAAGGGTTGGTTCATCCACTTGCCTCAGGCTGGCAACGGCTGGTCACCGGTCTGAAATGGCAGGAGCAGGCCAAGGAAGCAACCACAGTGAAATGCAGATGCTCTTTTCAGGCAGCTGTGAAGGCAGAAGCCACGAGAGCTGTCATTTGCAGGAGATTCTTTCCGGTCGGAGAAGTGTGAATCTTCTTTGTCGTCTTGGAATCCTACATCCACGTCACACGCGGGTGGAAATGATGCCACGAGGCAATGGCTGCTTCTGATACTTGCTTGGTAGCGGGGGATGACATGCGAAAAAGGACTCCAGTAATGGCCAGAGACAACTAGACTCTCTACTCTGTCTTGGCCTGCTAAGGGAGGTTGTGACCTAAGGTAAGTTGAAGTGGATATTCAAGAAGCAGTGGATAGAGATTAAATAGTACTTCCAAGACACAGAACGAGCTTGTCCTTCTGAACCTCAGACTCTCCTGCATTATGGTTGTATGAAATGATTGATCATTGAACAACGGATGCTCAGACAGAGAATGGCTTGGACATTGGGGTAAATTTGACTTGTTCTCCCTGTGTTCCTCACAAACACTTACAGCCGTCATGTCTAGCCGGTCCAGTTTTACGGTTCCTTTCCGGACCCCTCCCCGGGCCCCTCCTCGGACTCTTCCCAAAGTTCCCATATCCGAGGTGTAGGAACTTGTTTAGAATTCATAAGACGTCAACAATCAAACGAGCCATAGGGAGGGGGATGAGCAAGATTTACGACCATCAAGTTCGCAATCTTGATCAACTTCAAGTTAGGTCGTTGAGTCTTACTCATGAACAAGCTGGGGTTAATGGTGTACCAAGGCAACTACTAGTAACCTCTGTGGCTTGTCCTAAAACATGCAGGAACGATGGTCATATACTAGTAAGTTAAGTTACTACTAGTTAATGAGCAGGCACCTCTTTCCGTATTCGTAAACGGTACGCTAAGGTACCTCGCGGCTACTAAGTGCACAGGGCAAGCATGCCTGCCTGTTAGATACGGGCTGTGCTACTAACTTGGTACGGTAGGCGCCCTGTGCTGTTGTGAGGACCGTGCACGCCAGGCACCAGCGCGCTGTAAGGTAGCTCTGATCAGGGAGGCATGTTAGCAGGAGCTGGGCCGGCTCTGACGACACACGATCCATCACGATCCATCCGCCTCAAGAGCTTCGCTACTGCTATCAAGCGCCCTCAGGTATCCGATATGCCGCGACGCCCACCAGCTGTGGATGACTACGCATCTGCGGTGCCTAACGTGAAGCTTGCCCTCCATTGTATATCGTCTTGCTCGTCTCTGGTAGCTGATCCTGTCGTGTCTAGGTCATCCTCGCATCCACCGACTCCGATTTCGTCGACCAGCTGATCCCAGTCCTGAAAGACGCTACCCACTCGAATCGAACACCCGTCTTGACCCAGTGTCTCAGTCGATACTATGAAGACCGCGAAGCAGACATCGAGCGCATTGGCCTTACTAAGCACGAGGAGTTCCTCGACTCCGTCAACCGTCTCCAGCACGTTCGCGAGGGCACCGTCACCCTGACTGCCGAGATCCTCAAACTCAATCAGTCCATCCAGTCCAGCACCGAGAAGCTGGCGGAGCAGAAGGGCGCTCTTGTTAATACCAAGGCCGTGCGCCAGAACATTGCCGACGCAACAAACGCCCTCAAGGACTCCCTCAAGATTCTCCATGCTGTCAACAACGCTCATGATCTGGTCCGCCGCAAGAAGTACTATCCGGCCCTGAAATCTCTCGAAGACCTCCAGAATGAATACCTCGTCCCAACAATCCAAAATCGCTATGCCACCCAGCACCGGCTGGCCGATGTCATCCAAAAATCTATCCCTGCGTCCCAAAAAGCCATATCCGAAGCTGCCATGACGGACCTCAACACCTGGCTGTTTCGTATACGTGAAACTTCCCAATTTCTAGGCGAAGTGGCCTTCTATCATACTGAGCTCAGGAGGTCACGACAACGGACGAGAGTGGAGGAGGACGCCTTCCTTGCCAACTTCAAACTGAACTCGGCCATCGAGCTTGTCAGCGATGAAAACGAGGAGTTCGACGTGCTTGACAACGAGGAGCTCCAAGTCGACTTCTCGCCGCTATTCGAGGCACTCCACATACATGAGGCTCTTGGCCAGACGGAAAAGTTTCGCTCAGAGTATGCTGCCACCAGAAGACAGCAGAAGGATCTGCTTCTTCCTAGTTCCATTGACCTCTCGGCGGAGGACGAAGCGTCTCTTAGTAGTCTCTTGGAGGGCATAGCTGGATTCTCCATCATCGAAAAGGCAACTATGCGACGAGTGCCCCATTTACGTTCTGCGGCCGATGTAAGGACACTTGTTCCCATCGTTATTTTGACATTTTGTTGCTGACCTGACTCTTCACCTCCAGGTCGAGGAGCTTTGGGAGTCGATGTGCAGTGCTGCAATAAACTTGACTTCGAAGGCTCTAAATAGTGTGAACAACGCCGAGGTTCTGCTCAAGATCAAGGGTTTCATTGCCTTGTTCATCCAGACAATGGAGGTGAGTCTTGCCACTCTTGGATGGGTAGAGACGTGAACTCGACTTCCATGATAGGTTTTGCGAGAGACAGAAATGGCTCACCACTTCTACAGGGCTGGGGCTACACAGTCTCAATGCTCGACAATTTCCTTCTTACTCTCTTCGACAAGTATGCCGAACTCCTGAAGCGACGATTCAGCGAGGACTTCCAAGAAGTATATGCTTATGACCCAGATTCCATGAAGAACGCTGACATATTCATGTTACATAGATTGTTTCGACTGATGACTACATGCCTATGGCCATCAACTCGCCAGAAGAGTACGAGAAGGTGGTAAACGTCAGCTGGTTCACCCAGGAGAAACCAGCCGAAGAACTTACGTACGTCGCATGGTACCATGAGAGAAAAGTTGTTTGACTGCAGTAGCACTAATGGATAAAGCAGCTTCCCCTGCGTTCTCCCATTTTCCCAGATGTACCCACTCTGCTGCATCGACATACGCAACTTTCTCAACCAATTTTACTTCTTCTCCGATGATCACTTTCAACACCCCAATGTCATCGACGAAACCCTCAAGAAGGTAATTTTCATGTCAAATCATCGTGATCATGAACATTACTCACATATGGTCCAGTCTTTAGATGAGTTGCTCACCGAGAAGGTCTGCAAGTCCTTGGTCGAGCGCTTAAGCTCTCAGTACCTGGGGCAAATAGTGCAGATTCTCATCAACCTTGAACATTTCGAGATAGCCTGCCAAGAATTAGAGCAGCTGTTGATTCGCGCGCGGTCATCTACCTCGGCAGGCGGTCCTCTCAAATTGAGCGCAACCGAACACTTTAGGAATAACAAGAAAACCGCAGAGAAGCGAATCTTCGAGTTGGTCAATTCGAAAATTGACGACCTTATTGATACGGCAGAATACGACTGGTAAGGTTTCAGCGCTAGCTTCTTCCCTGATGTGGCTGACAAAGACTGCCTAGGACGGCTCCCACGGTAACGAGTGAACCAAGCAACTATATGCAGACACTCACACGGTATCTGTCCAACATTATGGGGTCAACGCTACTGGGCTTACCACGAGAGATCAAGGAGCTGATCTACTTCGATGCCCTGAGCCATACTGCAAACAAGATTCTGGTGCGTATATTGCGGTCCATGCGGATATTGCCCAACCCCATGCGCTAAGTAGACCTACGTACTGATAAGATGCCAAGGCGTTACCCTTGTCACCCGAGGTAAAGCACATCAACCCCAACGGTGTTACAGCTCTGGCGCAAGATGTGCAGTACCTCACAGAGTTTGTCGACAGCCTTGAAAACGGCCAAATGCTGCGGGAGAACCTTGACGAGCTTCAACAAACTATAAACCTCCTGCAATCTGACAACCATGACGAGTTCTTTGACATTTCCTCACGCAACAAGAAATACGGACGAGTCGATGCCCTCAACGGCCCAACACTGCTAGAAAAGTATTGTGTAGTCGACGACCGATCTTGAAGTGCACCGTTACTGACGTCGTGTGTAGATTGACGCCTGTTACGCAGAGCCCCGCTAGGAGCGCACCGCTGGCTAACTTCTCCTCACGATTTGGTATGATGAAATGAAATGGAAACGAGAGAAAATCATTCAGGAGCTGCCTGTTCTAGGGCAGCAAATCCAACACCAGATTCGAAGGAATGTCGCAAGTATACTGTGCGATTGCATCAGGCAGAGCTGTACCTGGCAAGCTATGTTAAAAATAAGCATGAGTCCGTTGCGCCAAGCCCTTTCCACCATTCCTGCGTCACGTCGAGTGTCGCCCAATTTGTACACCCTGTAGATCCGACCTATGCCATGGGCAATCCAGCCAGTGGGTTGGTTGGCAAGACTACTCAAACTCCTCGGAAGCCATTGGGGCCTGAGCGTTTGGATTAGTGTTTGGTCTGGGTGAACGACGAAGGGTCATAGCCACTGCGTCAGTGAGTACATACCTGCTGGGGCTGCATGGCCGAGTAAGGATACATGCCCTCCATCTCGCCGTACATGGACGGGGGAGGTTGTGTCTGCCCGTACGGAGCCGAGGGGCCGGGGGCAACCTGTCCTGGGTACATGTTGGGATTCTGGCGGTAGTCCTGGTCTGGAGCCAGAGCATGGCCACCCATGTAGTCGGCTGGCCCCATTGGGTGCGACCCAGACTGAGCCATGTTGGCGTGGCCGGGCAGCTGTGTCTGGCCAGGGGCGGCGGGAACGGCCTGAGGGGCGGCGGCAGGCTGGGCTGTCGTTCGCTTTGCGTGTGACGAGGCCTCTTCACGGGGGACAATGTCGATGAGGAAGTCAAACATGTCAGACTTGGCTAGGGCAGAGGCAATGTCGGAGCGCTGCAGGGTTCGACGCTTGTTCTCTTCAGCGTGGATCCAAGCGCGCATGGTCAGCTCAGTGATGAAGATGTCGCAGCCCTTGGCGAAAAGGATGGGCGCCTCAGCGGAGATCATCTTGACTTCGGGATCGGCCTTCATGACCTTCTTGATGCGCGCAAGGGGAAGCTGGTGAATCTTGTAGTCATGAGTGTCATTTTCAAGGTGGTTGATGGTGTGCTGCCAGTAGGTGGTCAATATGTCCTTGTACTGGCCGGTAAGGCCTTGATGAGCCTACATTATGAGGTTAGTGTCTGGCGCGTATTCTGGCTGGACTGGACCTGCAACATACATTGGCCCAAGGGCCGGTGTACAGTTCGGAGGGCGCAAATCCTTGCGAGGCCAACTAGAACACAAGCGTTAGAGCATCGTACGCAATCGCGACAATGTCAGGGCGACCTACAGCGGCACAGGCGCCTGCGCGTCTGAGAGTCAGCGATACACATCGGGCAGGGAAGAGATTGGGCGTGCAACTTACCATAATGGCCGCCTTGGCTTGAATCATAGACCGGCCTCTGCCGGTTTTGCTGAGGGTGCGACGAAGCTGAGGGGTTCTGCGGGTCCATGGTTGCTGATGGAGATTTGGGAACGAGTAAACAATGAGAGGTTGACAGGAAGGCGATGACGATTGGGCATCTGGGCTGCTCGAGCCTCAAGCTTGTGTGGAGGGCGGGGCCACACCGCCACAAGTCGCGGGTTCTCCAGGTACCTTAGGTGGCTGGGTGGCTGGTAGGTACTAAGTACTAGTAGGTTGGCGACCCGGCTTCAAGATGAGCAAGTGGGTCTTTGCTGGTAGCCGTAGTGGCTGAACAAGCCTGGCATGTGGCTAAATTTTTGAAGCCTTGCGGCCTTGGGGAGCGAGCCCCACCCGCCCTTTTTTTTCTCTTACCTTTTCTTCGGTGCACCGGCGATGAACCATTGAGTTTTTTCCTCCGTCTACAGCAGACCATGACAGCCATCTTGGATGATCAAGTCGATGAGCTGCTGCGCAAGGCGGAGCAGCGTCTGAGAAACGATGCTGCTTCCGCCGTCACTGTCCCGGTTGCCGCGGTCGCTGGGGTGAAGCTCGACGTTTCGACAGCCGTCCAGTCGCAGGCCTGCGGTAACAGCGCCAGCAGCACCGCCAGCAAGACGGACCTGTCTGTTAGAGCTCCCCTTCAACCACGAACGGGACTTTCGACCCAAGCAAAGGTAAGAGTGCGATCGCCCTCTGTTTTTCCCTCTTTCACTAGCATCTTCCTCACATTTGCACCCCCCTTTTGCCGGCTGATGAGAACCGAGCCCTCGTGGCACCTTTGACATGGGACAAGCATCCGTTTTGGATCATAGGACCATGGCTTCATGATTTCTTTTATATCATAGTTACTCTGACTTTCCGCTTTACAAACAAGACATTTGACCCCTCCATTTGGCTCGAGAGAACATCTGGCTAACAAGCCGACTCTAGGCCACGGCAGGATCCAAGTGGTTCGACCTCCCAAAGACGGACCTCACGCCCCAGTTCAAGCGAGACTGGCAGCTCCTCCGTATGCGAGGCATTCTGGATCCCAAGCACCAGAAGAAGGCCCTCCGAGCGAGCGCGCCCGAGTATTCCCATGTTGGCGAGATCATCGCTGGCCCAACCGAGTTCTATAGCGCCCGGATGACTCGAAAGGAAAGGAAGGGTACTATACTGGAGGAGGTGATGAGTTCGCACGACGGAACCAAGTTCTCGAGCAAGTACGCGGGCATCCAGAAGCAGAAGACCAGCGGGAAGAAAGGGTTCTATCAGAAGGTTGTGGCCCAGCGCCGCAAAAGACGTTGATTACTACGAACCCATTACAATGTGCCTTGATACTCATCGAGTAATGATGTGAAGTGAACATGTGTGGTGACTTGCAGACAGGCCGGTAATGTAGCTGTAAATCTGAAGGTGATAAACTGGACGATCTTTCGGGATCACAGTGGATCGATGGGAGGTGACAAAAGGCTTGCCGGATCAGTAGATGCATACTCGATCATCTTGGTCGAAAGAAACCCCCCTTCCACCCAAAAGACACCTCCCACGTTTTCTTCTACCAAGATAACCAGAAGTACTTGTCTTTACTAGAAGCATTCTTTTCCGCTTTCTCAGCCCGTTCAAATGCCTCTTAACTAGTAGTCGCAGGTTCAAAGTTGCATGTCGCGCAACAGGTGAGCTGCGGACTGGTCCAGTCTCGACTTGGTCCGTGCGTCTACTTTCACGTTTTCCGTACCTCGCAGACATGGGAGCAATTTTGAACCTCATCATCGTCAATGTAAAGGCATATGCAGGATGCTGCGCCCAACTTTCCGGTCCCTGATGCGCCTTCCGGTACGCCCCAAGGCTTTTGGTTTCCGATTGAACTCCCGTGCTGACCGCCAGTAGCAGGCCGAGGCACAATGGATTGCCCGCAGGGCTCAAACCACTCTGTACGTTTGCCCGACTATGTGCCAAACTGACCATCACCTGTCCCATTCCCTCGCCCACTTCTGCTCCGGCTGACAGGTTCCAGGGCATCACCCAACGATTTAGTCCCCAACAAACTTGAGGACGCCGACTCCAAGGCCGACGCCAAGCAGACACCCCGCTACCCGCGATCGATCGAGGCGCTGCATCTGAAGCCGCTGAAGCGAGAGGCTCAGTACGGCATCCCGTCGTGCGACCTCCAGCTTCGGTCCTACAGCATTCAGCCCCTCGAGTTCTTTTCCGACTTTGCCCTGCGAGCCGCCTACTATCTCGGTCTGCCCGCCTACGGCCCCGTCCCGTTGCCGCGAATCACGGAACGATGGACCGTCCCCAAGAGTCATTTCATCTTCAAGAAGGCACAGGAGAACTTTGAGCGAAAAACCTTGCGACGCCTCATCCAGATCCGCGACGGAGACCCAGAGACGGTGCAGCTATGGCTAGCGTACCTGCGCAAGCACCAGTACTACGGTGTGGGCATGAAGGCCAACATGTGGGAGTTCAGCGGACTTGGCATTGGCAAGGAGATGGACACGCTTTCCGAGGAACAGCAGGGCCAGATTGACTCGAAGTGGGCGCACCTGGGCCAGACCAAGACGATTGGAACCGTTGAGAAGGTGGAGGAGCTGCTCAACACGCGACGATTTCGGGAGGCTGCTGGCCTGAGGGCGCCACCCACGACCAACGTGTAGGAGCAGTATATGAGAAGGCCACATGGGAAAGCCATATCCTAAGAGGAGCGTCTCTCTCCCTGGAATGAAAGGACATGCCACCAGCGGGGGTGGTGGACATTGTATCTATCACTGCGTGTACAATAGGCTGTAGGAGAGAACTCGAGCTTTTGTAGAACCAACCTCGGAATAAACAAAAAGTACCCATGACAGGAGCGTCTGCTGCATACATGTGGTGACATGATGATCACAAGTAAAATAATGAACCCTGTTCCTCAAGGCCTGACGACACAAGACACCTCAGCTCAGGTGGTGTCAACTACCAAGGCAGTCTTGCCCATCCCCCGTTAGATGCATATGAGCTGAAGCCAACTTTTGTTGCTTGCAACGACTCATCAGCGGTTACAAGCTCAAACAGCTCTTAGCCCAGGAACAGTTCCCAATCGCACCTCAATTGACGGGCTACAATGCAAAAACTCGCAGAAAAAGCCAAGGCGGTGCGGCCGCGAGTCATCTTTTCGGGCATCCAACCAACAGGCGTACCGCACTTGGGCAACTACGTTGGGGCGCTGCGCCAGTGGGTGCAGCTGCAACACCAAGAGCCACGGGAAACGAAGCTCATCTACTCCATTGTTGACCTTCACGCCATCACGATGCCGCAGCCGCCCGGCCAACTGCGAAGGTGCAAGCGCGAGGCACTAGCTGCGTTATTGGCAATTGGCATTGACCCGGGCCGCGCAACCATCTTTCATCAGTCCTCGGTTCGTCTGCCAAACACTCGGTTGGTTGGTTGGTATCTGATGTTCCCACTAACACACGACATCGCTGTAGGTCCCGGCGCACTCGGAGCTCATGTGGATTCTCAGCTGCACCGCGTCTGTTGGATATCTCTCCAGGATGACTCAGTGGAAGGTATCTACCTCCAAGTCATCTATCTCCCCTTCCATCTCTCTGATTCTCTCCCCCAGAGCAAGTTGAACGTCTCCGAAGGCTCAACCTTCGAGGACCGAACCATTGCCTCTCGTCTCAAGCTCGGCCTCTTCTCCTACCCAGTCCTCCAAGCTGCCGACATTCTCATCCACAGGTACTCACTCCTATCCTGGCCGAACTCCAACTATTCTTGCTCGACTGACTTGGAGTAGAGCAACACACGTTCCCGTTGGCCACGACCAACAGCAGCATATCGAGTTTGCCCGCGAGTGCGCAACCAACTTCAACCACGCCTATGGCTCCCACCTTGTCCTGCCAGATGTCCTGATTCGTATGTGCCCCGAGTTCCCCGTCTCGTCTCCTCGGTTTTCATAATTGACTCTAAAGCCCCCGTCCGCCGCGTCATGTCCCTGACCGATCCAACATCCAAAATGTCAAAGTCACACAAGTCGGAGCGCTCCCGCATCCTCATCACGGACTCTCCCAGAGAGATCAAAACCAAGATAGGATCTGCATTGACTGATTCGATGCCTGGGGTTTCCTACGACACTGTCAACCGGCCGGGCGTCTCAAATCTTCTAGATGTCCTATCCATTTTCGACGCCGGTGGAAGAAGTCCCGGGCAGTTGGCAGTCGAGTATAAGGACATCAGCCCAAAGCAGCTCAAGGAACTGGTCACTGATTCCGTTGTTGCCGGATTGGACGGTGTCCGAGAACGCTATCTTGAGTTGCTCGCGGCTGGCGACGCGCGCCTCGACCAAATCGAGGCAGAAGGTGCCCGAAAAGCGCGAGAAAGCGCCGAAGAAACCATGCAACTGGTCAGAACTGCTGTCGGGCTCTGATCGTGAGTATTTGCTCAGATAATCGTTGTATAAACTTGATGAGAGATGAGAGAGCATCTCGCTCATGTTCAACATCCCTTCCACTGTGTACATATCTAGCAGGATAATACTGTAACAGTAGAGCCCCTTTTTGGGTGTATGGATGGTCCATCATTCTACACTGTCAAACAGAACTAACAGAGTAGTCGTGACTCCCTCCCCACTACATTTATACATTCCTGCCCCCCTTCATGATGCATATGCAAAGTTTGAGCCCCGGGCTGATAGCCAAAACTCCCTGACGACTTGGTTCGTTGTCCTGGCTCCCCGAAGACTATGTGAAGGCGTTAGTGTGTCTGCAACGAAGCGATATGAAAAAAATACCTGATAATCTTTTTGAGGAAGACGGACTTTTCCTCTGCCGTGACCCTTGTGCTTGGAAACGACGAATGTAATAAGCCAGACTCGAGCCAGCTCTTGGCCATGGGATATCGGACCACGAGCTTCTTAAGGGGCTCAGTAAGCTTGTCCAGCTCACTCCGCGAAGCGTTCCCGCCAATATTCCTTGTCAGGCTTTGAGAGAGCAAGGGCCCCAACATGCTCATGGCTTGCGCGATTGCCTCATCCAACTCTCTTGTGTCGCACTTTGTATTGACAAAAACGGCCTGCAATTCTTAATTAGGCAACGCGTCTCAAGTATAAAGTTATCGTCTTACCCAGAATTCGGCTGCACTGGCCTTCGGCAACGGCTCTTTGCCATCCAACACCTGAAGAGTGAAAAGAAAGAAGAATTCAGCAGCATCTTGTGGTTCAAGTCGTAGAAGAATGGCAGGACATTTCGACATCAGGCGGCTAACAAACTCGATCCCGTTTTGAGATAGTTCCGGGTCAGCCTCTGGATCTGTCAAAACATTTAGTATTGAATGGCCTCGCTAAAGGTGTTCCTGATGACACTTTTGTTGGAATTGCATGACAGGACTTACGAGTGAGTTGTTTGAGGAGGCCCACAACCCAGAGAAGCACGGCGGTGAGCATTCCATACTGACCTTGAAGCCCGTCGTGCTCTAAGGAGCTAACAAAAGAACAAGCCGTGCTAACCAGGAGACCAACCCTTGGCGTACGCTGTGTCTGGGTGGTCAGGTATTGAGTGACTCCTTGGGGCGGTAAGACGAAGGGCCCGGGATCAACTTCAGAGAAGCCGCTGCGGAGCACACTGCAAATGATCTCAACAATCTCTCCGCTCGTACTAAACGCCCGTTGCAGTTGGACGATGATGGATATGATAGCCTCCTGAAGCTGAGACAGCTGCTGGTTAGGGGTTCTTGCACTTGCGGACTCGCCCTCCAGGTCAACTGGTGCTTCAGTCGGAGCCTGGAGACCTCTGCCGGCGCTGGCTAGACATCTGAGCGCCTTCAATGCAGTATGTAACGCAGGGTGTTCATCGGAGGCCGCATAAGAGCAAGCCGGAGCCACAAAGCATGGAATTGGAGTGGACTGGGGAGACTGTAGCAGCTCCATAGACCGCTGTACGTCTGTCTCAATGAAGCTTAGGAGTCTGGCAAATGCTGAATACCTCTGAGCCGAGTCAGGGATAGCTTGGATCACTGCTGAGATGCCGCAGAGAATCTTCTCGCTGGCGCCACAGTCCAGTCGCTCCCCGGCTATGAGTTTCTGGTATTCATCGAGAAAAGCACCCACCTCTGGGTGTAGGTGATTTCGGCAAGACGAACACAGCCGGAGGATAGACTTTGCAGCAGCAGCAGTTAAAGGGTGCTCCCCGACGACAACAAAAAGTAGGTTGAGGGCTGGCGGAAGGTGAGAGATATTGCGCTCAAAGTACTCGGTATAATGTTCGATGAGCGCGACACATGTCTGTCGCACTCGTGCAGGAATGGCTCGCTCGCCAGGTTGGAGCACAGAGAACAACGGAGATGTGAACACAGATGCTAAGGCCTCGTCGCATCGAGCGTCCTCTCCAACGCAGTCCGCGAGCCCACCGAGGCAAAATGCGGCAGCCTCAAGCTGCAACCAAGACGAAGTAGAGAGAGCCTTGAGCGTGAGGTCCGCAAAAGTCACGACGAGCTGTGGCCCTGCCAAAGAATACACGGATTGGAGGAGATCAACAACGTCCTTCCGGGCGTCATGAAAGCCAATGCGCTCGCTGGAATCCCAGGAGGCGAACTCCTCCGATGGTGGAAATATCACCTTTTGCCATGCGTTGGACACCGCCTGAAGGATGTATGATAAGGCTTGAGGTACCCAAGTAGTAGCGGCGCCCTCATCTGAGTACATGGCGTCCGTCATCGTCTCGGCAAAGGTCGACCAGAACTCCAATGCTGGTACAAAGATCTTGTCCTCTGCCACCGGATAACCCTGGGCAGCAAGTAGCCCACCAAGATTCGAGAGCAAGTTCCGACTTCGATCATCGCTGACTTGCATCAACTTCTCGACCTTAGCATCGCCAAATGCCAGAAGTAGCTGGCCAAACCGGGTTGAGTCAAAGTCAAAGTCTCCTTGCACCAAAGTTTGGTAGCGGTTCTGAAACCAAGGGGTATCAAAAAGTTGGCCCAGGTGTTGGACATGAGAACTCGTGAGGAAGATGGAGCAGTTGGACAGTAAGTCCACCATGAGCTCTACAGAAGCATCGTAAAGCTCATCCACGGCCAATGATCCAATGACTGCGGTGACAAGAGGTCCTATAGGTTGCACAAGTCTGGTATCTCGAGATGATGCCCGCTGTGCGAACCAAACCCAAGACTAGATCAGGTCAATCTCTGGGTGCTTTAAATGAGAAGTAATGTTGTTTAATCACCTGCAGACATTTGATGGAGTCTTCATGCGCTGCTTGGGAAGTCAGCTGAGGGGACATGCCACGGGTCATTAGATTGACTGCGTCTGGCATGTTCTCCAGAATAGCATCATAAAGGCCCATGCTTTGCAAAAAGTCAGCAATCCATATGAAGCGTTTTCTGGTGAAACCAACTTATTCGCAGAATTCAAGTCGAACTTAGCGATGTCTTCCAAGACATTGCTCAAGACCCAGAAGGCTGCTTGAACCTGAGCCGGGCTAAGACGCTCGATGATGGTAGCGGAATCGGGGGCATCTTCCAAACTGGCGGTGCTGCACGGCTGGCCAGACACCAGACAAAGACATAGGTGTCGAACGAATGACGGCCAGAGACGATGGAAGTGAAGAAAGAATGTTGCCAAGGCGGAGGAGAGCTTCCTGACAACGAGTTGGCCATTGCCTGGACGTAACGAGTCTAAATACCAGCCGATCAATCGCAGCAGGAGCTCGTTTGCATCTTCGTCTGAGAGAGAAGAACTGGAATGGGAGATTGATTAGAGAAGTCGGGCTTTTTGGTACAGTACGGCACAGCAGAAGGCAGGAATACCTCTCGTTGTTGAGCTTGATAATAATGGTAAGGGCACCAAAGAACTTCACTTTGTCGTCCGGTCGACCGAGTAAGTCACGAGCCATGAGCCAAGCTTGTGGGGAACTCTGGAGTCGGGATAGAACCGACTGCATCTGGGAGATGACTGCGGGGGGGTTTGGCTGATAGAGGGAAATGATGAGCTTGAAGCAGGTCAGTACACTCCCATCCACAGCTGCTTGGGGATGGTGTGGAAGATTTTTAAGAACCTCGGAAAGAATGACTGACAGCTTCAACCTCTGTTAAGGTAGGAATCGATTGTTCGTCCATTTTGGTGTTTGGGACCTTCGTGTCTACTTCCTAATATGAATGATGCAGTGTCCCTAAGACACGTCTGGGCTGGGGTGACTCCAGCAGGAGGGTAGCGCAGCAATTGAGACGGTCAAAAAGCCGAGAGAAGGACTGGAGCAATGTTAGCAAAAGGCTAGACATGACAGCCACTGTGTTCTGTAAAGGATCCTTCCATACCTCAGATGCGGTGTCAACGTTCCCAGCCTGACCTCCGTTTGCGTTGTCCGTTGCGGGATATGCCAGAGCCTCGCACCCAGGCAAGGGCTTGACGTCTCTGCTTTCCGAGTCTCTTGATGCTCAGGAAGTGTCTGATATTTGGGATGGTAAGCCGCTCAGCTACTTCCGCAAGAAATACAAGATACCCTGAGACCAGAAATGCAACGAGGTATGCGCCGCTTGGTGCTAGGGTTTGGTGGTCACAATGGTCAAGATGATGGTCCAAACACAAGCAAAGACTGCATTTGGGAGAATCCGTGGCCTCGGAGTAGGCTTATCGTTTGCCTTTGGTGACCCAGCAAAAACAGTAAAGTATTTCCGTTGTTGGACGGGCGGGTGATGACTGAGAAGGGAGGGAAAGAGAAAGAGACAGAGTGAGCTGGGGAGAGCGAAGAGAGCTCTCTCGCTCTTCGCTTGGTGGGGTGCGGTTAGCGGGCTGTGAATGGGTGATAGCAGCCTTGTGGTGCAACCGACGGAACAAGCTCGAATGTTGACGTGAGAGACAGTGGACAAAAATATTAAACGTTTTTCTCATTCACTTTACGCTTCCAAGACTCTGGTGCTGAGGTCTTCAGATCGAGGTCTTCCATTCCCGGCGGGCTACCGCTACCGAGATGTCGTTCGGGTTACAACGAGTTGCGAAGCACACACTCAATGTTTAGAAACCCGCGGAAGTGGGGTGCAGGGTACCTGAAGATTAAAAATAATTACTCTAGATTAAGCAAGAAATACCTCTCGATGCACCAGCAATCCGCGCCCTTGTCTCGTATAGGACCCATACAGACATGTCATTCCTTGATCATACCATTGTACCGTCCATCCGAGACGCACTCACTAATTGGGACTCTGCAACCCTCATACCTTAGTCTACTACCTAGATAGCAGGTAGTACTGCCTCTCTCAAGGCAAGGTTCCGCTAGAAACTCACCAATCTGAGCAACTAATACCTGGCATCCACTCGCTCGATAGCGACTGGAAAAGCACTGATTTGTACTTTAGGTGGAGAGATTGCTTGGCGCTGCGGCCATTCCAAATATCCGCCGGCCAGCATCGGCAGGCCCTCTCTGTCGTCACTGCCTCGCATATTGCCCGCGTGAGGTCTCGTGGGGCTTGATTGTGAAGTAGGTAAGCTACAACGGCCACCCCTCGCTCGATTCATCTGCCCAACCCAGCCCAGCCGCCTGGAAGCATCCCTTGCCATCACCTGCCATCGCATGCTGTGTACCTACGGATACCTGTTCAGTTCTGTGTCAGGTTGTCGCGATTAATTGCTCCTTCCCCGGTTAGGTGAGTGCGCTATCTTCCATCATGACCTCCGTCGCCCGTCTCCCATCTCCCCACTTTCTCGTGTCTTGTCTGCGGAAGCTACGACCTTGAGCTGGCATTCCCCGCCCAACACAACATCCAACACAGTGGCAGCATCACCCTCTTCGTCGCTTCGCCACTCTCTCCTCTACACCTCGCACCAATAAAGAGGAGTTGGCTGTCTATAATTTCCCAAACCACCACCCATTTGCCTTCTGGCTTAGTAACACGACCCTCCCCTAACCTTTCCTCTCAGGACACAGCACCCCATCAACCACTCCACCTCAAGGAGTTCATAAATCACGGTCTCTCTACAGCGTCTGCCCAGCCATACGTGCTCCTAGGTCGGGTATCGTAGGCTTCGTTTCGGTGTGTGTACTGCGTCCGTTTGAGAGTTCATGCTCCTCCAGACCACGGCAAGGCTCCTCCGTCTGGCAACACCAAGGCCGCCGCCTTCGACATCAGCGTCTCCCACACGTCGTCTCTTCTCATCTGCAGTCATGGACAAGGTTGATACGACTTCCAGGCTCTCTCACCTGAGGAGCTTGATGAGGGACCGTAACGTCCAAGTCTACGGTGAGCCCCGACGGGCACCACAGCCTTCCCCTTCTGGCTCCCGCCTCCCTTCGGCCTCGTGACATCTCACATCACTGACCCTACGCTTTCTCCGTGCAGTAATCCCCTCTGAAGATAGCCACTCTTCCGAGTACATCGCAGACTGTGATGCCAGGCGCGAGTTCATTTCTGGATTTACCGGCTCAGCTGGATGTGCCGTTGTCACTCTGCAATCCGCCGCTCTTGCCACTGATGGCCGCTACTTCAACCAAGCCGCATCCCAGCTAGACAACAACTGGACTTTGCTCAAGCAGGGTCTCCAAGATGTCCCTACCTGGCAG
Source organism: Neonectria sp. DH2 (assembly GCA_003934905.1). Lineage (NCBI taxonomy): Eukaryota > Fungi > Ascomycota > Sordariomycetes > Hypocreales > Nectriaceae > Neonectria > Neonectria sp. DH2. The sequence continues at coordinate 1,742,866 of RQWH01000009.1, read as the reverse complement.
GAATGGTCCGCTGAGCAGTCTGCCGGCGGTAAGAATGTTGCCGTGGACCCGTCTCTCATCTCTGGGTCTACGGCCAAGAATCTGGCTGACAAGATTCACAAGTCTGGTGGCGCGGAATTGTTACCCGTTGACGAGAACTTGGTTGATCTGGTCTGGGCGGCAGAACGGCCAGCTCGGCCCTGCGAGCTCGTCTCTATCCAGCCCGATAGGCTCGCTGGAGAATCGGTTCAGAACAAGCTCATTAAGCTTCGCCAAGAGCTCGAGAAGAAGCACTCCCCTGGCTTTGTTGTCTCCATGCTTGATGAAATTGCCTGGCTTTTTAACCTGCGAGGAAATGATATTCCCTTCAACCCAGTCTTCTTCTCCTACGCCATCGTTACGCCTGCTTCCGCCACCCTTTACATGGACTCCTCCAAGATAGATGAGAACTGTCGCTCCCATCTGGCCGCAAACAAGGTCAACATCAAGCCTTACAGTGCCATCTTGGACGATTCAAGAGAGTTGCATGCGACTGTCAGCAAGCAGCGTAGATCTGAGGGCGGTACTGCAACCGGAAGTTTTCTCATCTCCACTAAGGGCTCGTGGGCCCTCAAGACCGCCCTTGGGGGGACTCAATGGTGGATGAAGTTAGGAGCCCCATTGGCGATGCCAAAGCTATCAAGACGGAGGCCGAGGTCAATGGAATGCGGTCCTGTCACGTGAGGGATGGTGCCGCCTTGATACAATATTTCGCTTGGCTTGAGCAACAGCTCGTGGTGAAGAAGAGCAAGCTGGATGAAGTGGAGGCTGCCGACGAGCTTGAAAAGTTGCGTTCCGTCAAGGTCGACTTTGTCGGCCTTTCCTTCCCAACCATTTCTTCCACTGGTGCAAAGTACGTTGTCAACCCTTCGCGGCTCCGTCCCAAGTGACTCTATAACACTCTCCTCTGCGGGTAGCCGGGTACATTCTCAGCCAAGGCCTTGTACTGACATACAATCGCCCATAGTGCTGCTATCATTCACTACGGCCCAGAAAGAGGGAATTGCGCCACTATTGACCCTGGCGCTATTTACCTTTGTGATTCTGGTGCCCAATATCGTGATGGGACCACGGATACCACACGAACGCTGCACTTTGGAACCCCTACCGATGTCGAGAAGGAGGCCTATACCCTTGTTCTGAAGGGCCATATTGGTCTAGATCTGGCTGTCTTCCCCAAGGGAACGACCGGGTTCGCACTTGACTCTTTGGCCAGACAACACCTATGGGTAAGCATGCTGAAAACGGACTAAAGAATGCAACTCCTAACCCACGAAACAGAAGAATGGACTCGACTACAGGCATGGAACTGGGCACGGTATCGGATCGTTCTTGAACGTTCACGAGGGTCCAATTGGCATTGGTACGCGAGTCCAGTTTGCCGAGGTTGCACTCGCCCCAGGGAACGTGATATCCAACGAGCCTGGTTTCTATGAAGATGGAAAGTTCGGCATCCGGATCGAAAACGTCATCATTGTCAAGGAGGTCAAGACTAAGCATTCCTTTGGAGACAAGCCATTCCTTGGATTCGAACATGTCACAATGGTTCCGTACTGCCGCAACCTGCTCAATGTGGACCTGCTCACCGAGACTGAGAAGGTGTGGCTTAACTCTTACCATGCCGAGGTCTTGGAGAAGACTCGAGGTTATTTCGAGGAGGACGAGGTGACGATGGCTTGGCTCAAGCGGGAGACAGAACCTATTGAGTGATGGAAACTGACGGGTTGAATCGTGAGACAATGGTGAGTAAAACGGTAAAAGTTCAACTCAACGAGGAGAGAGCATGCCAATATGGGATCTTTGATTGGCGATGGGTGACATATTTATTATTTACCTTCAAATACGATGCCTCTATGATACACGGAACGGCTTGACATGTACTATCATCAACAACTCGCGCAGCTATTCCACGCCCATATCAGCGTGAACTTTTAGCAATAGAGAGGAACGAATGCGAGCAAACCCTATAGGTGCACAAACGCGGCCAAGATGAAAGTCACAAGAAAAGATGTCGTGAACCACGGCTTCCCCTTGCTCTTTTCCCACAGAGCGCTGCCCTCCAAAAGCTTCCGGATACCTAATAGGCGAGTCACGTCCCACCCATAACGCGCCGCAATCTACAGCAAATCAGTGTTGGATACTGTAGTTACTCAAGAATAATATGCACATGTGGGCCGAAAGGAGGGTGCTTACATGCAGAGAAACAGCAAACAAGCCACTGAAAAGGGCGAGTGTGCGGGAGAAAAGGGCCACAACTAAGCCGGTTGCAAAACCTTGAGAAACACAAGCAAAGTCAGTTAACATCCGAGGCAGCTGTATAGAAGAGAAGGTAACGCACCAGCAACACTGCCGCTAGAAACCTGGCTAACAGTTTCGGGGGACACATCCAAGGCGGATGGGCGGCGCCGTCGAGGCGGCGAGGAGGCGGCCAAGGCCGGAGCGTCGCATCGAATAGCCCGGCGGTTGACCAGGAAGCTGCCAGCACACGCAGCAGGGCCAATACCGCCAGCAATGGCTCGGAAGACCATGCGGGAACTAAACATTCGATTCATTGCTGCTTGGCGTTGACTCCGGGTGCTCTACCGGCTCAATTGGGTGTCTTTCTGAAGGGATTGGTCGACAAGAAAGGGAGTAGAGAGTGACGAGTCCGAAGGGTTGACGCGGGGAGCTGTCAAGCTGTGCAGGTGGGCGTCGATATGTATTACGTCAGGGACCGGCAGCAAGCCGACGCCAGCCTCGCAGCCAATGAACGGAAGGGATTGGTTCACGCGGATGCTTTTGGGCATTCCGTCGGCATTGGAATCCAGTACTGAGGACAAGGTGCATGAGATGCAAGGTACAATAAGCATCCGCTGACACTGCAGTACAGTAGTCGAATAGATACTCGTAGGCATCCATGCTAATCCCATGTCATTTTCTTACACAGACAAGAGACAGCACTAAGTAGCTATGAATTCATGTCGTGTTGGTGGTTGACGTCTCTTTTTGCTGTCAGCTCACGTTCCGCCGCCCACAGCAGGACATTGTCGAGTATCGAGGATCAAGATATTTGCTTTGTATTAACTTATACGTGGAAAAGAGTTCGCTCGTTCGCTCATCGTGTTGGGGCCAATGGTAACCCCCCCGTAAACAGTACCTAACCCATACACCAAGCTGCACCCGTAGGTATATAGCCTTGCAGACGCCCAACGCCAGTCGACTTTGCCAATCGACTTTGCCAATCGAAATACCACCCGAAATACCAATCGAAATGCCCGTTCCGTAGCCTTTTTCACATTATGCACCTCCCACCCCTTCGTCATCAACCAAGCCCCCCCCAAACACCGCGTATCCGCCTGGCTAGTTGAATGTCCTTTTGCATGATGGTAACCCTCTTGGCGTGGATGGCGCAGAGGTTTGTGTCTTCAAACAGGTGAACCATGAAGGCCTCGGCGGCTTCCTGCAAGGCCTGAATGGCCTGGCTCTGCCATCTCATTCCCTCTCCCTTGGGACGAACTGTCAAGGCGATTTCGCGGACCTATTGAAGGCGTTAGTCTCCGGTAGACTCGGCGGGGCGCGCAAGAGACCTCGGCGGGGTGCAACTAACGAGACGCGCAAAGGGGAGCTTGAGCAGCAAAAGCTTTGTGTGGCCTTGGTAGAGGCGGATTTCTCGGAGGGCAACGGTGCCAGGACGGTATCTTCGCTTTGCGCGTACAGGAACGGGATCACCAGCTGTGGGCAAGGGTTAGTCCTTTTCTTTGTCGCAAGTTTTTGCCGGCCCGCATTCGCGATTCTGCGGCGGCTGGTTGGAGAATGAGACGTACCCTGAACGTCACTGGCTCGCGACTTGCGGGACGCGACGGATTTCCGTGCCATGGCGGACCTGCGCGAGAGCTCTGAGAGGAATGAAGAAAGAGTGACGATGAAGAGAAAGATCTCTTTAAGCTTGTAGTTCGATCGCGATGCGCAGAGAAAGAGAGTCAGAGATGTGTGAGAATGGAGGTGCTGAAGGACCGTGGGCCGTTGCCCGGCGCAAGTGGGAATCAATTAAAGAAGGCACGCGCTTTCGCATCCCCAGCCCCGCGAATTTCGCGTTGATTGATTCCCACGCACATTGACAATCGATACCAGCCACCAGCCACCAGCCACCGGCCCCACCAGCCTTCGAAGTAATTTACCCGCGACAAGGGTTAGTAGACTAACTACTACGTACCTGCTAAGTACGAGGAGGCAGTCAGCCACAGCTTACAGGCCAACTATTAGCCACATTCCTCCACGCCCCATACTGCTCGTCGTGCTGCGTACCTGCCCCCCGGCACTGATGCGAGGTACTTTGTCCTCTACTTCCTACACGGAGGGCGAAGTACCAAGCTCAGGCAGTGCCCACGCGCGGGCCGGGGTCCTTCAAGGAAAGTGGAGGCACCCAACTCAAACACTGTGATGCCGTAACAGCAGCCACCGCCTCCAAACAGTCAACGTCAGCGCTTCCGTGGAAAGGCCACCTCACAATCGCACTAACCGTGCATCTATTCGTCTACTTACTTGCTTACTAGCCTGCTCCATTCGATATCTTGTCTTGCCCCAAAGGACCCAAATTATTCATACGACTCAGCATCTGAACCTTCAGGTTACCCCATCCCGTCGAGCCTGACGTTCCCGTCGGTGCGCATCTTGACCTTGCACTGTATCCTTACCTGGCTTCAATTCCTCACCTCGTCCTGTCCTACGTCTTGCCTCCTCCCTCCGCAACCCGTGAAACGACTCCGTACCGTCCACATCGCTCCCCTCCAATGGATCAAGTCATGGATGGAGGCCGTCTGCCTCTCGAGACTTGGTTCTGGGAAATGCCTACGTGTACCCGATGGTGGACGACGGCGACCGTCCTCACGAGCGCCTTGGTCCAGTGCCAGATGGTGACGCCCTTCCAACTGTTCTACAGCTTCCGCGCCGTCTTTGCGAAATCGCAGGTAAGTCGCCCCTCTCCTTTCTGTCTCTCTCCTCTTCACTCCCTCTCCTCCCACTCCATCCCGCCCTTGCTCTCCTTTGGTCCCCTCTTCCATCTTGCGCATCGTAAGCACACGGCGCTGCCCCGCATTGCATCGTCTTTCCCTCCAGTTTGTAACGACGTGCTTATCATTCCGTGTTTACAGTATTGGCGACTCCTGACCACCTTCCTCTACTTCGGCCCCTTCTCCCTCGACCTCCTCTTCCATGTCTATTTCCTCCAACGCTACGCCCGACTCCTTGAGGAATCCTCCGGCCGCTCCCCGGCGCATTTCTCCTGGCTTCTCGTCTACGCCATGGCCAGCTTGATCGCCTTGTCACCCCTCGTCTCCATGCCCTTCCTTGGCCATCCTCTCTCGTCCACTCTCGTCTACATCTGGTCCCGTCGAAACCCCGATACCAGACTCAGCTTCCTCGGCCTGCTGGTCTTCACTGCCCCTTACCTCCCGTGGGTTCTGATGGGCTTCAGCCTCGTCTTGCATGGGACCATCCCAAAGGACGAGATGATGGGTGTTGTTATCGGGCATGTATGGTACTTCTTCACTGATGTGTACCCACCTCTGCACAACGGTTCCCGACCCCTGGATCCTCCCGGCTGGTGGAGGCGCCTGTTTGAGGCGCGTGCGCAGGATGACTCGGCCGATGCCATCAACAACGACATTATGGTTGCTGGGGCGAGGGACGTTGGGCCTCGCGATCTGTAGTCAAGTTGGGGGATATGGTGAGAACCTGGACACGGCAGAGACGTGCCTCAACTTAGCCTAGGTGATGACGATTAGGTTGACATTAGGTCTCTTTGAGCATATCTACTTAGTTAAGCATTTGGGCTCGGCGTTTTGGTAGAGCATAAGACACGGGATGTCTGATTGGGATTGGGCTTATGGTGGCGTTGGGGACAACCACGACTACAGTCGTTCATATTTATTCTTATCCACTGCATTCATTTGCTTCCCTTATCTTTCTTTACCCAGACGATTTCCTGTCTTGTCTCTTTGTCCACGCCAGTGGAGTTATTCATGATGATACAACTCTAGGAACATCCGATACACGGGCCGGCCATCTATGTACCGTTGGTCGACGGTCTTGGGCATGTTCCCATGAATTGCCAAAGTAACGCAGCCAATTCATCATTTAGGCGCATCATCTGCCGTATCACCCGCTGACCGATGTACCGACGGAGGCAACTTGACAGGGGTGATGGCGAACGGAAGACAGGTGCCGGTCAAGGAGGTAGTCTAACCCTTCATTTATCCCGCTCTAGACTAGCAGCCCAATGCGGTGATGTCAGTACCTCAGAGCCCCGAGCCCCGCGGGAGCTGTCGTATAGCAATCACCCCCCTGCAGTTAGTGCTGATGCACTGGCGCGCTGACGTCGGGTCGCTCACCATGCACCATGCAACCATGGCGAGCTTGCCCCGCCACCATGAATGGACTTTATAATTCTGGCCTTCGCCGCCCCTCCATCCCGACCCTACGAATTCCTCCTCTGTGCGCCGCCCTCGACCAAAGAAACATACTCGATCGCTTGCGACCGTCCCTCCAAAACCACCCATTTATAAAATGAAGGCCTACTACTACGACAACCTCCCCGTCCGTGAAGCCCTCTTCAACCATCCTGACTTTGAGTCTCCCGGCTAACAACTATTCACAGGGCGACCAACGCCTCCCTCATGATTCCGGTCGGGAGGTGGATGCCGACGCTCTCCTCGCGCTCGGTGTCTACTACTATCACCTTCCCGAGCTCCAGAGTGTTGACGAGCTGGCCGAGAAGCGTGGATACAGGAACCGGGACGAGATCAAGGTCTCCCCGAAGACGATGGGCGACGTGTACGAGGAAAAGGTCAAGATGTTCTTCAAGGAGCATTTGCATGAGGATGAGGAGATCCGGTACATTCGCGACGGCCGTGGCTACTTCGACGTCCGCAGTAAGGACGACCAGTGGGTGCGCGTTCAGCTTGACAAGGATGACTTGCTCATCCTGCCGGCCGGCATTTACCACCGCTTTACTACGGACGAGGACAACGTAAGCATTACCGAGATCAGTGCGAGACTCACCTCGTGCCATGCTAACCGGTGCCCGAGCTAGTTTGTCCACGCCATGCGACTGTTCAAAGACGAGCCCAAGTGGACTGCTCTGAACCGTGAGCCCGAGCTGGACCAGAACACACACCGGCAAGAATACGTGAAGGAATTCCTAGCCCAGTAAAGGAACCCACGTGTGACCAGGAGGTTTGTTCCAGGCAGCGCCGCCAATCCAGCCTGCGTGCTAGTTGAAGCGTGTGACCAGGGAAACATATAGACCGCAGGTTGCTGGTGACGATATGGCACAATATCCCATCGATCCCTTCTCAAAGCATGTTTTTGTATGTGAGTGCGAAGTCTACCCTCGAGGGCCGCAGTAGATATAAACCAAAAGAGGGGATAATTAAGTTGTGCACCGTTGACGTGATTTGGGGACATTTTGACGCCACTTAGGGTGGCGTGGGACAGCCTCCGTCTCAATGAGATGACAGTCGGGTAAGGGTGAAAATAGGGAGGGATAGCTCCAAATGTTAGGGATTGGGAGTGCACTGTACTGTAACATACCGATTAAGTTGATTATTTTAGTAGTCGCGGCCAGTAATCCGGGCCATTGAATTGGTTGACGGCGTGGATGTGGAGACCTGCACAACTCAACACTTATTATTGGATTAAACCGGCACCCCGTTGACCTAAGTATGCAGACGATGATGTGGTACCTGGTGGCCTTTTAGAAGCTACTCCGGTATGCAGTTCGGCCCATCTCGCTGGCAGCTTTTCGCCAATATTTATATCCCTTGGTAACTAGGCAGGCACACGTTTGAGATGATCAACGTCTTGGTATCACGGCATCCGGCAGGGACGGCTTCTGTTGCTTCCAGCCATTGAAGCCCCTCGCTATACTTAGAAAGAAGAACAGGCCTCCTGAAGTAATCCCGGTAACGCGCGTCGGTGTACCCCTCTGGCAGCTCGATACCAGGGCCCGTGCCGAGGGGCCGAACCCCGGGTCCGAGAGCTCCGTGCAAGCCGGAGGCGAAGATCGAAGTCGACTCACTCCAAACTTGGCATCAGTGACGGGCGCTTAGGGACAGCTAGCTGCCATTCCATAAGTTCCTGGACAATTTACGAATAGTTGTACTAACGGTATTCACTAAGGTACAGTCTAGCATGTCTGAAAGTGACGTTGCGTTCCTATTGTTAATGGCAGGCTCCAATTAGCGGGGCATCCGTATTAACGCCGGGCATGTACAGTACATACTATCCTCTCCGCGCCAAAAACAGAGGTACCTCTTTTTTGGACGTACATACCTGGTGAGAATTGGTAGGCGATACTTCCACCACCTCAAGCTCCATCTCTTGTTCCTCATCCCAACGTCGCCACCACGTTACCACAACACAACACCGAAGAGGCCAACGTCTCCTCACCCCCGACCGACACTTATCGGGCCTCTAAGTGCAAAATGGACGCACGCACTGAAGCCTCCGATGCGACCGATGGGTCGGGAAAGCTGCGGCCTCAGCTGCCCGCGAGCTGCGATCCGCCGCTTGGCGGCACTTCCTCGAAACAGCTGGTCTGGATAGTATGTTGACTTGGACGCACTCCTTACTTTACTCTCTATTCACCACTCGCTCAGATCTTTGGAGGTACCGGCCACATGGGTCGCTCCCTCGTCAAGTGTGCTCTGTCTCGCGGCGACCTGGTTACGTCGGTTGGCCGTTCACTTGAGACGACCCCGGAGCAGATGACGGGAATTCATGAAAACTGCCTCGGAGCGCTTTGCGACGTCCGCTCCCGCGACTCGGTCTGCAATGCTGTGGAACGCACGCTCACTCATTTTGGCCGCATCGACGTGGTCGCCAACTGCTCGGGCTACGGCGTCATCGGTGCCTGCGAGGACCAGGACGAGCATGACTTGCGCAACCAGTTTGAGACCAACTTCATGGGCACCGTCCACATCATCCACGCGACGCTCCCTTACTTTCGGAGGCAGAACGGGGGGCGGTATCTCATCCTCAGCTCGACGTCTGGGGCATTGGGGGTCCCAGGGCTTGGGCCGTATTGTGCCACCAAGTACGCTGTCGAGGGCCTCATTGAGGCAATGCTCTACGAAACGGACGCGTTCAACATCAAGGCAACCCTCATTGAACCAGGGCATGTCCGGCGTGATGAGCCCGAGACGCTCAGCAACCCACTGCCAACATGGGGTCACTTCCTCATCAAACCAGCGAGCGAGGCATACGGGCATGCAACGTCGCCAGCTCTCCACGCCAAGCGGATGGTACAGTGGCTTGGTGACCGGCAGCCGACGAGCGCTGTCAAGTGTGCCGAGCTGATCTGGCAGCTGGCTCACTGTTCGTATCCGCCGTTGCGACTTCTATTGGGCAGCTACGCCATCGAGAGCATCCGAGACCGCATGAGGTCGGTGACGGAGGAGCTGGAGGATTGGAAGCACCTCAATTTCCCAGCAGCACCAGAAGACGACAAAGAAGGCGGCGAGGACGGGGTCGACGGTGCAGCAGAGCCGGCATCGTAGATGTTCAGCCACAAGCCCAACACTGAAACAGCCAGCCACCGACTCAGCCCAGTGGGGGATGTTCTGTTCTCTATCGCAACCCCAACAGCTTCGGTCTTGGACATCCGCCGCATCTCCCCTTATCTCAGGTCGCTTCACCTCAGCCTGCCCCAGCTTGCCGTCCTACAACTTAGTAGCTTCAGTACCGTACATGTACATGTGTGGTATGACTCCCAGCAAAGGAAACAGGCATAGGCATGGGTTGGCAAATACCGTTAACTATGCCCTGCCAGTTTAATATTGGGGCTGCGACGGAGCCTGGTGGTTTCGTCCATGTCATTTTCCTGCATCATGTCGGTGCGGTGGAATGTGGCTTTAGGGAGGAGGCCTTTGGAGATTTTGGGGGCTCAGGGGCCTCGGCACCTGTCATGCCGACGGGAAGTACGACGAGGTACTCCGTACCCTCACTCACCTCCATTTGATGGCGTCACGCACTTTGGCGGACCTGCCGGGCAAAAAAAGCCCCAAGCGTGCATGACTAAGCGGATGCCCCCTGTGTTTCCTCCACGTCTCCCTCATCTCACTAACCTAGCCACAACTCCCGGCCCTTGGAACTTTCGACGTGTTTGACCAGAGGAAGGGGTTAGTTAAGGTCTCGACTATTCCCAGAAACAAAGATTCAAGGAGCACTTGACGCAGCTCCCACCCGATTCACCGCCAACTCACGTTGACCCGCGACACAACACGACGCACGACAAAGCCGCCCGTCCCTCGATATTATTTCGCTGAACGTCCCTGCGTTGCGCTGCTGCCTCCGTGTCTCGCCCACAGTCTCCGGTCTCCCCTAACTGAACGATCGCTTCCCGCCCAACACCCGCAACGATGACGGACAAGAAGAACGAGGACTTTGTAGTCCGCATAGGCGAGAATGCCTTTGGCAAGGAAAAGGACCCTTTCATGGCCCCATCTCCGACGACGAGGAACCGCCACCCTATTGGCGGCAGCCCAGGGTTGTCGTCGCTCGATAACAGTGCGCCCGTGTCCATCACTGCGTACTGCTTGGCCTCGATCAGCATGACCGTCGTCAATAAGTACGTCGTCTCGGGCACCTTCTGGAACCTGAATTTCTTCTATCTGGCCATTCAGGTAAGCCCATGCCTTGCATACGTCGGTTGATAGGCATCATGCTCACCATCGCGACCCGCAAAGGCTATAGTCTGCATCGCTACCATTACGGCTTGCAAGCATCTGGGCATGATCAAGGTCCTGGCTCCCTTTGATCCTGACAGGGCAAAGAAGTGTAAGTGTAGCAATCGGAGTGATCAAAGCTGTGATGGATTCACGACTAATAGACTACAGGGTTTCCCATCTCGCTCTTGCTCGTTGGCATGATCTACACCGGCACCAAGTCGCTACAGTTCCTCTCCGTCCCCGTCTACACCATTTTCAAGAACCTGACCATCATTGTCATTGCGTACGGCGAGGTGCTGTGGTTCGGTGGCAGTGTCACGCCCGTGGCTCTGCTCTCGTTTGGTCTGATGGTTTTGAGTTCCGTGGTTGCTGCATGGGCCGATATCCAGAGTGCCATTGCCGGTGATTTCGGTACCACCGACTCCTCGGCAGCCATATCGACGCTCAATGCTGGCTACGCCTGGATGGGTATGAACGTCTTCTGCAGCGCAGCCTACCTGCTGTGTATGCGCAAGGTCATTAAGAAGATGAACTTTAAGGACTGGGATAGTAAGTTTTTCTCGAGATTTCCATTACCCCCCCCCCCCCCCAAACTCAGCTTCCCCTTTGTTGTAGGACTCAGATTCACCAACCTAATCCGTTCATTTAGCCATGTACTATAACAACCTCCTTACAATCCCCGTGCTCGTCGTCTGCTCCTTTGTGATGGAGGACTGGTCCGGCGCCAACTTTTCCAAGAACTTTCCAGAGGAGACACGCAACCGAATGATCACGGGCATGGTGTACTCTGGACTCGCAGCAATCTTCATTTCGTATTGCTCGGCCTGGTGCATCCGTGTCACATCATCGACAACTTACTCGATGGTCGGTGCGCTCAACAAGCTTCCGATTGCCATCAGCGGTCTAATCTTCTTTTCGGCTCCCGTGACCGTCGGCAGTGTGTCGGCCATCTTAATTGCCTTCGTCAGTGGCATCGTGTATGCTATCGCTCGAATGCGACAGTCGGGGCCGCGAGACTCGCTGCCCACGACGCGCCCTACAATGAGTGCGAGCTCTCAGAGCAGCCGTGACGCAGCCAACTCTTAGGTGTGCGAAGATGCTTGGATGACGGCCATCGTGAGTGAGTGACCAGGGGCTGGTGGCATACATACTTGCTGGCGATAGATCGAGCATGTGCCACTCGCATGAGACATGCATAGGGAAGGAGCAAAATCAAGTGCACACAAGAGCATTGGAGAGAGAACCTACCACGCCGGGTATGTATAATACAGTGCGGTAATAATTGCCAGGGGATGGACGACTCTATTTATTTGGTATAGACACGGGCGTGGTTGGAGTCGGACGGGATGGAAATGCTGGCTGGACTGAGCCTACGACAACGAATAGTTTTGGGGATGTGCTTGTACATATGCTGTGTAGCAATCGAAAACTAACGGCCGAAGCCAGAGTACTCATATGAAGACGATGGTGATGTTTGATGATGAGGATACATGACACATGGTGTAAGACGGATTGCTTGTCACGCACACGATGAAGGAAGCCAGATGACACCTACCAAGATGGTACGTGACGGCTTTAGAAATGTAGATAAAAGGGTTGTACGTACTCTCGGTCACTACTTATTTCCATCGGGTCAGCTGTCGTTGTACACGAGCATGGTTGAATATTCGTACTTGGGGCATGTATCTATCCGAGATTGTCCATCGGCCATTCTGTTGTCCCCACGTGGGGCAAGTCATTGCCTATCACGTTAGTGATGGTTACGTAGCTTTACCCCATCCAAGCTTCCCTGTTGGGGCAAGGGCTTCTTGAAATGACGTCCCAACCTTTTTTCCCCTCCGTTATCGAGTTTTGTTTTGTCTTGCACTTAGACTTGATCTAGCATCGGCCAAAAGGTGTTCTACCTTGTGGTCTATCTACCTACCCCTTGCTTCACGGGACCCTGTTTTTGCATCATGATATAGGACAGAAGTGCCTCCCGACCGCACTTTTTTCTTTCGTTTTCTTTTTCATCCCTTCCTACCTCACCTCGTCCTGAACGCAGGCACCCTCAACCTCGCCAGCTTGGCCAGCCAACCCAGCCGCCATGTTACTCTTCATCCATCATCGTGAGTTGAATGCCTTTCGGCTTGTGCCAATGCGCGCTTAGGTCACTAATGTGAATTTCCAATCAAGCTTTCGACGCCCTTGCTTCAAGCATCGGTGCTTCTACCGACGAAGGTAAGGGAGAGAGAGCCTATCCCTACATTGGTACACATACCCTGCGAATAATCCTGACCACCCTCTTCTTCTATCTAGTCAAGCTCATCGCCTCCTTCCTAATATCCTTTCCGCTCGCCGCTCTTCTGAAGCGCATTCCCGACTCGAGGCCCGATGCCAAGAACCTCTTCGCCATCAGGTACGTCCACGTCCTCTATCGTCACCACTTCAAGGCGTCTCTCGAGCTCACAAACCCCCAAATCCAGCGTCTCCCTCTTCTACCTTGTCGGCCTCTTCGACCTCTGGGATGGCGCCCGAACCCTCCTCATCAGCGCCGGCGGCACCTTTTGCATCGCCAAGTTCCTCCGCTCCAGCCCCTACATGCCCTGGATCGGCTTTGCCTTCGTCATGGGCCACATGTCCATCAGCCACATCGCCCGCCAGGCCGCCGATAGCCCTTCTTCCGTCGACGTCACCGGCGCACAGATGGTCCTTCTCATGAAGCTCAGCGCCTTCTGTTGGAACGTCGCCGACGGCCAACTCCCAGAGGACCAGCTTTCTGACTTCCAGCGCGACCACATGCTCAAGGAACTCCCCTCCCTCCTCGACTACGCAGGCTGGGTCCTCTTCTTCCCCGCTTTGTTTGCCGGTCCTTCTTTCGACTTCACAGACTATCGCCGCTGGCTCGACACCACTATGTTTGACGTCTCCCCCCAGGTCGATCCCTCCAAGAAGCCACCCGTGAGGAAGAAGCGCAAGATCCCTCGCAGCGGTGGCCCGGCCGCCTGGAAGGCATTCAGTGGTCTATTCTGGATCGGCTTGTTCATGGCCATGAGTGGCTCGTATAGCCCTGCCACCCTAACGGGAGACTCTTATGTCGAGTACGGCTTCCTGCGCCGCGTCTGGATCATGCACCTGGTCAACTTCGTCACCCGCCTCAAGTACTACGGCGTCTGGTCCCTCACCGAGGGCTCCTGCATTCTCGCCGGCCTCGGTTATAACGGCGTCGACCCTGTCACAGGCAAGATATCGTGGAACCGCCTCCAGAACATCGACCCTTGGGCAGTCGAGACAGCCCAGAACCCGCGAGGCTATCTCGGTGGCTGGAACATCAACACCAGTAACTGGCTACGGAACTACATATATCTGCGCGTCACGCCGAGGGGCAAGAAGCCTGGCTTCCGCGCGAGTCTGGCTACTTTCGGCACCAGTGCTCTCTGGCATGGCTTCTATCCCGGTTACTACCTAAGCTTCGTTCTCGCTAGCTTCATTCAGACTGTTGCGAAGAGTAAGTCCAGCTCAGCAATTCGCTCAACGTTGTCAACATCCTCGCTACCCATACTAACTTGCTGGTCTCTAGATGTCCGAAGGCACGTTCGCCCCTTCTTCCTAGACCCCATCACTAGCAATCCCACCCCCAAGAAGAAATACTACGATTTCGTCTCATACCTCGCCACCCAGCTCACCTTCTCATTCGCTACCACCCCCTTCATCGTCCTCTCCTTCAGTGGCTCCATCCTCGCCTGGACCCGTGTCTACTTCTACGCCGTCATCTGGACTCTGGTTGCTCTCGTCTTCTTTGCCTCCCCCGGAAAGGCTGCGCTTCGGAAGCAGCTTGAGAAGCGCCAGGGCAGGGTGACCGCTAAGCTGGTGCGCTCCATCAGCACTGAGAGCCTCACGGGCAAGGAACCCATCCTCGGTATCTCTAAGGACTTAGAAAGCGACATCAACGAGGCTGTCAAGGAGATCCGAGCTGAGGTGGAGGCCCGGCAGAGGAAGCAGAAGGCGATTTAATACAGGCGGCCTCTGGGCCACATTGGGTACGGTCCATATAGTTCAATTAAATAACTCCAGCCTTCAGGTGTGCATGGCTTTTGGATCACGCGGCTTCGAGGGGTGGGGAAGCTGAGGTAGTTGTGGAGCGTATTGAAAAGGAACTCTAAAAAGTATAACATGATAAATCTAGGGGTAGATTTTACATCACATCATTATATCTATCTCTGGGATGGGCCCGGGAGGCCCTCCTGTTTGCGCCCGAATCGTAAGGGCCACTAATTACATGGTATCATAAGAATGAGCACGTCGCGGTGTTCGTCTTGAAGCCCGGCATTCGCCTGTCAAATCCAACTATAATACAGATACACAAGATCGTCCGCAAATTGTGGGTTATTGGTACAGAGGCTCAAGATCGTGAAAAGGGAGAAAAAATAGATTGAGCGTCGGGGTGTTTTTTGTTGAGATCCGTCCGTCAAAAGATCGTATGTCGTGAAGGGGGGTTTAAGTCAAGTAAATCCTGAAGATCGTGTGTCGTTGAAGATTTTGGAAAATGATTCCAAAACAAATGTTCGTGCGTCGTAGAAGCTTTTCCGAGGGATGCAGAAGTTCAAAAAGTTCAACAAAAAAAAAAGAATCAATGGTCATGAAGAAGAATCGTGAATGATTGTGGCGTAAGGTGGTTTAGAAAATGAAAGAAAAAGCATCGTGATGCGTCGGTTGTCGTCGAATCGTTGAGAT
Source organism: Neonectria sp. DH2 (assembly GCA_003934905.1). Classification (NCBI taxonomy): domain Eukaryota; kingdom Fungi; phylum Ascomycota; class Sordariomycetes; order Hypocreales; family Nectriaceae; genus Neonectria; species Neonectria sp. DH2. The sequence continues at coordinate 1,727,429 of RQWH01000009.1, read as the reverse complement.
GCCATCAAGTTGCATGATAGAACTTTTGAGAGCGGAATGTGCCCCAACCCTCAGTCATCCAAACGTCTTGTCGTGTTTTTTTTGTCAAAAGGTTCCAAATGGGGGGGGGGGGGGGGGGTTCATGTGCCCCAGCCTTGTCTTGTACCGATAACAGTAAGTGCAATTACAGCACCAAGCATGAGCAGGCCGATGATGGACATGCCACGGTTGACATTCCTCCACCACATGGCACTGTGGTACATGTCGTCGTCAACGAGCTGAGCATGACTGCCGTGCTCGTGTCGCAGATTCAGTTTAGATGCGCTATGACCTTGCTCTGTGTCATGGATTGGAGCTGCCGAGGGAATGGGGATAGTTGCAGCAAGCATCCAAGCTGTCCAGCCATGTCAGCATGAGTTAAGACGTACAGCACAGGATCGTGCCTTAACAGAGGAGACTTACTGAAAGGGAATATGAATCCCAGGACGAACATAACAACCTGAGCGTTTCGTCTCCCGGTCAGTTCGCTCCTTACCTCCCAGTCTGCTGCTGGAGGCTCCCAAATACTGTGTCTCATAGGTCTGCGATCCCGACCCAAATGCGGGGACCAGATGCTTGACGTCTGTTTCTTCAGGTTGCGGACAACCGCCAAAACGGGGTGTGGCGGAAGGGGTGTGATGTCCATCGATCCAGCATCCGACTCGCGCCGCCCGCCAGAGTGCGCCACGGGGTCGCGCGGCCGTCGACGGGGGCTAAAGATGTTCGAAACATAGCGGTCTTGGCTTGGGGAACGGCTGAGACCCCCTTGGCTGTCGGTGAAACTGAAGTTGGAGAACATGGACTCGGACGAAGGCTTGTATGCCAGAAACTTCCGCTCGCCACTACCATAGTAGACTCTAAAAGCCAGTTAGTCATGAACTATCAAGATTGTGTTTGATATGTGGGAAATCATACTTGGCCCAAGTCGGGACGGCCGCATTGAAGCTTGCACTCGATCGAAGACTGTGGTCTGATGCGTAGCTCGAGAGGATTTTTCCCAGTCGGGTTCGTGAAGAACGATGGTGCAACTCCTCGAGGGGAGCCAGCCCATCGCCATCCTCGTCATGATCGCGGATGAGGCGTATGGTGCCTGTATTATGGTCGCGAGGTGCGCTTCGGTTGTACGTCGCCGATGGCGGTTCGAGTGAGCTTCGTCGTGAATGGGCAGGTCCACCAATGTGCTCTTCAAGGCCAGCCAGAGAAGAGACCATACTGAGAATGTGTTTGCTATGGCTGCTGCTGCGTCTATCGGCAAACGAAGCAACTGACAATGCGCGGGAAGCAGGTTCGCTGCCTCCCTCGCTCTCAGAGAGGACTGTTGATAGCTGAGAGCTCCACTGCTGTTGTCGGGCAGTAGTTTTCGACTTGGGGGTGGTGCCGACCGGAGGGTTCCAATTCGACCCAACCTGATGCAACATGGTAGGAGGGCCCACAAACAAGGCTCGTGTGGCCTCTTGCGTCATGATGCTAGAGATTGAGGACAACGATCCCGTACGAACAGAGTCGTGGGAGCGGGTCTTGACCAGGCCAAAGCTGTCCCAGGACCTCTTCTTGTTCGGTCGCAGAGGGGGGACGACGAGGCTCTCTTGGGAGTATTCAGCCTGTTGTCGGTTTCGGACAGCGACGACGGAGGAAGAGGACGAAGGTCCACCATGGACAACGTAGTTGGCGTCGCTATCGTGGGTAGGAGGTCGAGTTTGGTCATGGACAGAAGGGTCTGCTGACGAGGGAGCACCAAGCAGCTCATAGTTGGAACGAATCGATGAGGCAGGAAGACTGTCCAGTTCGGCAACTGCCACGGGAGAGCTCTGGGCAGCATAGATCTTGTAGTTGGTCCTATCAGAGACTGTAGATCTCGACTGGGAAGAAAGGGTCGACTGGAAGGAGGGCTTTTCGTTCAGCAGCTGTGTTGATGGAACCTCAATCGGATTGGTGAGTTCGATCTCGGGTAGAGACGGGAGGGGCGGCAGAGGCGAGGGTCCTGACAAGGGCTGAGGTTGCTTCTGTTTGAGATCTGGCGTCTTGGGAACCTTCCGAACGCCACCAATCATGCGGTAGTTCCAAGGGGACATTCTAGGACTGGTCTGGGCACGTGGAGTAGACAACGAAGCTGGCGACTTAGACAAGGCGCTGCGTTCGCTGAGGGGAGTCAATGGCGAGCTAGGGCGGTCTTGGGGGTCATTGCTGAATGCACCCAAGGACTGGCGGGCATCGGAGCTACTTCGAGTGGTGTAAGAGGGCGGAGGAGACCACATAGAATCGGTTCTGGATGATGTTGAGAGATCTTGCGGATGCACTGAGAAGGTCTTGTTGGCGTGGACGTTGATGATATGGCGACGGGCGGAGGAGGGCCGAGAAGTCGGGGGAGAAGAGGGCACAAACTCGCCGGCGAATTGAAGAGATTCATCGTGAACGTCGACATCGGGGTCAACACTGGTGTCGGCGGTGACATCGGCGTCTGCGCCGGTGTCGGCGTCGGCCAAGGGGCGCCAGGGAGAGCTCGATTCTGGAGTTACAAGTCTCGAGCGGCGTCTCGAGTCCGGGGTGGGAGCATGAGGGCGTATCCTTGTCCAAGCCGCGCTGGGCGATGGAGACTCGTAGTAGGGACTGGACGGAGCTAAGGGAGAACCACACCTAGGCCAAGGTTCCGATTCGATCTCGGTGCTTGCGTCGGCGTAGGAATTAGGGCGGGAAGAGGAGGAGCCATCGGCGCTGATTCGGGGCGGGCTATAGGGAACGACGCGGATCCCGAGGCGGTTGTTCTGAGAGCTGGTGCGCTCGTGAAGTGGCCGTCGCGGCGGAGTGCAAGACGGCGAAGCCGACATGCTCTACGCACTAGGCGGTAGTGTCCGAAATTCCCATGCCCTGATGAGGCGAACAATTAATTTGAGGGCGAGACCCGAAGGGGGCGAGTCGAATTGACTTGAATTGTGGTCGTCGGGGACGGTGACGGCGGGCGGCGGGCGGTGATCGGGGCCGGAAGAGTGGGTCGGAAGTTCGGAGGTCGATGTGACGAGGGCACAGGCGAGCAGTCGATTACGTAGGGAAGAGAATTAGGCGCGAGAAAGACGAGGGTGCATTAGAGAGAGGCACAGTGATAGCAATGTCTTTATGTAGACGAGAATGAGGTAAAGAAGAATAAAGAGCCGCGCGGGTAGCAGACGGGAAAAGAGAAGTGAAGCTGATCCTGAATGAGGAATTGGCGGAGACGGCGAGGTAGGAATAGATGGAGAGAAAGATCCGTGGGGACTGCGTCTGATGAAGCGCCAAAAAGGGAAAAGGAAGCAGGAAGTAGCAAGTAGGAACCGGGAATAGGAAAAGAAGCAAAGTACGAAGTACGAAGTAAGAGGCAATGATCGTGAGAGAACGAGCGAAGGGGTGAAAGAGTGACTGGCCGACAATGGCTGGATTATAGCGAGCGCGCAACGAGCGACGGATGGAAGGAGTGAGTGTGAGAAAGAAGGAGAGAGATCCACGGGATGGGATCATGGGGAAGGAAGGGGTGGCGGGTAGGTTGGTAGGGTAGCTTCAACCTAAGACGGGAGGGAAAAAAGGGCAAGGTCGCCTCTCCGTCGACCATCAGACTGCATGCTGCAACCCCAATGGGAACCTCGAGGAAAGTGCGGACTAGGTGCAGTAGCTCTGTAGGGTTCCTTCCAGGTTTCCCAACCATTCCTGCCACTTCGTCCTGCCACTCCTGCTCTACTCCCCTGGACTATAGCACGGGTAGGTAGGAATACCTCTGCCCCTGACTGATTGTCAAAAGCCTCGAAAGTCTGGTTTGCGTGGGGTTTGGTACGGAGCACTGCACGTCCTGGGTAGCTTCCCCCAGGGACGCGCCCCGTCCGAGCCCCATCCACGCCCCATCCACAGCAAGCGATGGCCGCTACCATTGGCCGGCGCCGCGGTGGGCTGCAGAGGCTGGAAATGGACGTGAACCAGTGCTGGAGCGCCATCGACACTATTCTGCAGCTAACGGGATATTACCTGATGCAGCAGGGTTTATCCTGCAGCACGACGCCCACCGTATGGGCGAGGTCACCATGTCACCGACACCGACACACACGGGAGGTACGGAGACGTTGAGCCGGGGGGCGGCTAAGCTGAGAATGGTCGTCCCAAGGGGCTTCGCTTGAAGGGGGTGGGAGAGCGAGAGAGGGACGGGGGGGGCAAAAGGAGTACGTGAGGACGGGGACGGAGACGATGACGATTCAAGAGAGAAAAATTACCTTGGTAGTGTGGGTAACTCGTCCGTCTCATACCGAGATACCGTGACTCCGAGGGGACTTATTAAGACTCCAATCTCTTCACTAGCATGGCCGGACCAGGGGAAACTGGGAGGTGAAGCACTGCGGTTTGTATAATTTTTGACTTTTTTTCATTCTTCCCTTTGCCTGACCTTTTCGCAACTGGGGCTCGTGGGATAGTGGGGGTTGACTGTTCTAGACAAGGATAGGAGAGGTTGGCAGCTTGTGGGATTGAAGGCGGATGATTGGGCAAGGCAGCTCAACTGCCCATGGTAGGGATGATGGGGACGATGGCTGGTTCTAGTGGTGGTGTTACTTCCAGTTGGGTATAATTAATTCTCCCGGTCGAGGGGACACAGAGCCCCAATCGGTAGTCTAGCTCTTTCTCATGGAGGGATCCTTTGACTGCTGCAGGTGGCAAAGGGAAACATGGTTTAAGCCACGACCCGCCTACAGCGAAACCCTTCCATGGCATTTCCAAATTCCAACGACCGCCAGCCAGTCCTTCTCGTCATCTAGTAAGGGAAGCCTAAAAATGGAAGCATTTGGGCGCTTCTTTTCCCCATCGTGCGCTGCTGTCCCCGCGCCTGTTCCATAAACCTGCTACATAACCAGCGGCTGCAAGACGGCCAAGACGGCGCCTCTCGAAACACCAGCAGAGTGCAGAGTGCAGATGCCGCCCATCGGCCATCAACCGGCCGCAGTCCCCAGCAGCGTCTGCGCGCCCCCCGCTGCAGTGCGTCTTGTTCGTTTCACCTCAGCGCAGTGTCTGCCGGCTGAGCAGCGACGGCGACTGCTGGGCTCGTTGTTAAAATACTAAAATAAGTGTCCTTCTCGCCCGACTCAGGACCAAGACGCCGCCAACGCCAAAGCTGCAAACCCCAAAATATGGACGGACGCTCTCTAGGCGCGCGCGCGATCTAACACGCCTACCGCCATACTGCGGCATGATCCGCCACTTTACTCCGTGGTACGTGGTACGTGGTACGTGTTGATGGACGTGTCATGCCCGTGTCATGCCGACCCATTCTATCTAGAAAGTCGCGTCGCCGAGGCCCGTTGCCCCCCTGCTGCTTCGCTACCATGTGTTCTGGGCATCAAAATCGGGCGGCTCTAGACTTGGTGGAACACTGAAATGATTTGTGCGTTAGGTTGCCGACAAGAAAATTCTTTCAAATGGGGTCGTCAACCACGAGCCCGCTGTCACGAGTCGAGCCAGGGTTAATCCAAGGAGGAAGCGAGAGAGAGATTCAAGACAATAAACGTTGCCGTCTTCCAGAGAAAACATTTGCATTGATCGCAAGACCATATGCGATGCTTCATCTCCGGGATGAGATCAGGTATATCAAGATAACCTAGGATTTGAGATCGGGCAATTAAAATCAAGGCATGGTGGGTTACATTTATTCTTACCACGTACCTTAAAGTGAGCATGTACGACATATTTCGTCTCGGTACAGTTGGTTTCCGCCGTCACAACTGTTTGAGACCAGTCGTCGATGGTGCGAACCGGACACATTACACAGCCTCACAGTACCAGCTTTACTGAGATTGCCTCGCAGCTTCGCCCACAAGCGTATTGACTATTTGGCTGTCGCATCTAGCTAACTAATGCAGGTACGGCGCTCACCGGGAGGCTTCGGCTTCGGGTTCCGTCGGTCGATTTTAGATCGCAAGGCAGGGCGTGGAGACGAACTAACGATGTCTGGAACTCAGCTGGATCTTGCCTCAGGTAAGGGAGCCTCAGGTAAGGGAGCCTCGGGCAAGGGCGCAACTTGCAAGTGATGAATGAAGAGATTTGTTTGCTCTGCTTCGTATTCTCCAGGGTAACTGACTCTCGCCTTTGGCCAACTGCTAGGGATGCAAGCCGTGGATGGATATTCCATCCCTGGTGGCCTGGCCAGGTCTCGATTGTGGCGTGTCGGCTGTGCCAGCAACAAACGAGGTTGTCAATAAAAGCGAGCAGCAATTTGCGAGCCCGTCAGCAAACAACGAAGCCGTTCCAACAGTGAGTGACCACGTCAAAGGCCATCTCCATCCCGTCCCCACATGATACGTTCGTCTCCAATTTTCCCCCCATACTACGAAGTAATCCGGTCCAAGCTCACACCCGTTCCCGTACTCCGTATCGTAGCCCATGATCCCACGGGAGCCAAGCCGCAATAGAGACAATAGCTTCCCTACTAGCCGATATGCAAGTTGAAATGAAGCTCAGGAGAATGCCAATGTATTTGTGACAGAGTTCCAACGTGCAGTTGGGCACAAAGTGCCTCATTCACGACTCACTGCATAAACTCCTTGGTGTTTGGTGCTTGCTGTTTGCTTACCGAGTCGAGCACAATGAGTCGTGGCTGAGTGAGGCTGGCCATTTTCCAACCCATTCCCTTCTCCTTCTCCCTTGGTAGCTCAGCCTCGCGTCCCATTATCCCACGTACTGAACTTTGAGTATCCCACGTATCCTCGCTCTCAAGCCTTGAGCTTCTCTTTGACCATCACTCCCACAGACAGCGCGAGTTGAGTTGGGTAGTAGATAGAGAGGCGTCTCCATTTCTTCCATCCGAGGAAACTTCCTTTCTCTCCCCATCTCCATTTCTTCATCTCCCTCCAACAACGTCTTGAGCCTTTCTCCCTCCCCCCCAATTTTTTTTTTCCGTTCCAACATACAAACGAGACCGCCCAAAATGACCACCACTTCATCGTCCGACCCGGCGGGGTTTGGGCCGTACCAGGCATATGGCTTACTGGTGAGTCTCACACACGAACATACACATGTACAGCACCCCAGGCTCTGCCACAGCCCGCGATGTATGTCGTGAACATCTTAGCCTCACCATAAACCCCCACGTTTCCTTGCTTCGCTTCACCTTACCTCACCTCACCTCACCTCACCTCACCTCACCTCACCTCACCTCACCTCACCTCACCTTTGTTGCTCACGTCTACTCACATGAGAAACTCGCTTCCGTGCTCCTCTAGGTTATCTACACGCTCGTCTATGTGGCCCCCCTCTACTTCTCGGCCGCTACACGGCCGTCGCCCACCCGCTCGCGCGATGCCCCAGAGGCGATCCGCGCCCGCATCCTCGTGGCCTCGTTGTCCACGGCCGTGTGCTCCCTCGTGACGCTCGCCCTGCTCTCATCTCAGCTCTCGTCCCGCCTGCAACTCCAACAGCAGCCCCTGCACCTCATGGGTTACTGGCCCCCCGGCCTCGGTGAAGCTGCCCGCGCTCTCTGGCTCACGGCGCTGCTTTTCGCAGGGCCGCTCTACGAGTCCCTCGTCGTCGACGGCGCCGCTCGCCAATGGACGACTCTCCAGCCTCTCAAAGAGCTCTGGGTCGATTGGCCCACCTGGAGAAACATGGTTGCTGTACGTATCGCCGTCATCATCCCAGTCCAGCTCGTCTCATCTCACCTTGCCTTGTCATCTCCACCCCACACGGACGCGACAAAGCCTCCTTCGCTTCCTACACCGCTTCTTTTCCACTCCTTCTTTTCCCTCTTTGCCCTCTTTCTTTGCTAATTTGCCCCCTTCCGGGCTCTCCCTACAGGGCCCCGTCACCGAGGAATGTCTCTTCCGCTCCGCCGCCGTCCCGTTGCTGCTCCGGGCCGGCGCCAGCCTCACCGGAACCATCTTCCTGTCGCCGCTCGTCTTCGGCCTCGCCCACCTGCACCACTTTTATGAGTTCCGCATCACCCACTCCCAGACTCCCCTCCCTGTTGCCATTGCCCGCTCTATCCTCCAGCTGTCCTACACCTCGTTGTTCGGCGCCTATGCCACCTTCTTGTTCTTGAGGACCGGCAGCTTGCTGGCCGTCACCCTCGTCCATGCCTTTTGCAATTGCATGGGTCTCCCTCGCTTCTGGGGCTCACTCGACCCCTACTGGCTCTACGACCAGGACCCGGCTGCTGCCTCTTCACGGAAGATCTGGACCGCCGCGTATTACGTGCTGCTTGTCGGCGGCCTGGTCACCTGGTGCCGGAATTTGTATTCGTTGACCGAGACTCCCATGGCCCTGGCCGAGTTTTGAAGCTGTCCAAGAAATTAAGCCCCCATGAGGATACCTTTGCCCATGGCTGTCTTAATACCCCCCACCCCCCAAAACAAAACAAAACAAAAATCGAAAACAAAAATCATGACCTCCCGTTCTTATCCCCATCCGTTGATTTTAGTAAACCCTTCTTGCTGGAGCTCTCCGCTTCAAACGGGTCTGCCGTCCCGTGAGTAAACTTGATGCCTCAAAGAGATTTGCGCCTGTTAAGGTCGCAGAGATTGAACGCTCAGCATTATCACAATCCAATCTAAGAAAAGGAAATCCAGAATAAGAGGGGCATGTGTTTTTTCTTCTATGTCATTATGATTATTATAGCTCCATCTGAAGACCGGGCATGGCTCCCGGCATCTGGAAGTCTTCACCATCTCCCCCTCTTCGCCGATGTCTGAGCGAGGCCTCTGTATCGCTAGAATTTCCCTTGCGTGCTTCGTCCCGTAGCTCGCGACCAACGTCTTTGCCCTTTGTCCCCCTGACGGTGGCGGCGCCTTCGGCCATCGTCTCGTCTGGCCCTCTCGTGTTCTTCTTCCGTGGCCATAAGCTCGGGAGTGCGATTTCCTGGAATCGTGGCTCCACAGCCCGCTCGTCGAACCATCGATGAAGGCGTGACTCGACGAGCTGTGCAATCTTGGGGACATCTTGGAGCCGAGATCGGCTGCCCAGCAGACTTCGGATCGAAAAGTCCAGCCGGTAGTCGTCCAGGAAGTTGAACGTCATCATCGTGGGAGTGGACTGTGAGGGGTTGCTGGGGATGAAGGATATGGAGAGCGTGCCGCTGAACCTCACCACCGAGACGGCCAAGGCGACGGGCAACGTGGCGGATAGTTTCTTGGGGTAGTTGAGTAAGAGTTTCGTCTCGACGGCGAGGGTGAGCATGTCGCTCAAGTCAACATCCATCCGGGCCTGGAGGCGGGTGCCGTCCCTCGCCGCCGTGGCAGGGTCAAACTTCTTTCCGTTGTCCAGACTCAAACCATCCTCGTCGACAGGGATGACCCGGCAGTTGCTAAGGATAGGGAAGTCCTCGCCTAGGCTCAGCTCCGTGACACGGATCTCGTCGACAAAGTCGGGCCGCGAGGTCCCGTTCAGGGCTTTGGAGAGTGAGTTAAGAATGGCATCATCGTGCTGAGCATCGTTGCGAGCCTGGGCAATAGTCTGAGCCACAAGGACGTTGAACCAGTCTAGACTCTCGGGCTGGTGGCTGTCGACATTGTAGTACGTCTTGCTCAATATAGACCCGATGGTCAGCGCGGGTGGGTTCCTCAAGACACTCGACTTCTTGCGGTTCAACGACTGGCCCCGACGGTTGCTGGGCGTCCGCAGGCTGAGGAGGGAGCGCTTATGAGCGAGCGTCCTCGACCTACGCTCCTTGTCCCTCAGCGACGCGGTGACTTCGGGTGATGGCGGGTCGCCGAAGATGAAAAACTTGATGAAGGCGGCCAAGACTAGGACGACTGAAAGCTGCCCGACAATAAGGCCCTGTGTGAATGAGAGTCTGTTTTTATATAGTCAGCGTCACCCGTTGTTCTCTAAATGGCAATGCAGCCTCCTGGTTTGGTCGTTGAGACTCACGTCGGTTCCGAGGATGGAGGACAGGTATCAAGCGCCATTGTTTAGTTGGCTTCAGCCATGAGACAGCGGTTGTTTTGTCGGATAAGATTATCCTGCGCTGTACGGCAATTGGCTTCAGATTCCCAGCGACGACATGGCAATGCGCTTGAAAGGTGATGTGTGGCCTCGTTCTTATGATGTCCAAAGCTGGTCTCTGACATAATGAGGCGTGTGGCAACCTATCACGTCCAAGGACCAAGCACAGCTTGATCAGGCTCAGCTGGCTGATATGCATTTAAAGGGGTGGACATGCCGTTACCCGGAACCTGCCTACGTAGTCGTGTACCTCGCCTCACCCGGAACGACCACCATCACTTGGCGCATCGCTCGTCGCATTTGATTCCCACGTCTTACTCACCTTTATTTGTCTGTGTATCATACGTTGCAAGCTTCATCAAGCCCTTGCGAGTGCTGGAATAAAATAAGCCCTCCCGCTAAGGCTCCCTCCAGCCCCGGCGCCACTGCCCGTCATGGACGTCTCCCAGGCCATCGCAGGCTACATCTCCAAGGTGGTGACGACGACCGATACCTCGTCCTCCAAGATGAAGATATTGCTCCTTGACCGGGAAACTGTCAATATTGTCTCCACCGCTGTCACTCAATCGTCACTCCTCAATCACGAGGTCTATCTCATTGACCGCCTAGACAACCCTGGCCGCGAGAAGATGCGCCATCTGCGTTGTCTCTGCTTCGTACGCCCATCCCCTGAATCCATCCAGTTGCTCATAGATGAGCTGCGGGATCCCAAATATGGCGAGTACCATCTGTACTTTACCAACGTCGCCAAGAAATCGTCGCTCGAGCGACTGGCCGAGGCCGACGACCATGAGGTTGTCAAGGTTGTCCAGGAGCACTTTGCCGACTACATCGTCATCAACCCAGATCTCTTCTCGTTCGGATTGACTCTACCGCAGCAGCGCATCTGGGCCAGCAGCCCAGACACGTGGAACCCGGATTCGCTGCAACGGTGCGCCGAGGGGCTCATCGCTGTGCTCCTGTCTCTCAAAAAGAAGCCGCTCATCAGATATGAGAAGACAAGCCCATTGGCCAAAAAGCTGGCAACTGAGGTTCGCTATCTAATGACCCAGGAGGACCAGCTGTTTGACTTCCGGAAAGTCGATACTCCTCCGATTCTGCTGGTTCTAGATCGTCGAGAAGACCCCGTGACGCCGCTTCTAACTCAATGGACATACCAGGCTATGGTTCATCACCTGTTAGGAATTCAAAACGGCCGTGTCGACCTAAGTAGTGTCCCGGAGGCTAGCCCCGAGTTGAAGGAGATCGTCCTCTCCCAGGACCAGGATCCCTTTTTCAAGAAGAACATGTTCCTGAACTTTGGTGACCTAGGTGGCAGCATTAAGGAGTACGTGGGACAGTATCAGTCCAAGACGCAAAACAACGCCAACCTTGAATCAATAACGGACATGAAGCGCTTCATTGAGGAGTATCCCGAGTTTCGAAAGCTGTCTGGCAACGTTAGCAAGCATGTCACCGTCGTATCGGAGCTTAGCCGACGGGTCTCTGCTGAGACCCTGCTCGAAGTCAGCGAGCTGGAACAGAGCCTGGCGTGTAACGACAACCACGGCACTGATTTGAAGGTACGTACCTCAAATTCCGGGCCTATCATGGACATATACTAATTATCATTCAGAACATCCAGCGACTGATCCAGTCACCAAGCGTCACATCCGAAAGCAAGGTAGGGCTCGTGGCTTTGTATGCTCTTCGGCATCAAAAGCACCCTTCAAACTCCCTTGCAATGCTCAAGGATCTCCTCGTGGCTGCTGGAAATGTGCCTCTTCGGCAAGCCGAACTCGTCGACAAGCTTCAAGCATACCATTCGTCCTTGCACTCATCTCAGTCTCAGGGTGGTATCTCGGATATCTTTGAGTCGGCGGGCATCTTCTCCGGTGCCACGAGCCGGTTCAAGGGGCTCAAGGGCGTTGAGAACGTTTACACCCAGCACAGTCCGCTACTCGAGGCTACACTGCAGAACCTCATCAAGGGCCGGCTGAGGGAACAACAGTATCCGTTCGTGGAAGGGGGCGGATCAACAAAGGACAAGCCACAAGATATCATCGTCTTTATTGTCGGTGGTGCTACGTATGAGGAAGCTAAGATGGTGGCTGGGCTAAACGAGACAACTCCGGGTGTTCGCGTTGTGTTGGGAGGAACAACGATTCACAACGCGGCAACGTTTCTTGAGGAAGTTGAGGACGCAGTCACGTCATGGCCTGAAGCACGGGGAAGAAGATGAAGTGAACTCAGGACAGGAGATCCAGATTAGCGATCTCGGAAGGCACTTGGCGAGTTCGGACAAATGTGAGGAAAGCTGATATACATAGGTCATTTCCATGTTCTGGTAGTTGATTGGTGCAGGGTAGGGAATTTCGATCCTCAAGCCCCGGTAGTTTCATATGGCGGGTTAAATTATATCAGTACTCGTTAATGGCATCTCAATATCCCTTTCTGGATTTCGACATCGCTGGTGGCAAAAGCGAGTTTCCTCTTCAAGCGACAGCGTGCCATGCGTTCTCTATTGTTGAGACCTAAGCGCGCCGGTTGGCAGAGTCAATGGCAAGTCGGGAGGCGGCGACTTCTGGCGACTGTTGCGAGCGATTCAAGGTTAGTCATGATCCTCACTCATTTTTGGTCGCATCGCGAGTCTTCCCAGACTTACTAAAACTCGACCTGTGCCACAGGCCTTTCGATGTCGTTGTGATCGGAGGTGGCCATGCTGGAGCCGAAGCATGTGCCGCCGCTGCGAGAGCTGGTGCGCGGACAGCGTTGATTACGCCCAAGCTCGACAACCTCGGGACGTGTTCCTGTAACCCGAGCTTCGGAGGTATTGGCAAGGGCACCATCATCCGTGAGATTGACGCCCTCGATGGGCTCACCGGGAGGATCATTGACAAGGCCGGCGTTCAGTTCCACATGCTGAACCGCAGGAAGGGCGCAGCTGTCTGGGTATACGACCCCCGTTCCACCAGAAGTACTTTGATCTTCGCCGAGCTCACATGTATAACCAACAGGGACCCCGCGCCCAGATCGACCGAAGCCTGTACAAGAAGCACATGCGGGAAGAGCTCACGTCGTACCCGAACCTCTCCATAATCCTCGAAAGCGTCTCCGACATCGTCCTCTCCGAAGCGCCAGAGTCTGCCGACGGCGCATCGAGCCGTATCGTTGGCGTTCGACTCGAATCAGGACAAGTTGTGCCGACGAGCAAGGTCATCATTACGACAGGGACGTTCCTCGGTGGCGAGATTCACATCGGACTACAAGCCTATCCGGCGGGACGATTAGGTGAAGCCGCGACCTTCGGGTTGAGCAAGTCACTGAAGGATGCCGGTTTCCAACTGGGCCGGCTCAAGACAGGCACGCCTCCGCGAATCGCCAAGGAAAGCATCAACTTCGACGTCCTAGAAAGACAGCTAGGCGACGACCCTCCGTTGCCCTTCAGCTACCTCAACGAGACCGTCTCGGTGCAGGAACAGCTCACCTGCAGTGTCACGTACACGAACGATGCGACCCACCAGATCGTCCGTGACAACCTCGAGAACACGATCCATATCCGCGAAACGATCAAGGGACCCCGGTACTGCCCCTCCCTCGAGGCCAAGGTGGTTCGATTTGCCGACAAGAACAAGCACATCGTGTGGCTTGAGCCCGAGGGCTTTGATAGTAATGTCATATACCCCAACGGTCTGTCGATGACAGTCCCCGCCGAGGCGCAGGAACAGATCCTGCGAAGCATCCCAGGGTTGGAAAACTCCAAGATGCTTCAGCCTGGGTATGGCGTGGAGTACGACTACATCGATCCTCGCAGCCTAAAATCCACACTGGAAACCAAGGCCATCAGTGGTCTCTACTTGGCCGGTCAGATCAACGGGACGACGGGGTACGAAGAAGCTGCTGGTCAGGGCGTCATAGCGGGCATTAACGCAGGACGAACCGCACGGGGCCTCCCCGGAGTATCCCTATCGAGAGGCGACGGATACATAGGCATCATGATTGATGATCTCATCACCAAGGGCGTTACGGAGCCCTACCGCATGTTCACATCCCGCAGCGAGTTTCGCATGTCCGCAAGGGCCGACAATGCTGACGTGAGACTCACCGGCAAGGGCAAGGAATGGGGCGTCGTTTCAGAGCAGCGCTGGAATACCTTCCGCGACGAGCGGCAGCAGGTGGACGACCTCACCAAGGCGCTCAGGGCGGTGTCCTTAAGCCCGCATCAGTGGCAGGACAAGGGCTTCCGCCTGAAGCAGAACTCGCAGCGCCGTGATGGCATCGACATGCTCCGTCTGTCGAGCGCAGACGCGCGCATCGAGCTGGAGCAGCTCGGATCCGTCGTGCCCGAGATTGCGCAGTATGCACCACGCATCCGCAACCGCGTCGTCACCGAAGCCTTCTATGCGCCGTACATCAAGATGCAGGCAACGGAGCGAGGCCTGTTTACCAACGACGAGCGCATCCGGCTCCCTTTGAGCCTGGACTACGCAGATATTCCCGGACTGGCAATTTCCGAGAAAGAGGCTCTCAAGGTGGCCAGACCGGAGACTCTGGCGCAGGCGCGTCGAGTCGAGGGCGTGACTCCATCGGGAAGCCTGCGTCTGCTGGCGTATGTTCGTCGTCAGCCGTCGAGGCCAGCTCCAAAAGAAGCCGGCGAATCAGCGTGAGCTTTGTATAACGAGGCACTGACGCAAAGGACCATGACGTGTACGAATAGGATAAAAACGGTGGCATCAAGCATCTGGCGTTTGGATACATAGGCTCCATGGGAACAGCTCAAAGAGGGCCATGTACATGTAGTGATACAAGAGGATATATGTTGTACACAAGGCGAAAACAGGGGAGTACAGGAATGATGCTAGCAGATAGACAGCATGTCGTGGCCACCAATTGAATACAAATCTGTCTCCCAAGTCCCGAAGCAGTCTTGTCGTTGAACTGCCGCTTTCCTCCGGTGTGCTGAAAGCCCGTCCACAGTGAGAATCCAAATGCCCCCAGTTCTTGACTCTAAACCTTGTCATTCAGGGCTTCTTTGGCTCGGGTTTGTTGAGGATCTTGACTGCGTCCTTAGTGTATATGTAGCTTGCACCACTCCACACTGTCGTAGTAGCCACGATATATCTAAATGGTCTCGTCAGCGATCAAAGGCACATCTGGTTTCCCACTTCCTATTGTCCCAAGGCCCGTAAAGGAAAACTCACTGCATAATCGTAAGAGCTGGCATCATGTCGGCAGCCACAAGCGGTGCAGCGGTGGTCATGCCAACGAGGGCGAGCTGAAGGAACGTGTTGTACTTGCTGATGGTGGTAGGGCGGACTTCGGCAGAGGGCAGCGAAAAGTCCCAGTAGCGAGCAAAAGTTTTGGGAGGCGGGAGGGAGATCCAGCGGTAGTAGATTGCCGAGATGGCTAGGCCAACGTCACGACCGAGGATGAGGAAAGCCAACCAAGCTGTAAAGGGGGGTAGACGGGTTAGAGCCCGTTTGCTGCTGGGTGTCTCGAGGGTTGTATGGAACAACCGGTATGGAGAGGAGGAGGCAACTCACCAGGAAGCGCGCCCTTGACAGCCAAACACACTGTCAGGATGGTCATGAGAGTCTTGTCGGCCATGGGATCAATGACAGTCCCCACCACCGTCTTGAGGTTCCACTTCCTCGCAATCCAGCCGTCCAGCATGTCCGTGATGCCCGCGTAGGCGAACAGCCCCACCGCCCACGCATGGTTGTCGTGCAGCACGAGGTAGCCGACGACGGGCGCGGCAAGGAGGCGCGTGAAGGTGAGGAAGTTGGGCAAGTTGTAGATCTCCTCGTGGAGGACGTCCTTGGCCGGGGTTGAGGCCGGCACCGCGGCCGCGCGAGCAGCGTCGTTTGCCGCGGAGGGAGTCTTGGCTGATGTTGGCCATGCAGCGGGAGAACGGGACGAGGAGGAGTGAGCGCTGGAACAATCAGTCAACTCAACTCTCCACTGATTGAAACGCCAGAGACTCCGTGTGAAAGACTCACTCTATCGGACGCTGGGGTTGTTTCTGATCCAGCAATAACCTCGCTTTCGAAAAGAAGGAGCATCGCAGGCTCGGCGCTGCAAAAGCTCTAGGTGCGCCCCAGCGTAGGCCTAGGGCGGCCGCCCGTGAGGCGCGGCCCGTTAAACTGACAGAGAGCAGCATGTCGCCGGCTGGGAGCTCGTATTCATGCCCCTCGGGCCTCTCTGCGACGTCGGGAACTTGTCGATATTTCTGGGCTTAGAGGTTCACATCCAAGTGATGATGATGGACAGCCTCGATATGCGAATATGGGTCCGTCGTTCTCTCAATGCCCCGGTATAATCCTTACAAGGCTTTACTGGGTCGATGTGCTTGTAGAGGGGCACGTAAAGTAGCCTTGGCAATCACCAAGGCTAACGCCAGTTCCATTGGTAATTGGGGAGGGCCGAGGGATGACTTCTTAAAAAAATGTTGTTGCAATCAACACATTCTACGGGCCATGGCAAGGGTTGAGATATTAGGCTGGTACACTTTTATTTAACAATATTTGATACATTGAACTCCAAACAAGACGCAGAAGCCAAAGAATGCCGCATCGCATATACCAATATACGAATACTCTACCGCGCATCGCCTCCCTCGCGGGATCCAGATGCGCATATCCCACCGCCTTGTATCTACCTGTACATGCTTCCTTTTGCTCCAATCCCAAGGTACCGGTAAAAAGAAGAACTGCACAAACTGATGAGTCTGACGCCGAGTGGGAGAACCCTTCATACCCATACCGTCTCGTACAGATACACCCGGAGGTATACATGCATCAAAGTATGTATGTCGTCTCAGCGTCACGTCGCATCGCATCCCATTGTTGATTTGACCTATTGCTCCCCTTCCAAAACCATTACCCATCCCAACCGGAGACCGAAACACCAGAGAAATCGCACATGAGGCCGCCCACCATTCCGTTGATGAAGACAACCGACCGACCATAAGTCCAACTCCAATAAACACGACGAACTAAACTTTCCAGAGGTGGTCACATGTGGTGAAGGCCCTTAGGTCCTACCAAGGCTGTTATTACCGTTGGACCACTGCTGTGAGCCCCCGTTGACCCCCCTGTGAAGTACTGCGAGTCTTGGGTGCCATCAATGGTGTCAAAGCTCCAAGCGCCTCCGTTTTCCTCCAGAGAATAGTGTTGTGAGCTTCCGTCGTCTGCACCAAGGCCATCTGGATCAGACTTCATCTGTCGAGGGGACGGGAAGTTGTGCTCGTGGCCCTGGATAGGTGCGGATCGATGGGGCATATAGTATGAGGGGGCGCTGAGGTATGAGGCACCCGTGATGCTACGCGCCTCTGGGATCGAGCCGAGGGACATGGCCGAGAGATCTGCCGCGGGAGCGGCGTCGAACGTCGAATGTCGGCGAGGAGGGCTATGTGTCGGCATGTTCCTGGGGAACTCGTGGGCCATGGTGGTACCTGCCGCAAAGCGGTTCGTTCTGGTTGGGTCAAGGGCGTAATTGCCGGGGGTTTGTGGCGCATAGGACATGGGCGACGCGCTGGGGGCACCGAACTGACAAAGGAGTGGTGCTGCGGGGGCGGCGGTGGTTGATGAGAAGGGTACCCGTAATGTGCTGGTGCTCCGTATGGCGAAAGAACGGGCTGGAAGCTGGGTAGGGACATGGCGCGTTGCAGAACGCTTCCATGGCCATAATCGTGCCCAGGCAGACCGGCAAACATAGCGTGCCCCATCCTCTCGTCGGGGTTACACTCGTCATCGATAGGGGCACGGAAGTTTTGCGAAAGCATGAGCTCGGAACGAGGGATGACATTTCGTAGGTTGGGATGCTTAGTTGGGGTGGTCAAGCGTCCAGACATCACGTCGTTGACGTTGTAGTAGCTGACAAGATGATGGGGGACGCCCTGGAAGGAGACGCTGATTGTCTTCTTGACGAGGCCGTCGTTTTTGAATGGGTACGAGTCGATCAAAGACCCGATCAAGGCTCTCTCCGAGTCCTTACCACCTGCGTTAGGGTCCATGGAAGATGGGAAGCCCATGCCAGGGCGAGAGGCGACGTCGCTTTTGGTGATGCCCTGTTGGGGCTTCTTGTTCTTCTTCAGGGCACGCTTCTTCTCGCCTGGGGGAAAGGGCTTCTCGAGCTCCCGATATATGAGGAAGTTGCCCAGGATGCGACTGGGGCTCCACGAGACGCCGTCAGTCCAACGCTTGATACCTGAGGCGTGTTCTTCGTAGATGAAGACATTCCCGCTCTTAATCAGGTCCTGTCGTTCGCGATCGTGGGGCCGACGGGGAACGTGGTTCAGCTGGCCCGACAGGCAGGCCTCGAAGAGAATGAGAGCATCGATCGTGGAGGCGATATGGCCCTCGAAGGTGGGATTTAGAGGATTTGATGGACTTGACATGGCCATGATTAAGTGTGACCAAGGAAACTTAACCTTGAACTGGAGGAAGAAGAGGATCTAGCTGGGCCGATGTGGAGGCTAAGCTTGTTGGCAAGCCAAGGGGGTAGGCAGATCAATATGATCAGAAAGTAGCTGATGTGAAGGTTGGAACGTTGTGAGGCCTATATTTTGAGGAAACTGTCTCGGAGGTGGTGATGAGAAGCAGACTTTTGGAGAGTTGAGTAGAAGAGATGGTCGCGGGGGTAAGTCGAAGAGTCGAGAGGGGAAGTCGAGAGGCCGGAGTTCGGTGGTGCACGACAAGAGATTTAGGATGCCGAGTAGCATGAGCCAGAGGACACGAATCAGCCAAGGTCAATGTTCGATGACAAGATTGACTCTGGTCGTGGAAGCTTGGCCCGTGGTAGAAATGAAGTGAATTTGGTGTCGAGGGGGTATCAACCATGCCCCAAGGGTACCTGAAGTTGGGAGAGTTTGCAAAGTGCCCGCCAAGCCGAGAGCTTAGATGGAGGAGTTCTCAGGCACCAGGCAGCGAGGATTGGATGCTGCAGGCAAGGCGAAGGAGAAGGTGGAAGTGAAAGCGAAAGTGAAAGTGAAAGCGTAAGTGAAGAAGAGTAAGAGGGAGGGGAGGAAGAGGGAAGAAGCGGTTGGGGAGGGCGCCGACTGAGGTCTATAGAGTTTGGCAGGCGTATGGTTGAATGCGGAGCCAGAGCCTCGACTGCACAACGACGACGACGACTTGGAGAGGGCGGGACAGGCGAGAGGAGGCGAGACTGCTGACACAGGCGAGATCGAGAGCAAGAGCAGGAGAGAGCAAATTTGGCGAGACCACAGGCCACTGGGTAGAGTCAAGATATTCATGGACGGCTGTGGGACGTACTTGAGGGTGGATGGGGGGGAGGGGGGCGTCAAGGTGCTGGAGGCGTCCCAGCGTCCTGCGTCCGGCGGTTTTCTGAGCGAGTCCGGGCTCCTGCCAAAAGAGCAGATGGGGAGTTCCTGGCTCTGTGCCTTGTCTCTTTTCGCTTTCCCTTTTCCTTGGACGGGAAGGCGGGAGGCGTGCTTGATGCTGGTTTGGTTGTAGTGGCAATGGCAGTGGTGGTGTGTGAGAGTGAGAGAGGTGAGAGAGAGAGGTGCAGTTTAGATAGGTGGGCGTGTGTGGATGTTGGAGGCGTGTGGTGTGCGCCTGTACCTTTTCTTTTTGGCAGCTGGGCGGTTGCAGCAGGAGCAAGAGCAATAGCGGGCAGCAGCAGCTAACGGACACGCGAGTGATGCTTTTCTATCGGGGTTGGAGGTTTAGGAAGTGGGCTTCTCGCTGGGTGTTTCTACTGCGAGCGGCAGTCGTTTGATTGAGACGGAGACGGTGACGGGGACGGTGAAAGCGTGCGTCTCGGAGTCGGTGCTGGGGGTTGCTGGTTGGGCTCGCTGGGGGTGTGCTGTGAGGCGTGTGTTGCGCTGGTGTCGCCGGACCGGGACAAACAGGAGGGGCAAAAATGGGCCTGAGCCAGCTGGAGCTCGAGTAACACAGGCGGGTTTGCGGCCTAGGACGCTGGCGGGCCAGAAGCGCTGGCGGCGGAGAACGGCGCTGTCGCCTCCGGAAGGGGAAAGCGGGAAAAGAGCTTGGCCCTGCCTGGCGTTCGTCCAAGGCGGCGATGGGCGAACGGGGGACGCGATGGATGGATGGGGACGGGGGACGGGGACGGAGACACAGCCCGGAGTTGGCAGGCGGCGGCGCGGGACGGGGGACGGGATTGGGAGTCGGGAGTTGGGAGTTTTTTTTTTGGGTCGGTCGAGTCAGATGGATGGACCTGACGGAAACGAACAAACTGGGGCGGCCCCCGCGACCGATTTTGGGGTTGCTCTCGACTCGACGTCAGGGCTGTCGACTCTTTTGCAGCTTATTAGCTACCTAGGGGACCAACGGTCGATCCGTAAAAGCGTAGCCCAACGAGCACCGAGCACCGAGCACCAAGTAGGTACACAAGACAATTGAGTAAAGGAATGCCGCAGAGGAAAGCCGGAGTAGCGTAGCGGGTGGCCAAGAGGGAAAGATGGACCAGAGACAAGAAGAACGAAGAATGGAGAATGGAACAAAGGGTGGGAAGTTGGGGGAAGTAAGTCTTCTTTGGGACCTGAGAGTGAGGAGGGGGGGTGTGTGGGAAGTGCGAGGAACGAGGATGTGTGTGGTGTGTGAAATGGGATGGGGATGGGGATGGGATGAGATGGAGATCGGGATGAGGATGGGATGGAATAGGGAGGATGGGTGGGATAGGCCCGCGACAAGTCTGGCAGTTCTGTCAGTGACTTGACGGAGGTGTCGGCGTCGGTGTCGGCGTCGTCGGTAGACGGGGGAGGGGAGGGGAGGGGAGGGGAGGGGAGGGGAGGGGAGGGAAGGGAAGGGGAGTGACGATGACGATAGGCGGGCACTAACAAGAAGCAACAAGGCGAAGCAAAGTACCAGGACTTTGCCGTTACTGTTGCTGTTGCTGTCAGTGATGATGGTGATGATGGTGAGGATGGTGATGATGGCGATGATGGTGTTGGCGTTCGTTGTTCGGCGACTGACAAAGCAACAATAGGCATCTAGACAGGCTGGCTGAGACAGACCACACGAACTGACTGACAAGATGGACCTGAGACGGCCAGACCGACTGAATTAAATGAACCAAAAACACCAGGCAATCAAACGAAGGCATACAAGCACCCCGACGACTTTAATTATGGGGAACCGAAACCGATGGCCCATGGGCGCTGGCCATCCTCTTCTGTCGCTTCGTGTCCGCCGTGTGTCCTATCCCGTCCATTCGTGTCCTGACCTCTTTTCTGTCTAGCCCTGGGCGCACTCCCCCTTCGCTCGCTCGCTCGCACGCACCAACAACCCGAGCTGTGCTAGGTAGGCAGGTGGTAGCTAGCAGGCAGTCAAGTAGGCAAGCAGAAAACAGAGCATAGCATAGCACAACCGAGCAGCCGAGCCTCTCGCCTCGTTGCAAGACAGGACTGAGTGATGAGCGAGGTGGAGAATTAGTTGGATGGAGAATTGAAGCGAGGGCCCCCGGTCAGTCAGCCAGTCGGTGCTCAAAAGGTGCTTGCCGCGGGCTGGGGACTGGGACATGGTATTGAGGGCATTGAAAGAGAGAGAGAGACTAGGAATACAGTATCTAAGCTGCCTTGCTTCTTACGCCTTGCTTTCTACGACGACGACGACAACGTTCTCTAGACGGGGAGGCTGAGAGAGCTAAGTACGTATACTGATGAAGACAGGGACGTAGACTCCAGCTTGATCGCTAGGAGCTACTGCAACTGCTGCCACTGCTGCATGTCCTCCATGTCAGGTCTCTCTCCAACCGCTCGCTCCATGCAATGTAGTGGACCAGCCAGCCAGTGCTCTAACGCTCCAACTCCATGCCGCTGGGCTGCTCCTCTACCAATCTACCTACTGTCTATTCATTTACTCCACGCTCCCACGGCACGGGGAACCTGCCAGGCCAATGGCAGGCCCGCTGGCCAGACGTCAAGTCGTCCTTGGTGATACAAAATGGAGCCGCAGGGGGTCAAGGCCATGGGGCAAACGGGGCCATTTGGGGGCCATGGGGCTATGGAGGTACGGTACGGATAGACAATTAGGCATTGACTGGGCCATACCTTGGATAGTGGCCCGTGGGCCGTGGGCCGTGGGCCGTGGACCGTGGATTTGGGATGATTTTCGACGGGAAGTGGTTGATCCCCATTCATCTTCGTCCGGCGTGGGCGGAGCCCTACCTACGAATAGACTGCGCAGCAAGGTCGACGTTGTTATTCGTACTTGGTAGTCCACGTACTCTGCTGTCTGCTACTAGTTACTGTCTCTCTTCCTTGGCAAGGTCCAAACGCCCAAGGTCCAAGCCTCATGGTGACACGGCCCTAAGCCTCATGGCCAAGACGGAGGTTTCGGTCGCCAACATTGCCCGCCTTCGGACAAAGGGTCAATCGTGTTTCCGCGAGGCCGTGACTGTGATTTCTAATTATGCGGATCCATGATCCCGTTTCCGGGGGCGTGGGAGACTCGACTGGGGGGGCAAGGCTCATGCCGAACAGGGCCAGAACAGGGCAAGAAAACCGCCAAGCCAAAGCCAAAGACAAAGCCACGGCAGGGTAGTAGTAGTGGTAGAGAAGACAAGGTCAGTAGGGCAGAAGAGAATAAGAGCAGGACAATGACAAAGCAAGACTGAGCCTGACAGGGCAGGGCAAGACAAGGGGATGATGCATCATGGACCACGTACATAGTACGTGCAGACGAACGAGACCCGAGACCCTGCCCTGGGTCAAAACACTTCCATGGGCATGGAAAGAAGGCTGCAAGACTGGGCAACACCAACCAACTAACTAACACCCGGCAAGCAAGCAAGCCCTGCGAGGGAGGTCTTGGCTGGGTGTGTCGGTTCTGGGTCGTCTGTTTTGCGGGACAACCGTCACCGATCCAGGAACCCAACGACAACGTCACCCACAGTCTCCACGGACTCGCAGACCACACGGACTCACGGGCTTTCCGGTCCAACAAGTCAAGCCAAGCCAAGGCCGCTCAGACCAAGCTTCAGCGGCCCCAGAACTCCACCACAAGCCTCTCATCAGACAAAAGTACTGCGACGGACCGGCCTGACTGCCACTACCACTGCCGTGGGTGGGCTTATTACGTGGTATGTCCGTTGGACGGTTCGACACTCGTCGTCGCTCCAGCCACACACGGTGACACAGCACAAGGGCCCAAGCAACGGCCTAGGACCCCGAGGCCCCAAGAATGAAGACCCCGAGCCAGGATCCAAGACCCCGAGCCCAGGATCCAGGACCCCGAGCGAGAGCCAGGATCCAATCCCAAGCCCCAGAGCCCAAACATCCCAAGCGTCCCAAGATAGATAGATCACTTTTTTTGCCTTGTCCCTAAAGCTTCGATCGATATCTCATGATGCCTCTCGATGCCTTTCAAAGTCTTCAGCAACCCAGGTAGTGAGCGGGGTGCCCCAGGGCCGTCAAACGGGCGGCCGACAAGTGCATCATCGTGCGTTGCGTCCGCAATCGCCCAGGAGCCCGATCGACTAGACAGCCCGTAGACCAGACAGTAGGCTCCAAGAGGACAACGGCATTTTCCAAGTCCCGGAACATGAGCCCGCTACTGATACTCGGCCGGATGCAGGTAAGTCCAGTCGAATGCTGCGGACACTCTCAGTGGCTCCGCGGCTCCATGAAGCGGCCCATCTGGAAACCCCCCAGGGTACGAAGCACTTCGTACCGCGGGCAGATTCGAGGAGAGCCGGGGAGATTGGTCAAGAAACTCGACAAGACCTTCCTTAGACAATCGACGCCGCGACCGGTGGCGTCAGACCAGCCATGGCAGTCGAGGCGAGGAGCATCAGGACATTCGAAAGGCGTCCAGACCTCCCAAAAGTCCAAGACCCTGGCAAACTCGGACCCTGACGACCCTGCGTCCCTGGCCGGCACTCGTCGAGAACCCTGCTCTCCGCGCGCGGGTGCAAGGTATCGTGTACGAATATGGCAACCGGTATGTTCCATGTTCCATGAGGCGGGCGAGACGAGATACACACACACGGGCTGCTCTGATCTAGTCCTACCACTTCCCACTTCTCCCCTCGCACCTTGCTATCCATATCCATGGACGTAAGTTGCGGGCAGACAGGTCACAGCCCTGCCGCTGGACCCTCGGACCATGGGCCACGGGGAGGGGCGCTGCTTAACTCGCTGGCTCCCTTGGGTGAGTGGTTGAGTGGTTCAGTGGTGGTTGAGGCTTGGGAGTGAGTGGGTTGTGTCTGAGTGCCATGAGTGGTGGACTGGTTGCAGAACTGGTGGTGTCGTGGACTAGCCTCGCTCGTACCGGAGGGTGGGGCTTTTTCGATCGCGCGCGTCGGAGGACTGCCGGCAGGTGCCGTCGTCCATGTCGAGTTCGTCGACGCTGGATCATGGCTCAATCATGGATCCTTTCATGGGCTTGGAAGGGGGCTTGGAAGGGGGGGCTGCGGCCAGTGGAGGTCTTGGCCTTCGCGGTTTGGTGTTTGGGGACGACGGGTTGTGGAGTATCGCAAGGCCACCAAGGCCACCAAGGCTTGCACGGGCTTGAAAGGGCTGGAAAAGGCCTCGAGGCCAGACCGTCGACCCATGGGCTGTGGCCGTGACCATGTCCATTCCATGTCCCGTCCTATCCCACCCATCTTGTCCTATCCCATCACCATCGCCATCACCATCATCGTCATCATCATCATGCCTGCAGAGTGCAGCCGCCCAGCAGCCCCCTACGAAATACCTCGTACGGATACCTACCGCAGCTATCTTCAATGCCCACAGCTTCGCAAGTTGCATAGGTCCAGCTCGCAAGTTCTCAACCCGCATCCCGCTTAGTTCGCAATAATTAACAGACAACACCGTAATACCCCAGGCGGACAACGACCAGGGCCACTTGCTACGTACCGAGCACTGCTGCGGCGGCCCTGGACGCGGCGGCCACGGCGACAACGACCCAGCAGATCCTTCTCAGTTCTGACGTCGATGGCCATTGCTCTAGTCCCGTCTCCATCTTCAGTAGCCCGTATCCATCTCCTCCAATCCCGTCTCTTCCTACGGATATACTGAAGCGATAGGTGATGTGATAGCTAACCGCAACCACCATAATAACCACCCACGGTGATACCACAACTACCAGAATAGCGAGAGCCACTACCGCCACTACATCCATGAACTAAACAACGGCAACGACGACAACAATAACAACTGCAGCAATCGGTGGAGGTAGTTAGGCCCAACGCCATCATCGACGCCACTTATGTTCTGCATCTCAAGCCTCTCCTCATCCTCCTCCTCCTCCTCCTCCGACCTTCATGATTCGTTCGTCTCTCCCTTTCCTCTCTCATTTCATCTCGTCCCTCTCCTCTCCTCTCCCCTCTCCCCCTCTTTTACCACCTCCATCCCCGTCCCTCCTCTTTCCCCTTAGCTCCCCCCACATCCAATATCAGAAGCGTGATCGCTCCCAAACGACGCTTCGCCCTCCTTCACTCCTCCACCCGTCATCCTGCTGTCAGTTAAATAGCACAGGGCTTGTTCGGCGCCGGCTCCTCGCCACCATGGTGCCTTTTACGGTCGGGGAACCAGGAGATTAGTCCGGGCCACATCTGGGCTGCTAGCGCCTTCGTCCAACAGCTTCGCAGACCGAACCCCCTCCATGTTGTGTGAACCCGCTGCCATGGGTCGACCATGCCGGGCCCTCGTCTGTTTGCGGCCTCTTGTTCCTTACCTCCTCCTCTTGCTCTCCTTCCAAATACTCCCCAGTCTCTTCCCCCCTCCCTACCCGCAATAGGTCTACCCTGATGCCCCTGGAGACACCTTGGGCCTGTCTCCGGCGCCACATTCCAGAGAGGCACGCCATCGCCCCTCTTGAGGCGCCCGACGGCAACGCCATCTCGGGTTAGGGCCCTCTCGCTTTGCTCTTGGCCCTATGCGGTTCCCACCCTCTCCCACTCCCTGTCCCACCCTCTCTCAAGCCCCGTCAAGGTCAATTGCAAAGTGATCAACCTCTCTGCTGCGCGCATCATGGCACGTACAGTTGGAGCTTGGAGCATGCAGCCTAGGTTCGGCATTAGCCTTGAGGGCCTGTGGAGGGGCCAGCAAGACCTGGGGACCCAAGGAAGCCTTCGTTTTGTCGGTGCCGCGCCCGCATGTGACGACACAACCCATCGCTACCTTGCCCACTGTCCACAGCGTCCTGGACTGTGCTCGGTATTCGTGCTGTCCCGCACCCGCACAATATGTGCGTGCGTCCGCCTAATTCTGCGTCCGCGATGCCACGGCATTGGAGAGAAGGTCTTACCCTAGGCGTGCTCTATTCGTGCCGTCGCGCCTGGTCGGTGCTCTGCCGTGTTCCATGTCCCTGGTCTGTTGTGCCGTTCGCAATCTAATATTTGAATTGTTCTCCGTACAACGTACAAACTTGCTTGCCCGTCTGTTGATTGATTCTCCCGAGTCGGGGCCATGCCCTACCTTTTTTCGTGTCTTGATCTACCTCGACTTCAGCCGCCCGGCCTATCCCCACACTGTGAGCAGTCGTTACCTTGTCTGGTTCAGGTCAGATTCCGAGCCCTCATTGGTGACGATCCTCTCCCCTCGTGCTGGGTCGTCAAGCCTTGGCTTCGAGCCCAGCTGTTCCCCACGCCCGATACGGTGTACCTACTGTAGGTACGTAGATTAGGTTCCCGGCTCTCCCCCATCTTGGCATCGCCACAATCGAGATAGTCTGGCACCCAAGCACCTCACGCCTAGGCAAAGAACCAGGGCTCCTCCGTCTCGCGGTAGCGCCGTCCCGGGAATCGCATAGGTACCGGAATCGTACCCTTGAAAATGCCCATGTCGCTGAAATCGTCCTTGCCGGCCCCCGCTTGGGCCTTACTGCCCCCAGGAACTCGAATCACTACGCCGCACTCCCAATTGCGACAGCTCATCTTGGGCTTGCCTGTTGCTCGATCCTTGACTAAACGGCCCCTGCTCGTGTTCGGTATCTCGTCAGTAACATTACTCAATTCGTTGCCGGACTGGCCGCGTCTCACCATGCGCTCTCTGACAGATTTGCGCTGCCAATATATGCCCAACCCGGCGACGACTGACCAGGATCAGCATCCGCCTCCGCCTCCGGGCTTTCCGCTGCCGCTTCCGTTACCGTAGGCGTCCGGCCGCCGCGGAATCGACTCTTGCGGACGAATATCATCTTGCTATGCATCAACAGCCCATCGCGAGTGTTGACACAATCGCGAACCAGTTCGGTGGGGAAGGTCGGTGCGCGCCACCATTTGGCTTGGACGCAGATGGTGCCCGCAGCCTGCAGCGCGTTTCTCATGTTAGCGTCCTGTGCCCAACTACACACAGCGTCGTCGCTCGTTCAGCACCTGGCCCGTGACGCACCCTTCTTCCTCCTCGGCTCTGGGCTACTGTCTCATCTGTAGGAAAATAGATCCGGAAGTGCTCCTTGAACGGTTGCGCCGCGTCCGCCGCTTTGGCCTTAGTCGCACGGCTCAGCCTGGAGTTGTATTCTGTCATGCCATCGTCACCTGCAGTGCGTCAGACCATGCGTTTTCCTTGGGCAAGTCTAGATCATCGATCGCGCCTCAGTCAGGGAGGGGAATACCTCGACAAGCGTTGTACATGGCACCGATCAAATCATAGTTGATGGCACCAAGAGAGGCGCACTGGGCCTCGAGTTAGTAACTTTTTTGGTTCGTGTGGCACACTACACCCACCACTAAATCCACCTTGACGGGGTCGCTGCTGGCCAGTCCAAGGGAAGCCACACTGGCGCCAAGTCCACAGTACCCTTGAGATGATGGCTTGTGAGCTGCAGTCGTACGAGTTGGGGTTACACACGCGATAGCTTACCTACTCGCTTCTGTGCCTCGTCTAAATGACCGCCGGGACTGGATAATAACAACGACATCAGCATGTGCGGGGACGATAGCGTTACTGGGTTGGCACACATACATGGTGTACACAAAGCGGAGATGCTTCGTTCGCGAGAAGTCGTAATTGGAAAGACTGCTAACCATGCTCTCGTCAACGCCCGTCGCCTTCAAGAATCGACCGAGCTCGGTGCTAAATGGGGTTGGCTGGTGGTCGACAGAGCTGACGAGTCGCGGCAGATCGACCAAGAAGACCATCTAAGATCCGGTTAGCAAGCCATCGTTGCCTCTTCATTGAGACTGACTGACGTTCTCCATGACCCCCGTTTCGCCCCAGTCATAAGGCACCAGGTTGCCAGTGGGTACCACCACCCGGAGGTAGTCTGGATACTTTAGTAACTGGAGCTTGGAATGCATCGATCCAGGTCCATTCATAGCGGGAAAGCAAAACTTGGTTCCGGGTGGCGCGTTAGATCGCATGGCTTTCTTCTGTGTCGGGTGCCTCATCATCAGCATCCGAGTCTGGAACGATGCGAGTCAATAACGAAGTGCAGCCTACCTGGGATTCATCAGCTGCAAATGCAAGAAGCAGCAGTTTAGTCCTTCGCAAGTCCACCATAGACAATATCCATTCGTCATCCCACTGATAGGAACTCAGCACGGCAAGGAGGAGGCTGTCCTTCTGCAAGACCTCCTCAATCTTGATGTCATCAGACGTCCGAGGGTACCCACGGGCCCAGGTCCTCTTGACAGTGCCGTTTGCAAATGGTGGCAGGCTAGGAGATTTAGACGGCTCGGAGAGCGCCTTGCGCTTAGGAGGCGGCACCTCAACGACATCGACATCCGAGGAGGCACTTCGACGCCGCTTGGCTAGTCTCTGCAACCTTTCCTCTTCCATCTTTTTGCGATCCAGTGAAAGGAGACCAATCATTGGCCCGCCAGATCTGGCCTCGTTGCGGTTTGGGGATGAGCTTCTCGGTGGCTTGTGTTCTGCTGGCTGGTTCTGTGGCTCCTCTTGAAGCGAGAGGGCGATTGCATACCGCAGTGCTTCGTCGTCGTCCATGTCGCCCCCCTGGTTGGGTATGTCCGCATGAGCTCCGTCCATGATTTGTTGGGCCTAATGGACCTGGCGAGAATCCGGGAATGTTGAGACAAAATGCAGGTCTGCGT
This sequence comes from Neonectria sp. DH2, assembly GCA_003934905.1. Taxonomy (NCBI): domain Eukaryota; kingdom Fungi; phylum Ascomycota; class Sordariomycetes; order Hypocreales; family Nectriaceae; genus Neonectria; species Neonectria sp. DH2. Next base: position 1,698,509 of record RQWH01000009.1, on the reverse strand, counting down.
GATGATTTCAAAGGTCAATGGCGAGGTTACGTCTCTTCGCATGCACGATATTGGTGAGGCGTGGTTGGCGTGGTCGCCATGACCCATCCCTGCAGGTATCCTTGCATGCAACGCGGGATCACGTGCGCCCGCGTCTGTCACACACCAGACGCAGCGTGTGAATTGATTCTACGGTGAAAGCAAAAAGTGCGAGAAAGCAAGTCAGTGGTTTATTTGCGTGTGGTCCATGGCGGAATTGCCGCATTTTTTTGTATGCTTTCTTATTGTATGGGCTGAGAGTCGATGACTTTGAGAGCATGTGTCCAGTGGCTTCATGCGTCAGACATTAGGCCACCGGAGCCACGGAAGATAAGGTATTGAGTCAATGACGTCCACGAAGCTCCCATGCCTTACAAACACGAGTCCAACATCCATCCCATCCCATCCCATCGTGTACCAAACCCACACCTCTCATCTACCTAGCTGTATCCAATACCAATTTCTATTACTTATTATTGCTGCGCAAATGGCTTCGTCCACAAGCACACGGAGACACATTGTCGTGATCGGCGCCGGGGCGGCAGGCATGGTATTGCTCGATTATTGTTGTCTGTCATAGCCAACTCACGAGACTAACATCACGGTAGTCGTGCGCTGCCACTCTGGCAAACCACCCCGACAAATTCAAAGTCACTGTGCTAGAAAAATGCGACTCGGTCGGCGGCCAAGCAACGTCCATCCAACTGGACGAGAAGAAACACGGCGCCGCATGGATGAACAACGGTGTTCAAGGAGGCTCTCCGGTGAGATTCACATACCTCACGGGTCAGCCGAATCAAAAGTCTCTAAACGAAAAATTGTAGATCTTTAAACACACCTTCAGGTTCTTCAAACAGTATGGCCATGACCCTCAAGACGTCCAGTTACAAGTCTCCTTCGGCAAGGGAGAGGATGGCTTCTGGACAAACTGCTTCCCCAGCAAGCTCATCTCACAGTTCTCTTCCGACATTAAGAAGTTCGGCTTCTTCCTCAAGGTCATCAAGTGGACAATGCCGATTCTGGGACTGGTTCCTATCAGAATCATGCTCCGCGTCTTCTTCTTCAACAAGGAGTTTGGCGACAAGATGGTTTATCCCCTCATTGCCCTATTCTTGGGAACGGGGAACCAGACAGCCAATGTGCCTTCGGCCATAGTTGAACGACTCTTCTCTGATCCCAACATGAAACTCTGGAATTACGACCCTGACACTCTGCTGCCGAATCTTCCCACGATGGTGACTTTTGATCACCTTGAGGTCTTTTACAAGAAATGGAAAGAGGATTTACAACAGAAAGGCGTGGATATCAGAACTGGCACAGAAGTGGATTCCGTGCGAAGTAGATCGGGGGAGAATGTCAAACTTCGCGTCAAGAATTACGGCAGAGAACAATCGACCGACGAGGAGTTTGATGGGATGGTTCTATGTGTCTTGGCCGACGACGCCCTCCGTATTCTAGGAAAGACGGCAACCTGGCGAGAGAAACTCGTCCTCGGCGGCGCAGCATTCTACGACGACATCACCATCACCCATACTGACACCAGGTATTTTGAGAATCACTACGAGACGCATTTCAAGCCGGAGCTCTGTGCAGAGCCTAAGACAACGGATCAGAGGAAACAAGTTGCCTTCTCGAAGGGTGAGGGGTCATCGGCTGGGTTCACTCCCATGTACTACACGTATACGTATCAGCAAGATCCGCGCCTGATCGAAATGTCATTCAATTGCAGCAACTACCAACACCAGCTAAGAAAAGCCCAGCTTGACTCGGAAGACACCTTCGAGCCCGTTTATCAAACAATATTCCTCAATAAGGGTCGGCGAGACCTATGGACGATTGACGAGATTGACGAGACCAAGATCATCAAACGCAACTGGTGGCATCAATTAGGGCATCGCTGGCAGCACTACGTGCGCGTTGTTCCTGGTATGATGTTTTTACATGGGAGGAACAGCACATGGTTCGCTGGCTCATGGACGTTGGTGGTAAGATCTCTTATATAGCGAGCGCCCTTGGTTTATGGCATTGCACTGACGACCATCCCTAGAACATGCACGAACTTGCTTGCGTGAGCGGAATTGCGGCTGCGTATCATCTTGGAGGCGACTACATCAAGTTTGATGAGTTCGCAGAGGACTTTTTCTCCAAGTACTTGCTTTTATCGCACGGGATGATTTATTCGCGGGAGGAGAAACGGAGACAGAGGTTAAAGAAATGATACGGTATAGGGTAGGAATATGCCATCTGGTGCCGTATCAATAACCTACGGCTATGCTCCTCTTGTGTGTATCGGAGAAACGTCTCGACTTCAGACAAATCTCCCTCCCATAGCCATTCAATTTCCAGCTGCTTGCGACCGTTTCAAGAGTATGCCGTTATCCCATGTCAGCCCATTCAAAACGGCTTGCTCAAACTTCTTTCTGCCACCCAAATATTCCAACGACTTCGACATCAAATTTACATCCAATGCAGCTTAATAAAAATAACAAACCATAAACCAGAAGTTTATTGAAAATTGGGATGAGAAAACACATCTAAGCCATGTCAACACACCATTCATCACAGACGGTGACATCCAACCCTTCAATCTGCCTATTATCTTCTGATCATTTGCGGTTACAGATGATATCAGGGCTCGTTTAGTCAGGGATAACGAAACTAGCAGCTGAGAGATTCAACTCCAGTCTGACACAAGGGCGAAGCAAAGACAGAAGTGCCAGACGAGAGATCATTTATATAAAAAAGGTGAGGTCTCTCGCTGACTACCTGTTGCTGGACGTGCCTGAACGGACAACTGAGAGCAACACGAAGGCTTCCTCCAACACAGCTTTCAAGCCGATCCAAGGCTGTCAATGTGAAGTACGTCTACCCGTAGTTGGGATATTGGATGGCTACTGGGACAGTGACAAGGGGAGCATTCACAAGCCCAGCAAGGGACATGACGTGCTAAACACCTAAATATGTTGTTGGCAGCTACATGGTTGTGATAATGTCGTATCATGTTGGCAAAGCACATCTCTAAGAGCGCCCAGCCAATTATCGTATCGAATAGAGCCCTCGGGTATCATCAAAAACCAGTCCAAAAGCAGGTGCCCGTCTTGATACAAGCCGCACATCCAGTTACATCCAGGCCCAAAACGCTCTAGACTTGCAGCCTTTGGCCACAGAAAAGATGGCTCCCAGCGGTCCTATAGTCGGATCATGCCTGATCCAATAAATCCGATACGTCATGACCCGTAAAACGCCAGCCGGTCCAACCAAACCCTCCAAATGGGCGACAGATCCACCGTCACCCAACCGCGTTTCATACCGTCGTCAGAGTTCTGATAAACGAAAAAGAGATGTCGATGAAGAGCAACGGAAACCCTGCAAGACGAAACGCCCGAGTCAAATAGTCTAAGAAAAGAGCCGTCGCTGAGCATTGGAGGACCCAGCCCTTAGATCTAACTTGAGAATTCGTCGAAGATCATCCTCCATGGCTTGGAGGTTATTAGAGCGGCCCTCGTGGGCGCCATTTGCGCCGGTCATAGTGGGAAGGCTATTGGTTTGTGTTGGGGGAGGCCTAGCGGGAGAGAACCCGTTGAGAGCCTTGTTGGGTGCAGATCCAGAAGGTCCGCTAAACAAAAACTTCTTGAGGGCCTCCGTGGGGTCTTCAGTCGGTTCCGGGGCGGAGGATTGACGTGGAAGCTGCTGGGCAGCAGGAGATCGAGCAGTGTTGGATCGGGCAGCCTTGATGCGTTCTTGGTAGGGTGTGGAGAAGGCCGGGCCCATTGCGCGGCCAGGGGTTCCATCTAATTCAGCGCTACCGATTCCAAGCTGAAATCTCGGCTGGGAGCGAGTTGATTGCGGGAGGGTTGAAGGTTTGGGGACGCTACCGGACTCAAAGGGCGATCGAGTAGATGGCGAATCAGATGCAAGAGCCGATGGCCTAAGGCTGACAGGGCTTTCGTGTCGCTGGCGGCTTTGTTCTTCACGATGGGCGCGGAACATGAAATCAAGGGGAGATTCCTGGACGACGGCGGTCGAGGTTGGGTGCGAAGGCGTAGGGGCCTCAGAGTCGGTGGGGGGCGAAGGCTCCTGGACAATTTCCCGGGATGCCTTGAGGCTGGGAGAGTCGGTGGATGTTTTGGTGATGAAACTAGGAAGAGGGAGGGCGGAAGGAGCAGGAGATGCGTGGAAGGTGGCTCCAGCGAATGCTGGAACGGCTGTTGATCTCATGGAGGAGGCCTGGTGAGGTGGGGTGTGACGGCCGGGACGTCCCGATTCTGGGGAAGTCGGAATGTTCTTAGGGGCGCGAGGCTTGTTCCGAGATCGCTGTTTGGAGTTGGTGTTGGCGTTGTTTGTGTGAGGCGCGGGTGAGTCGAGGCCAGCCTTCTGAGGGGTTCGCGGGGTGCGGTCGTAGCGAGACGGGTCGACATTGACAACGTCGTTCTCGGAAGCGTATGCCTTGTGGGCAGCGGAGCGACCATTGCCACGGCCCTGCCTGCGGCGGGCGGGTGTGGTCGTTGGCTGAGAGGGGGTCTCACTCATGGTTTCAAGGGCGACGGGTGATGATCTGGGTGGAGGGCGGTTGCGACAGGAACAACCAGGCTAGGAATCCGGAAGATGGACTGAGGTTGGGTGCGCTGAGGGCGATGAGGCAAGAGGGATGATTGAATGGAAAGCAGCAAGTCTGAAGAACGAGTCGCTGGGCGCGATCATGATGCAGCGGGGAATGGATTGATGGATGAGAGGAGAAAGAAGAGGATGAGTGGAGGAGGGAGAGAGGGAAGAAAAGGGTATGACGGCGATGGGGCGGAGAAAGAACCAGGCTGGGGGGCGCTTCAGGCGGGTACACAGGAGGGTTGTTTGTATGCGTAGGGTACGAATACCGACCTTGGCGGGTTGTTTAGGCGGGTTCCAGGTTCACCTTGGCGGGTGCAGCAGCAGCCAGCAGCGCGACAAAGGCGGGTGGCGGGGTGGGACTGGACTGCGGCAAGGCGGCTTCGGTAGGTGCATAAGTGCCTAAGTCCTTTTAAGGGCTTGAAGGTAAGTACGCACGCTGTCGCCATTGAAGGGACGGGATGTGCTGCGACCTCCAGGTGGTTCACCAGGGTGTGATGTTTCCAAGTGTTTCACTTAGTACACTTCATACTTCAAACCTCATAGGCAACATAGGTAGTAAGTAGGTAATGAATGACGGTCCTCCATCGCCCGTGAACGCGGTTAGAGGATAAACCCTTAACTGGAAGGATCCTCGACATCTCCTGTTGCCGTGCCCCCGTTGCCCCATTCAGTCCCATGACGCCCGTCCCTAGCACCGAGATGCATCCAATGATCCAGTCACCTTGCGGGACTCCCTCCGAGTCATCGGCCTGCCCGTCTCCCGCCACCCACCCCCACCTTCTCCGCGCACAGGGGACGCCCACTTCGGGCATCACTGACTGTGCCCTGTAAGTTAACTCAGAGGGGGTCCCGGAGCACCCAAGCGTGGACGGCCAGCGCTCCGGCTGCGTTACAAGGCAGCCGCTGAATTCTCACCAACCAGAGGCGGCTCGCCGACGATGCGGGACGGATCCTCCACTCCATTATCCAGCCATGTACTGTAGTCTAGTCTATGCTGCCATGCATCTAACCATCTAACCATCATCAACACTGCAGATGCTCTGCAAACAAAAGCCATCCAACAAACAAACGAACGACCAGCACCCCGCCTTCCCGTGACAAAGCAACCTTGAGGTTGCTACCCGGATCGCTTCCTCCATCAAGGTACCTACATACCTGTAGACCCCCGAGGCTGGGCAAGCTGAGCTAGCCTTCCCTCTGTCATGCTCCGGTTTTCTGACACCTCCAGGCACACAGAGGCACACATAACAGGCGAGCTCCACCCGATTCCTCGACCGCAACTCAAGAAGGTCAGCCTCATCTGTTCTCCGCCCCTGCTCTCCGTCCTTGCTTGCGCATTCCCCAAAGAGAACCCCATTGCTGACTGTCGCCGTCTTTCCCGCGTACAGCCGTGCCGCTTTCGATACTCCATCACCCCGCCACCGGTAATCGACAACTGCACACACGACCCCCGCGAGAACCACCCGCCCACGCACCATGGCTGACGTCGAGATGAGCGATGCGCCGGTCGCCAAGAAGGCCGATGGCGCCAACGGAAAGAGCATCGAGGTCAGAAAGAAGTTCGAGGTGAAGAAGGTATGGCCGAGGTCTATTCCACTCCCTCCCGAGGAGTTACGTTGACCAGAGGTGAATAGTGGAACGCTGTGGCTCTCTGGGCCTGGGACATCGTGGTGGACAACTGTGCCATCTGTCGAAACCACATCATGGATCTATGTGAGTCTCCTCGGACGTCGTGGTCTGGGTAGCAGAGAAAACCTGCTAACAGGTCGGACTCTAGGCATCGAGTGTCAGGCCAACCAAGCTTCTGCTACAAGCGAGGAGTGCACTGTCGCATGGGGTATCTGCAACGTAAGATGATTCCAATATTGATTCTACACAACAAATGCTAACCGTCATGCAGCATGCTTTCCATTTCCACTGCATTTCACGGTGGCTCAAGGCTAGATCGGTTTGTCCCCTAGACAACAGGGACTGGGAATTCCAGAAGTACGGACGATGAACGGAGAGACATGAGAGAACACGAGAAATGAGAGAAGGCAGAACACGATGGGAGAGGAGGGGCAGTCCCGTGGCTACCATGGGCGGCATTGAGTGTACACAGAGCTACCCAGCCCGCCGAGCCTAGGATAGGCCGCACATTTATTGACTCGATTTGCTTGCTGCCAAATCCACTGCATATCCTGCGGGCAACCATTTGACTGGGTTCTTGTTGTAGATAGGCCACGGTGGCACCACGGCCAGGAACGTCAAGACCGTCCCCCCTAGTCCCACATATACGGCGAGCTTGATGTCTTGTAGAATATAACCGATGAGGAACGAAAGTGCCTTCTCAAGATGTTAGCACGACGCGAAAGAAATCAGGCAAAACTGCGAGGTGATGTGTGTTGAATCGTACCCCAGAAATGACTAGGAGGATAGTGGCGAGGAGCTCGGTGACCTTCTGGCCTTCGAAATCCTGGAACGAAGCACAGTCAGCGACATGGTGGGAAGAAAAGAGGACGGGGTAAGTTACAATCTGGCCGTCGACAACGTCACGGACCTGATCAAGGACGTCCGCCATGTTGGAGAGAGGGGGGAGAGCTAGGCGAGGCTGTTGTAGCAGCGATTGACTGTTGCCAGCGGCGGATTGGCGTGACGAATGGCTAATTGTAAGAATGAGTGCCAAAGCAGGGAATGGTTAGGCAAGATTTTCTTTTGCTGAGGGGAGGATCGTGGAGTTTGGATATTGCGACGGGCTCTGTGGTGTCCTGTATTCGTGGTGCTGTCTCCGATCTCGACTACGAAGTACTGACGAGGTGTTCAAACTGGCCCCGGTTGGTCAGAGGCACGCGGCTGGGACCCGCATCCAGTCAGCTCCAAGTCGGGTAAGGGGGAACAGCTTACCTTATGTCAGCAAGCATGTGACTCTTTGTTGGCTACTAGCAAGCATCGTCACAGCTGTCAACCTTTTGGAACTTTGGCAGAGGTGACTGATATGAATGACTCGGCTCTAGTAATAGCGCCATGATCAGGAGAAGGAATCTTTTGGGGCGAGGTCTCATGGAAGCCAGGATGGGTACGTGGTTAAAGCATGATAAACTCGTGAGGAATTCATGAGACCTTTCACTGTTACAGCAAGATTGTCGGGAGGGAGACATCTCGTCATTTGTGTCAGCGTCAGGGACTACGTACTCGGGTCGGAAGTGGCATCCGGATGCTTCATCCTGGCCAAATTGGCCAGTTGGAGTCCTCCCTCTGGACCTGTGTCATTGCGCAGAATTCGCATCCAGGGAAATCCCAAAATGCACGAGAATGCCGGCTCCCGTTCTGTGGCGTCTGTGGCGCACCGGGAACGCACAGACCGGAATAGTGTCCCAGTGCCGGCTTTCTGCCCTGTCGGTGACCCTGCAGGGAAAGTGGCGGTGGCTCGCCCTTGTCTCCCATTGGACACTGGGCTGGCGCTGGCTGGCTTGTGACATCGCCCACTGGCCGCTGCCGCTTCTAGGCCCTTGCGTGGTTGCTGCACAATTTTTTTTAACCCGTTCCTGTCTTAGGCCAGGCCTTCTTTATCTCGCTCGCCCATCCCAGCCCATCCAGCACTCTTCTTCTTTCACTCTGCCCTTCGCCTTGTCGCTCCCGGCACCAATCGATCTTGCCTCTGCAATTTCTCTTTATCATCTTTCTGAAAACAGGTGCCCTACCTCAATATACCGCTGTTATTGCCTACTTATTCTCTCCGGTCCTGCCGTCCCGGCATCAATTTGAGCCCCCCTTGACCCTGTTCGTCATACGAGCCCCTAACGACAACTACTACGACGCCTTGACCAGATCCCCCTTCGCTTCAGGCCTCAACAACATCGCATCTCAACCCGACTTAATTCCCAAGTCGATGCTCATCAGCTTCGTCTTGAAGGCCGCTTCTTCCCCAGTCCAGAGCGTCTCCGACCTGCACTCTGTTTCCACCGACAGCCTGAACTGCTTCGTCAACGTCCCCCAACGGCCTCTTTAGCTGGCGTCCCGCCTCAACTCAACTCAAGTCTTCAAGTTGGCTCAACTCGCCCCCCCTTCGCTCTTCGGTCCCGGCTTCTGGGTCTACAGCGGAGTAAACAAGAAGCCCCCATAACTGGTCTTTGGTATCAACTCGACTTTCACTCTACCGCCTGCCATATCCTCCTTGGACCGACCAGAACCCATCTGGCGACCCACGCCGGATAGTTTCTCACGGTTTTGATCAACACTAAGACTCGGCGCGCCGCTGCCGCGCCGAGCGCGACGTCTATAAACGACTTCAGTCGACGCCGTTGCTACGAACAAAGTATGGGACCTTGAACCGGAATCCCCATCCAACCTCCACCCACCTCCCCCCTTGGAAACAACCCTTTCCTCCTCGACATACGGACGGCCCACAGACGTCCTCCTAAACACACCGACCAAGGCTGTCTTGTTAACCATTCACAATGTCTGACCACGACGAGAACGCCTCCGACACCCGCTACGACACCCCGGTGCCGGAGCTTGACGACCACCGCCACCAGGCGGCGTCAGCTCAGAGGCAGGAGCGCCCTCGTCGCGGGACGTTCGATAGCCTCTACGGTTCTCGGCACATTGAAAACGAGCAAAGTGCCCCAGCAATTCGGGTCCGTGACTTCGAAGAGGCCGTTATCGATGAAGAGTCAGGACAAATCTCACCAACCGCCCGCCGCAGCCGCCGACCGACAGTAGACTCTTCTGATGGAAGATCCATCTCGCCTCCCAACTCGGTCAAGGCGTTTGCTGAAGCCCGTCGCCGAGAGCGAGAGATGTCATTCTCCGAGTCACGGCCAGAGCAAGAAGATGGTTTGAGCCGTGCCATGTCCATCTCGAGCAAGCGCAGTTTTCGCAGCAGGCCCCATACGATCGATGTTGATGACGACGCGGTCAGCTTTGCTACCACCGCTGAGGAGGACGTGTGCTTCCCTCTCAAGGAAAACCAGCGAAAAGATAAGCTCTATATTGATTTCGACTATCTTGACGAGTTCATTCTCGAGCAAGTTGCTCGTGATGAGGCTCGTAAGCTTTCGATTTCACAAAGCTTTGAAGATTTGCGAACGCACACTGCCAACTCTCGTCCTACGCAGATGGCGACCCTTGATGGCGATATTTTGGAATTTCCGTCGGAGGATTCCATGACTCGTGAAAAAAATGCCGAACCGAAGCCTGAAAAGGCGCCTCAACAGCAAGCCCCTGTGGATAGCAACCGCTTCAGCTTCTTTTCCTCTGCTTGGGAGTCGACCATTCATGCCCCAGAAATGGGAGATCTCGTCCTTCCCGGAGAAGACATTCGTGGACTCTTTGAACTGCCGGAGGACGAAGAGGACGGTGTTTGGTGGCTCAACGTCAACACGGCTACTAAGGAGGAGATCCAGGCGATTTGCAAAGCCTTTGGGATCCATCCCCTGACAATCGAGGATATCGTCACACAGGAGGCCCGGGAAAAGATTGAGCTCTTCCCGTCGTACTACTTCGCCTGCTTCCGCTCCTTCCACATTGTCCAGGAGCCAGATGGCATCGAGTACGAGCCCTTCAACATCTATGTTATTGTGTTTCGGGAGGGCACGCTCAGCTTCAGCTTCGCGCCAAATTCTCATGCGACCCAAGTTCGTAAGAGGATTACTGCTTTGAAGGACTACGTCTCTCTGAGCAGCGACTGGATCTGCTATGCCTTAATGTATGTGCCTTATCCCCTTTGATATGGATGTCGTTGTATGAGCTGTGGACTGACTTTCTTTTGAATAGCGATGACATTGTTGATTCCTTCGGCCCGCACATTCGCCAGATTGAGCTTGAGGCGGATGCCATTGAAGACGAGGTGTTTGTCATGCGCGAGGACGACTCCAGCTCGTTCCTCCGCTCCATCGGTCGAGTCCGCAAGAACTGTATGGCTCTGCTCCGACTCCTTGGTGGCAAGGCCGATGTCCTCCGGGGTTTCACCAAGCGATGCAACGAAAACTACAAGGTCACGCCACGCATGGACATTGGCATGTACCTAGGCGACATCCAGGACCACGTGGTGACAATGGCCACCAGTCTAGGCCACTTCGAAAAGATCCTATCTCGTTCGCATAGCAATTACCTAGCGACCCTTTCCATCAACAGCATCTCCCAGGGAACGGAAACGAACCAGGTGCTCAGCAAGATCACCTTCCTCGCCTCCGTACTGGTCCCGCTCAATCTTGTCAGCGGTGTGTTTGGAATGAACGTTTTGGTTCCATTTAAGGATACCGAAACCCTTGCCCCTTTCTTTGGCATCATCGGCTTCATGACGTTCCTGTGCGTCTTGATTCTAGCGCTCGCTCGTTGGAAGCGCTGGATCTAGATATTGTCCAGCTGCAGTCTTCTCAGAAGCATCGTCTCTCGTTTTGCTGTTCTTTTTTCGGGTATAGACTGGGGTATATACACACTGGAACATGTTCTGTATAGACTTGGGGACATGTACATAATAGCTTGTGCGGTGGTGTCCGCACTAGCATTAATGTTAGACTCGTCATAGACTCGTCCTCTCCAGTGTTGTCGGTGAATATGGTGACTGTTGATAGAGTCAGATACAAGGCCAAGGCCGGAGAATATTCCTTGTTAGTTATTTCAAGAGTATCATGCCAAGGCATTACAGATTATCATTTTATATCAAAGTGCATGTGAGATAAAGAGTATTGTACTCAGCATGCCAAATGTGGGGCTCACAGTCATGGCTCCACGCCATCTCATTGGCCGCTCATCGGCCACTCTGCATCTCCCAGATCCTCCATCTAAAATCTTGACTGGTGCAAACCTCGAAATCATCGCCGTATACTATACACCAACCCAGTTCACGCAGTCACGACGTCCACCCCCTTACCGCAACGATGAGCTCCCAGATCAACCTCGAGAATGCCGACCTTGAGAGGCTCAACGACAAGGACAAGACCGACCTCCGCCAATTTCTCGCCAACGAGCAGCAGCGCTCCCAGATCCAGGCCCGTACGTCCCCTCCCCCAAGAGCCCCCTCCCGCCCGTCGTCTCTTGTGCAGCTGCTAACACGGTCCGGTCACTGGACAGAAACCCACAGCCTTACCCAGATCTGCTGGAACAAGTGCGTCACCGGCGGCATCAAGAACTCCAAGCTCGACAATGGCGAGCAGGGCTGCCTGGCCAACTGCGTCGACCGCTTCCTTGACATGAACTACCTAACGATGAAGCACCTCAACAGCATGCGCAACTAAGAGAGCCCCATACCCACGAGGCTGAGAGCCAGAGAGGACTTGTGTCGGTGTCCGACCGGAGTTACGTCACGTTACGAGAAGGAGGATGCGGCGGCGGAGGATCTGTACAATTAATAGACGGCGAGAAGGACTCAATGGGTAGAAATATGCCCATCGACATGGAAGAACTTTTGTCGGCTTGGCATAGCCGGCTGGAAGGATGGATGGCCGTGTACATTACCACAACTCCAGTAGTTGGAATCAAACAACAAAGCTTCTCTCTTGGATATGGCCCGTCAGATTACGACAACACATAACGACCGGCTGGAACAAATGATGGATCTTTTCAACAATTTACGATGGCTTCAGTACTGCTTTCAACGGGACGAGGTACGGTGTCTGGGCGGTTTTGAATTCGTGATCATTTTGCACTCTAAACGACAAGCTCTTTAATGCGCCTTTTCCGATGCCCAATGCCGTGCATTTCAGCAGACAAAACCAACCCAATGACTTGCCAAATACCAGCCCAGCAAACTTAAACCAGGGAGAGCTTGTTGGCAGCGATGTCGAGAGCATCGACGTCGGGGGTGAGGCGGGCATAGGCCTTCTTGGAACCATCAGGGCTGGAAAACATGTTAGTATACGTTGATCTAGTTTGATGTCGATTGACAAAACAGCGGGCGCATACCGGATCAGAGTGTTGATCTTGATGGTGTCGATGTCGTAGAGCTTCTTAAGGGCGAGCTTGATCTGAGCCTTGTTGGCCTTAATATCGACGATGAAGACAAGGGTGTTGTTCTCCTCCATCTTCTTCATGGCGCTCTCGGTGTTGAGAGGGTGGATGACGATCCTGTGCTCATCAAGACGGGGCAGGTGAGGAACCGACTTGCGGGGGTACTTGGGCGACCGCGAGACGACCAGGGTCTTAGGTCGGTGGAACGAGGTGCTGGTGCGGACCTTGGTCTTCTTGTGGGAGTTGGTCTATTGCAGAACACGCGAATGGTTAGCCGACATGGAACAAGGAGCGTGGTGTATGCGATCAACTTACGCCCTTGAGAGCAGCCTTGGCAGCAGCGCTGGCCTGCTTGAGGCCCTTGGCAGGGGCTATATGAGAAGACGCATCAGCAATCGCTCTGGTACAGAACTCGCAAAATCTGCTGCTGCATGATGCGGAAGATGAAGACGACTCCGAGATCGAGAAAAATCCTCGTTGGTGATCGTGTTTTATTTTGCGCGCAGCGAGCGGATCTCGCACCGGTGTGTCATGGTGTCATCCCGTACCTTTCTTGCCCTTCGAAGCGTCCTTTCCAGCCATTGTGTCGGTTGTCGTGGGCACGGGTTGTCGGTTGGTGAAGTTGTCGTCGGCGTGGGTTGGAGAGGGTCAAGGCAAAAAATAAATCCAAAGCGCAAAAGGGAATTTTAGCATCTGTGTGGATTTGCGATTAGGGTTGGAGCGTTGGTGTGTCATGATTGGCCAAATTGGCGGATCTAGTACTATCACGTGACTATAATCTCCGTGAACCCTTCATTCATTGTGTTATGTCAGCAGAGTTGGCGAGAAATGCTCTCTCTGTTTGTAGGAGATGAGCCACGTAAAGAATAGGATATCACACCAATTGTCCATTGCAAGACTCGCTACGCAAGCCGGTCATCTTCTCGGCACAATGTGCTCCTTCACTACAATCTCCATGTCCTAATTTTTGAGTCGTCCGGTTGTTCCGTCACGTTGTTGTAAGACCTACCTATCACGTTCAGCCTTGCTGGATACTCACGTTGAGACAAGAAGCGTTGGACGTTGGATGAACTTGAGGGACCAAACTAGGTGGACTCCCCATCACACAGCTCACCTGTGTCACTATGGTTTCCAAGAAACAAACAAGGCCAAAGAGCCTTTCCAGCGGCCGCCCACCGACGGTCAAGTTGGCCCGGTCCATGTCTCGAAAGGCAAGCCGGACCCTCATCAACACCCATCACCAACTGGACAAGCAGCGCAGACAAGCGGCAGCCAAGGGCGACAGGGAGGGCGAAGGGCGCATCAGTGCGCAAATTGAAAAGCTGGGCGGCATCGATCACTACCAAAAGGCGAGCTTGCAAGGCCAGAGCCTCGACCGTGGTGGCGACACGTCAAAGGTGCTACTCGAGTGGCTCCCCGTCGTTGAACTCAAGAAACTCCATCAACCGCTTAAGATGCTCGAAGTCGGTTCTCTGAGTACCCGCAATGCGTGTTCAATCAGCGGTATCTTTAACATGCAGCATATTGATCTGAATAGCCAGGAACCCGGGATCAAGCAACAAGACTTTATGGATCGGCCGCTGCCCAACGATGAATCCGAGACGTTTGACATCATATCGCTCAGTCTTGTCCTCAACTTCGTACCGGAACCCGAGGGGCGCGGCGAGATGCTCCTACGAACACTTTCCTTCCTTCGCAAAGAATCAGATACACCGGAAGGGACCGCCACGGAACTTTTTCCTTCGCTATTTGTGGTTCTCCCTCGGAGCTGCGTCGACAACTCTCGTTATTTTACCGACACCAGGTTCGACGAACTCATGAAGATTCTTGGGTACATCCGGTTGAAGACGAAGATGACTCAAAAGCTGTCATATTCACTATGGAGGAGAACAATATCCACTTTCACAAGGCTGCCAAACTTTACGAAGAAGGAGATGAACCCAGGGAGAACACGAAACAACTTCGTCATGACCTTGAAGGGCTCGGCAAGTCGGCCGGCATAGAGGGAACACGACGAACAGGAGGGACACGACGGGCGAACACGACACATGGGCGAAGGCCGAGATGCATATGCGCCAATGCCCAACCGCTTGCTGCCCGCTCCCGTCAGATATTTCCAACAACTCATGGACCACCCGTGTTTATTTGGCCAGCGTGGACACCGGTATCAAGATGAAATAATATGACTGCACGTCTTGGCAAACAACAGCGTCTCTGGTTCGGAAATGACATACGACACGCCGCATTGCACCACATACAAGCCATGGTAACGCCTGCATGGCTGGTGGAACACCTTGGGTCACGAGTGGTCAAGATTAGTTAGATGCGCGGTCTCGGATTTGGGGCTAGATCCCTAGTGATCCGTACTCTGCCAGCTCCGCAAGGAGGGTGCCACACCATCGTTCCCCTCCACTATCCACCTGCAGCCGGTTGTCGCTACGCTGAGTCGTGAGTGAACTCGGAGAGGGCGACTTTCGACAAGTGGTGGTCGGGCGGCAAGGGCGCATTTCCGGGACGGGTGACGGGGAAGCTGCGCATACCCGACTGAATGGCGGCGTCAACTTCGAGGAGGTTGTCACTCAGGAAGAGCCACCTCTCCGGGCTAATGTCGGGATAGTTGGAGAGGATCGTCGCGTAGCTGGCCACGTCCATCTTGGGTCCCGCATTGACAGTGTCGAACCAGTCAGATATGAGGGGCTTCAGGTCTGAGGGGTCGGCGTTGGTGTGGCCAAAGAGGAGCTTCTGTGCCGGCACCGAACCAGACGAGTAGATGATGATCTTCTTTCCGGCGGCATGGGCGGCTTTGATGAAAGGAGCCACGTCGGCGAAGAGAGGAGCTCGAATCTCGCCCGAGGCATAGCCCTGCTCCCAGAGATGACCCTGAAGAGCCTTGAGATATGAGATCTTCACATCGCGGGCGATCAGATCTCGGACATGTGCCTCCAGGTCCGAGCGAGACTCGCGGTACTCCTCCGGAAAGGCATTGCGGTAGGGAGCAAAGGCTGGGGTATCCCACTCCCGATCGAGAACTTTAGGAAGAGCCTCGAGAGCGTAAGGAAACTGGCGCGGGGAACCCAAGTCAGCAACGCAACAACACAGCAACGATGCCGACGACGATGTCGGGCAGAGCTAAAGCAGAGCCAAAGTCGGTGAGACAGGAGGCTGGTGTGCAGGTGCAGCAGGTGCAGGGCGCTGAAAGTCGCCTGCATCCGAGGCCTAGCGCGGAATCCAGGATCCGGGAGAACCAACAACGCGGCGGCCAGGATATTTCGGCCGAGGAGGTTGGGGAGGGACTGGGACGGAGGCCCGAAGAGACGGAGGCGGTAAAGGGCACGGGGAACGGAGGATGGACAACGGAGCGAACTTACCAGGACGTCCTTGACAAAGGAGATGGGACAAACGGTTCCCTCTGCAAGTCGACGTGGCAAGGTATAATGTCAGCCACTCAGGTACCAATTTCTAACAACAATGATAATCACAACCATAAGAGTCATAATCAAGTTCTCACCACGACGGCCAACTCCAATAAACCGCTAGCCAGCACAGTAACACTGAACAACCACCAACAACAACAATAACAACAACAAAAAGAGTGGGTAAGAAGGAGTGGACTCGGCACTTCTGTATCTTACCAATGTCAAAGACAAGTATGTCTGTTTCGGCGGTGCTTGGAGCCATGGTGGGTGCTTCGGTCGGGCAAGAGGCCGGAAATTATCAGATGGCGGTCAAGGCCACAAAGAAGAATATGTCGTCAAACAAGGCCGGAAGAACTCAGGACGAGGCGCGAAATCAAGAGAACAAGATAGAAGAAGAAAAATTCGTCCCTAGTTCGATCTCAATCCCTGCTGGGTTTGCACGATCGGTTCCTAGATGGAGGATGGCCGTCGAACGGTGCAGCGGGTGGCCTATGTGTTCCTGGATCCGGGCTGGGCCGCTTCAAGTCTAGCGAGAGGGACGATTGGGCTGAAGAGGATTCTGCTCAGGGAGGCTGGACGAGTAGGGGGGTTTGCGCTGGGTGCGTGAGGAGGGAGATGGATGAAGGGTTTGGCCGAAATGGCCAGAAACGGTTACCAGAGAGGAAAGGCGGTCAAGCGAACTCGAGGCCAGCCGCAGGAAGCTCACCTTGGAAAGTCTGGTCTGAGCTTTGAAGCTTGGATGGATCCTACCTGCTGTAGGTTCCTACCTACCTAACCTGGAGGATAACTGGATAAAACCCACTCGCAATCAAATCAAGGTGCTTGTGATGCGGGCGGTGAGTGGAGTAGGGTGTGTTGTGTCCATGTTAGAGAGCTTGGGAAGGGGAGCGTTTCGACTCTGAAGCCGCCCCAGGGCTACCTTGCAATTTCGAGGTGCATGATGGGAATCGAGTACCGACAGGTTGCTAATCATAGCATCGAAGGCAGCAAGTACATCGGTGGGACCCAGAGAGGATCCTCAGCCCAGTGGAGCATGGGAGCCTGAGTCTGTTTGGCGGGCGTTGGATGGCATGCTGTGGTGGCAGTCCCTGAGAGGTCCCCTGAGAGATCCCTAAACGGGGTGCTGAGGGTGTGCTCCCGTGGGACTCTCTGCCTGCAACTGGACGGAGCAGGCGGCCCCCTGTTGCCTTCTATTTCTTCCAGAGACTGGGTCGCAACAGATGGAAGGCCATGGACCCCGAACTGTGCCTCCACCACGAATCCACGATAGAGGGTCCTGCCGCCTGTGTGTTGAGATAGCCAGGCTGGCCAGTTCATGCAGGCAGCCAGCGGAGAGGAGAGAAGGTAACAGAACAGATGCGCTGTCTGTGTAAGCGTGCAAAGTCCCCATCCGGGATCTGGGACGAATACTGTGGGGACTTTGACAAGATGCAATTCGGTCATTACGAGTAACTGGGCGTACTGTGTAGAAAATGCATCTGGGATATCTGTCATGTTCTAAATGCATCCTCCCATATTGGATTGGATGAGTGACGGAAAAGGCAGTGCAAGCAACGCAAGCAGCGCAAGCAGCGCAAGCAGCGCAAGCTGTCCGCGCGCAGGCATGTCAGTGCAACTGAAAGGAAGGACGGCACGTACTTCGTACTTCGTACTGGGACTCATAACTCACTTGACTGACGCACAGTAGCACCTGTGCATGCATTGATTGCATTACCCAGATGCACGCCTGGTGTCCCTGGTAGGTATCCAGTATCCACTGTGCTGCACGAATATGTACGTCCATAGGTGTATAGGGTGTCATGCCGTCCCCAGGTGGCCTGTTCAAGAGTCCATACAAGCTGATGTATCAATTCCGTGCTGCTTCCATCTCATGACTGTGTCTTCCTCCGACGACTTCTCAAGATTCCTTCCGGTCAGGAGGTGGTGTTTGTTTACCCCTCATCCGGCGGCTTCGGATTGATGCGAATTGGAATCGCATTGCGTCGAATTAATGTCAATGTTGAATTGGTCAGACTCGGCTCGCCAGCCCGGCCGGGAACGGCGGGGAGGGACGAGACGGCGGACAGGCACGAGGACAGAACATGCAATTCAACACGAGACATGTTGGCATCTTCCCCAACGCAATTCGCAACATGCTACCAAGTATTCGTACAGCTTCCACACAACGTGCCTGGCGTACTACGTATTCGTACCAAGTACACGTCTTTATCCCTTACATCGCAAATCTCGTCATTTCGCATCTTGCGTGCCTCTGTCCCTGGATTCGTCAGTCGTTTCTGGTCGATTGACAGGAATGCTCGGATACAAAACACGAATATCAAATGTATCAAGGTACCAACCTACCCTAGGCACTTGGTGTATTGCGAATCCTGTGCCAAACTCA
Organism: Neonectria sp. DH2; assembly: GCA_003934905.1. Classification (NCBI taxonomy): domain Eukaryota; kingdom Fungi; phylum Ascomycota; class Sordariomycetes; order Hypocreales; family Nectriaceae; genus Neonectria; species Neonectria sp. DH2. The sequence continues at coordinate 1,680,158 of RQWH01000009.1, read as the reverse complement.
ATCGTAACGGTAGGACGTGACGTTAAGATGGGCACGTCTTGCGTCAGTGTATCCGTAACCGGTAACGGTCTGTCTCCCGCCACCCAGCCAGGCGCGCGCGTTCTGCTACGAACGAACCGGCTACTCGGACAGTCGACGTTGCACGTTCGGTACGGGGACTTGGGCAGAGCCAGAATGCGAGACGGTTGGTGCCACCAGACTGCCAGAGTTACGGTAGGTGCCATTTGTCGTTTCCAAGCAGGGGACATGTCATAGCATGGATCTCCCTCCGTGCACACCTGGATGTTTGCATTGAGACCCTGGTTGACTCTGATTGCCCACCCAGTCACGTCTGCTTGTCAACAAGTGACGACGACTCTCAGACCACCCTTCTCGCCGAGCGAAGATTATGGCGGCTGCGCTGCTCGACGCACGCGCGGTCGCAGTCGCAGCAGCAGCCGTAGCAGCAGTCGCTGGCGCTCTGTCGCTCCCTCTTCAAGTAAACAACCGTGATGACTGGCAGGCCAGCGTTCTAGACAAGACGGGGACTGGACTGGACTGGCATGCAGGAGCCAGGAGTGCATACGGCCCCAAAGGCCCTTGAAGACGCCCTAGACATCCCCAGCCGAAGCCTCCAAGACCACAGCACCCAAGACCCCAACGCCTCGTCCAGTCACTCGAGGAGTCAAGGTCCCGGTCTCGCCCCGCCCCGCAGTCCAGGGCCGCTAGAGCCAGGGGGCGCTGTCCAGGCCGCGAGCGAAAAAGCTGGGGCCGCTCGAGGCCGGCGCTATCGAAACTCGAGGGCGCGCTCGTGGAGCGTTGAGGGTCCCGAGTCCCGAGTCCCGACGAACGGATGGATGATGAATCTGATGGGGAATTGATGACGGGAATCGTGGCAGAGCTCCTGGCGGCTGGCATCAAGTTTCCACGTCCCACTTCCCAGTTCCAGCCTTCCCCCTGCCAGCTATCGGTGGCTCATGATATGTACTCAAGTACTGTATCTATCAGCCATCAATTGGCGAAAGGTTACCGTGAGATGGTGAGCTTGTTGGGCTCTCCGAAAGCTAAATTCGGACCTGTCACGACTGACCTGGGCTGGAGTTTGTTTACAATAGCAACGCACTCTGATGAACGTAGCGCAAGCCAGAATGAGAGGGCTGAACCCAGATTCGAGTCTTTCGGGAACATTCTGTTCCATTTTCGTTGGGGCGCCCTTCGTCCCATCTCCTCTACTGGATTCCTGGTCACTTGGTCATTCACGATGTCAGTCACACACCCAGGCTCAGTAGCACGCTGTACGTACTTGGCAATACACTGACTGTAGTCTCACAGTCTGGCCGTCCCCCGCGGTCTCGCCCACGAGCCATCGAGCGCCCTTGAGCGCCCGTGAGTCCATTGGTGCCACGCGCACGAGCACCTCAACACAGCTCGTCTTCACCCGTAGGCCACTCACCTTGCTCGCCCGCACACCCTCCCGTGGACCTTCCTTCTGGTCGTGATGGGATCTACAGTATTTGGTACGTGGCGGTCAGGTCCCGGCCGCCTGACACAGCACCCGTTGCTACCTCCCGCATGCGTACCGGGCGGTGTGTTCGCTATCAGGACCCCGCCCTAGTAGCCAGCCGCGAGGCCGTGCCGTCTCGACCTCCTTCTCAGGCAAAACGAGCTATACTTCATCTAGACTAGCCGAGCCGTGTTGGAGCGCTTGGGCCGCACCGTCTGGTCACGCTGGCCCGTATGTCATTTCCCCCGACCACCAAAATGAAGCCTTTTCCTTCGTCAGCACGGTGTTCGGCGCTTGACACGGCAGTGCGCTGGAAGGTACTCGAATCACCGCCCAGCTTCTGCACAAAGGCTACGTACCTGGAGGACTCGACCAGAGAGACATTGGCGTGATCGCCTGCCGTGCGGGACCTGGATTATTCGCACTCACTTTGATGCGCCCTCACAAGCTGGCTGTAGTCTCGATTACACAGTGCCGCGCCCTGCCTTGCTTTTTCCTGTTTGGGGAAGACGTCACGTCACGTCACCCAACCCAGTGCCTATCTTCGCCATACTCACCACTCACTATCCACCGTCCAGCGCCCGCCCGCTGAGACGCCCTGGGGGCCAAAGACGGAGACGCCTGAGACGAAGTGTTTATCTTGGTCATCGCTCTGCCACTGAGCAACGAAACCACTCCCACCCCGGCCGCTGTTCTTCATGCCCGTCCATCGTGCATTCTGCCTCTCCAAACCAACCCCATTACGGCATCGTCCCACTGTAGCGCCATCCAGTCCATCCCGTCTGTCTCTGTTTCTGCCTCTGCCTCGCCCCTGCTTTCCCGTTCGGAGTCCTCCTGGTAGTATGATGGGACCTTGGGGGTCTCTCGCTGGCTTGTCTGATTGACTGACTAGTAGGTTACTGCGAGCCGCGTAGAGCACGTGTACTTCATACTTACAGTGAGAGGTGACTCCCGTACCGTGACTGTCTCGATAGTAGATCTAAGTACGTACCATGTAGGTATCACGTACTGCGGCGCACTGGACGGATTGCCATCGCCAGCCAGGGAAGCAGAGGTGGAGACCATCCTGGGGCTGGGAATGCCTGCTGTAAGGTACAGAACAAAGTAGCGCCAGCAGGGAACTGTACTGTACCTGAAGTAAACACAACGGGACGGACCCCTTCGTGCCTGCCTCCCGTCGGTCGCTGTCGTCGGTCGCTGCGTGTCCCCGGTACCCCGGCCGCCCCCGTTCCCTTCGCACTTGGCACCTTCCCTCGTCGCTCATTCACCTGCTCTTGCCTTGTCTGTGAAGGCTTTTAGTGCCAGTGGTCTGCGCTTTCACATCATCCACACCCATGATCACGCACACACCACTCTCACCCACCTCGCCCACTATCACCGCCCTCTTCCCTACTTTACACTCACCCCCCTGATCCAATTGAATCCCACCCAGTCCGCTCCAGTCCACGTCCATCCATTCCCCTCCACTTCGTTCCATCCCATCCTCCACTTCCATCACCGCCATTCCCTCTCTCCTTACCTACCTACCCTTATACATCTCCCTTCCATCTCGCCTCCTTCCTTCCCGTCCTTTTGTACGCTCCGCATCATCAAAGGCCTTCTTTCTTCTCGAGCTTGCCATCTCTCTCACACTCTCTCGTACCGCTCTCCCTTTAACCGCTCTTCAATTCCGCCATTGCCGCCTCCGCCTCGCCACCCGCCCCGAGCAAGCCTACGCTACCGCTGTGACTCAACAACACCATCGACAACCACATCAGCGAAAGCGATTTCCATCGAGAAGAAGAAGCGTCTTTGACCTGTTTGTTGCTGCTTAGCTTCCTGCAAAGTCGTTTCGCCTCAAGTCTACCATATATCCGCATTACGTGCCAATTTGATCGTGGCCTCGCATCGGACCGTCTTCGTCGAAACCGCCGGCATCACGATAACACCCGCCGCCGACTCCGGCCATTAAAAGACACGCTTCCTACATCCGCGCACCTTCTAAATTCGTCGTTTTGGCATTGTCGTTGGGGTTACTCCTTTCGACATCGTCATCCCAACCTCTCCGGTCCTCGCTCTTCGGCTGACCCGGTCCGCGTGACTCAACCGCCCCCGGCTGAGCGTTCCCGACTCCGCCCCGACTGAGCTCCGCTTCCTCATCCCGGTGCCAGCTTGTCTGGTCCGACACGTCGACTCATCGGCATCGTCGAAGCCGGTCTCTTCCTTCGTTGCTACTTATCTCGTTGCAACTCTCATCAACCCTCACTGCCTGGTCGACTCCGTCCTCGGTCGTCCACCTCACCCAATCCCCCCCATTTGTCAGAGTCATTCTTTTGTCAAATCTACAAAACAACGCACCCATGTCATTATAACGAATCTCTTTCCTTGCTTCAACCTTCCTCGGCCGTCTTGGTCCTCGAACCTCACCCTCACGAACATTCCATAATCCGATTTCTTTTGTTATCCAGCCTATTACAACACATACCCTCCAATGAGCCTCTGATTCCTCCACGACTATCATCAACCTTTCTGCTTGACGCCTCGCTTCTCTATCTTGTCCTCACTACGACCACCTGTATATTCAACAACTCAAATATTCAACAACATCACCAACGCAACTCTTGACTCAAAGCCTCAACTATACACAGAGCCCCAAGTCTCGACTCGCACCTTTCTCGGTTTTCACATCTTCAGCTATCAATTCACAGCGCAACAAAAAACAATATTCTGTACGACTACTATACTTTCTGTTTTCTTTTATTCTTATTCTTTTTTTGTTTTAAGTCCATTCACATCCTATCTTTACGCAATGGAGTGTCTCAAGAACAAATTCACTGGTGGCGTTCTCCTGGGAGGACGCTATCAAACCATCTCCCCTCTCAACCATGGGTCCTTCGGCATGGTCTTCATGGCTCAGGATCTCGTTACCAACGAGACTGTTGCCATCAAGTGCCTGACTAAGACGACCGCCTCTTCTGACATGGACGCCGACTTTGCCATTGACGAGAAATCGGAGGAGCTTGTTCTGCACAGCCGCCTCGAATCGCACCCCAATATTGTCAACCTCCTCGACTCGTTTGAGACTGAGTCGCACATCTTCATCGTTCTCGAGTACTGCGACCAGGGTGATCTTTATGAGGCCATCCGCAACGGCCACGGCCCTCGGGAGACTGAGCACGTCCGCCAGTTCATGCTTGAACTTGTGGATGCCGTCGACTACGCTCACTCCAAGGGTGTCTACCACCGCGACATCAAGCCTGAGAACATTTTCCTGACCCAGGATGGTGCCATGAAGCTTGGTGACTGGGGTCTCGCTACTACCGACAAGTGGTCTTACGAGATGACTGTGGGCAGTGACCGTTACATGGCCCCTGAGCAGTTCGACTCGGCCGGCGCCGGTTACTCTCCCTCCGAGGCGGATATCTGGGCCATTGGCATCTGTCTTCTCAACATCCTCTTCTCTCGCAACCCTTTCACCACCCCGACTGAGGCAGACCCCTTGTTTCTCGATTACTCCCGGGACAAGCAGTCGCTCTTCGATGTGTTCCCCTCCATGTCCCAGGACACGTACGAGGTCATTGTCCAGTGCATGAACCTCGACCCCAAGAGACGTTCGCTGGTCGGTGCTCGTGACGCACTCCTCCGCCTCGTGAGCTTCACCGCTCAGGATGAGACTCTGGACGACTTCTGCTGCGCTGAGAAGGCGGCTGTGGCATCGGCCAACCGTGAGCCGCTCCGAACTCCTTCGATCCAGTCTCCCCAGATCGAGATGGGTGCCTTCCCCTGGTCCAAGCACCTCCATGCCAGCCCTCATGCTGGTCGGCAGCTTAGTGTGATTCGAGACGATGAGAGCTACACTGAGGAGCTGTTCCCCAAATCGGAGGGTACCACTTCGGACTGGTGCTCGGCCAGTGCTCAGACTCCCATGTCGTCCATGGTTGACTCTCACATGGGTGTGTCGATGAAGTCGTTCGCCATGAACCCGCTTTCTCGGTCCACCAAGGTGTCGCCCATGGCTGGTTCCCTTCCCATTACCATGGCTAAGCCCATGATGCTGTCCATGTCGACGGTGTTTGGGCGCCGCAAGGACGCCGTGTCCAAGAGCTGGAGCGATATGTGGGATGATGAGGAGGAGGAAGAGGAGGAAGAACGCGAGCAGCAGATGAAGATGCTTCAGGAGCTCAACGCTCGGACATGGAGCCATGAGAGCAAGAAGGAGGTCAAGAAGGAGGCTGTGGTGGAGCCAGAGATGGGTATGGAGTTGGAGATGGAGATGGAGGAGCCGACGCCGGTTCCTCACACACATGACATCAGGGGCGACGTCGACGACGACCTCGTCGCTGATGGTTTCTTCTTTCACGAGACGCCGTCAAAGTCTCATGTGACGCTCACCCCCCGCTACTCGCCTCCGCCGAAGCGGAGCCCGTTGGACAAGTGGGCAGCACTGGGTGAGCGTCGCAGAGGCCAACCGGCAACTTTGGATTCTTTCACGTCGCTGGACTCGAAGCCACGACGCCATATTGGTTTTGGATACAAATCTTACGAAGCGGGCGTTTGGGATCATTCTAATTATCACAACAAACTTGGGGTCAAACAACATCAACAAGAACGGGTTAAGGACACTTCCCCCTACAGCAAGGGCAGAGATTGGAACTGGCGCAGGGACAGGCGCAGCGATCTCGGGGACGTTGAGTGGGTTGGAGGTTGGTAGGAGATTGAGTCTCTATTACAACCTCCAATCGTGGTTAGGCCCGTCATTCTCTAGCGGAGAGGGCGTTGGTCGTAACTAGCTTTCTGGGTATTAGATATTTCTAGAAATAATGGCCAAATACCAGAAGTTACCCACTCAAACAATCATTGCTTCCAACTTGGTGATGTACTATGTTCTGTTGAAGTAATGTATTGATTGGTCTGGTCGTGCGTGATAATAACGACAATGATGACTGATGCTGCTGATGTCCCTACTCCTGGCTAAGTAGCAAGGGACTATTGGTGGAAGAGGACTCTCCTAGGCAGATCAGTAGAAGAGTCCATGGGTGATAGATTGCGTGATGTCATGGGCTTGTTTCACCCAAAGGTCCCCCCGCCTTGATAACAGAACAGAAACATCTTCGTCGGCTGTGCAGCAGTTGAGGCCCAGGTGCCGATGTCTATGCGAGAAGGGTTCGAGATGGGTGCCAGAGGAGAAGAGGTGCGTGTGAATGAGCCAGCCTGCAAGCCGAGTCAGGACGCTTGTGGAGGGGGGCGTGGATGAACAAACGGGCGCTGTGGGACGAAGCGAGATGCGTGTTCCAGCCATTCAGAGAGCGGGAGACGAGGCCGATGGCGAGGAATGTGGGTGAGACTGAGGATGGATGAGGTGCATTGGCGGCGGGGGTGGCGATCCCCCCGGACCAAAGCCCCCTCTCCACTCTTTTCCCCGTCCTCTCGACCTCTATTTGCTTTTGCCATGCATGAGCGAAAGCGAGGGCCTGCGGTGGGTGGTAAGGTATGGCGTGGTTCTGAGCGCCGGGGCAAGCGAGCGTCTCAATCGACCAGTTGGGTGTTTGAGAGTCGTGAGAGATAAAAGGGGGAGGGGAGGAGCGAGATTGGGCAATCCAGTTGGGCTCTAGGGTAGGCTTCCCTCGGCGTGTCCAAGTATGTGGTAGTCTAATTATCATGCGCCGGACGCAGTACCGGCCTCTGCACGCCGTGCCTGCGTGTATCAGCCGTTGCCACCTCTACCTGTGGCATCATGCCAGCATGTCCGCGTGTTTTCGGATGTCTACGGACGCAACGCGCGTGTGCGAATTGATTGTCCTGCTAGCCATCAGTGGACGACGGGTGGTGGGTGTAGTGGGAGGGAGGAGGTGTGGTAGCGATAAATAGCCACAACGGCTCCAATGAGAAGGGCAAGATGTTCAGTCCATGGAAGACCATCGAAGAGAGTGACATCAAGAGTTGGCAATGATCAACGAGGGGAAGAGACGACGTGTACTCGTACTGTAGAAACACTGTATGACTGCCAGGTACACAAACTGTGCTATAGCAACGGCCACTGACCGAAGCCATCAAGCTGATAGGTTGACGTGCCAACACCTGCCTCCCATGCCTAGAAGGTATCTCGAGATGATCCGTCTCTGTATCCATTCCATTATCCGTAGCCCGGATCCGCACAGTTGTACGGACATACATCGCATTACATCACCCCGTCCGTCTCTTGACATTTGCCAATCTGCGTCCACCCATGATTGATCCAAAAGCAACAGCCCCAACTCCCATGTTCATGCAAGTTACGGTGACCAAGAAACCCAAAATACCAACCAAGCCAAGCCTGGCCATGTCTATCTATTATGTCTTCAATCAGCGCCAATGAGATGCTTCGGCAAGAACGTCCAGATAGTCCCAAGCGTGCCGAGAATACCAAAAACAACCAGCAGAACCCACGAAACCAACCTCTCCCGGACGGGAATGTCCCTCCAAAACAGCTTCAGATGGAACGAGATGGGTAGGATGATGGAGATGAGCGTGCACAGCGCCGCGCCCAAGAACGCGCAGACCGAGTCGAACGAAGGGAACAGGACCGAGATGAGGAGCAGGAGCATCACCACGAAGACGCGAACAAAGCCCCGTGTAATGTTCGTGACAAGTGCTGAGCTTCCGTTCGAGGTCTGTCCGTGATGATGGTGGTGTTCTTGGTGGACCCCGCAGAGCACGTCCATTGTTGTGATGATGGGACGTGAGTTGAGAGGGATCTTGGTCAGGGGGATGATGGCGATGAATATGCACATCAGCACAGTAAGACCCTCGGGATATCCAGACGTCTTGAGGATGTTGGAGGTGATGGCCTCGCGGATCCCGTCTCCAAACATGAGCACGCCAATCACGGCCAGGCAGGTGTCCAGTACATACTAATCAACCGTGAGGGTTAGTCAACAGGCTTCAGCCTCCCAGCGACAGATGGTTCAACTTACCGAGAACGAAAACGTAATGTTGACCGCCTTCTTCCACTTGTAAGGGTGGCGCATATCACGATAGATCTGTCAAGTGTTAGCAGCGCGCTTCTAGAAGACTACAGAACGAGCATAGCCTTACCGAGGGAAACACGGAGTGAGCACCCCAGGGACTAGCAAGAAGTCCATATGCCAGCGGAAGTGCAAGCCAGTTTTCCGGCAACAGGTACGTGACTGCGGGCTCTCGGAGCGAGCCTGGCGTATGCGGCTTCACCAGGCCGTCGACGATGACGATGCACACAACTGTCGTAGGTGAGCAAATGGAAACACAAAGGGGGACGACATGGACCTACTGCAAAAGGTGGAGAAGATGCCAATCACGCTGGTATAGCTTAGAAAACGCAGCGGCATGGCATTGAGCATTAAAACCAGGCCTGCTGCCGTACACTTCCAGATATTGACGGTCGCGAAGCCCGGGAGCAGCAGATCCAGAGAGTCGGCGAAGAGAATGACGAGGGCAACGTTGGCGCTGATGAGCTCGAGCGTGAATAGGGCCGAGACGACGACACGCGCCCGCGCACCAAATGAGACGTAGGCTAGGTCCGAGTAGGTAATGAGGGTTCGATCGTAGTCCATGCACTTGGCCAGCAACTTGCCCGTGTGGGAGGTGACGGCGGCCGTGAGGGTGAGGATGAAGAGGCCCGGAATCCAGCCGCTCATGCGAAAGGCCAGTGGCAGACTCAAGAGGCCAACGCCGATGATGGCGTTGATCGAGTTGAAGACGGACTGGGGGAGTGTGCTCTGTCCCTCGACGGCCAGCACCACCTTGTCGCCCTCCTTGACCTCCTTGACGAGGATGGGCTGATGCTCGCCATGAGCTGCGCCCTCCTCTTCCTCCTCCTCGTCGGCTCTCCATCCAGGGGCCTGCCCAACGGACAGGCGATGGCGCATCGTGCTGTCCATGGTGCCATAGTGAGAACCGTAGCTACCAATGATGGACGGAGTCGCAAGGTGTGGAGGAACGGCAAAGATGCTGGACCGACTGGACGGAGATCCGGTAGGCAAGGCGCCGGCCATCTCTGGGTCAAGCAACGGTTTGCTCTCGCGATCACGGAAGTTGCCCCCACGGCAATCGGCGACGAGCCGTAGCTGGTGCTAGGCTCACCATCGGGGCTCGAGTCCTGAAGGTGCTGCCTTAGCAAGCTCGTGTGGGGTTGCGATGCGGCATGGTCTATGAGGCTGCGGCCGTATTGGACGTTGTCAAAGTCTTGATCCGGGGCGTATACGAAGCTTGGGCGGCGGGGGATGACTTCGTGGAAGCCGGCGGCTCGTTGCCAGCTCCGGGCGAACGACCTGAAGCTGTTGACGCCTCCAATATCGGCAATGGCAGCGAGATGGTTTGTGACGGAAGACCTGCGCCATTGAGAGCGAAGAGTTAGCTAATGAAAGACTTTGCGTGTATCGGAATTTGACGAGGAAACAGGGCACTGTACCGTCTGCGATTTATGAATGCGCCGGCACGACTGGCGGCATCCAGAACACTGCCGTTGTCGTTGTTGTTTTCATCGTCGTCGTCGTCGTCGTCGAGCAGAGCCTGCTCCTCAGCCATAGCGCTCGAGGTCATGCTGCCGGTGGGAGAAGGCCTGCCATCGTACTGGTCCCAATTGGCCGGGTTTCGCGCAGCCGGGGGCATTGTTCCGTGGCTTCAACCCGCTACCTGGGTCCGGTCTCAGGTTTGGGTTTGCGAGCCGTGGCTATAGCTTTGTCTTTGCTTTGGCGTTCGAAGACTTTTTTTTTGTTGGTTGCCGTTGCGACTCGGACTGTCCCCCGCGCAGGGCAGCACAGACGAGCGAAGTGGTGGTGGCGGGGTGGCGAGAACAGCAAGGAAACAGGGTTCCTCGGGCGCAAGACTAAACAGGGTGCCTTGGAAGCAAAGTTTTTTTTCTCAATATAGCGATGTAAGATTGTTGAACAGCCAAGATGAATGGGCGAAAGCTGGTTGTATCTTGTATCCGGTGAGGCGCAAGAGGGCTCGTGCTGGGCGTCGGGAGGTGGAGGATAGGGGACGAAAGCAGGCAGAGAGTGCAGATGGAAATTCCGTAGAATATTGACTGCTAATTACTCCCTCGCAAGCTGCAATGACAATGGCGATGAGGCAAAGGCAGTAGGGCAGCACCAGGACTCGAAGATGAGAGACGCAGCAAATAAAAGCAGTACAGACTCTACGTTACAGGAGAGAGACGGATGTTCCTTGGAAGATAGGTCACGCGTCCGTCCTGTCCCATTGGCGTTGCGGGCGGGCCGAGAGCAGGACCTGACTGACGGAAGGCAATGACGCTTATCGCAAGACAGGGAGGCTCGGGCAGATAGATGCGCTACTGACTAGGCCTTCTCCATAGGTATCCGCAGCATGGGAAGGGATAGATAGGATAGACCGACACTGGCGCAAGGGCACCGCTGCAATGCAACCGTTCGCGCCCCGTAGCCGTGGCCGTAGTCCCGTCGCTCCGAGGTGAGTGAGAGGTGAGAGTAGTTGTGGTCTGTCTGTGCGGGTTTGATATGGACATACAGCTTCAGCTTCGTCCAAGGCAGCGTGGTAACGCCGTTAACTGTACGGATACACCGACAGCAACTGTTGGATCGCGCAGCCCATGCACAGTGGTGTAGGCCATCCTTCTGTGGAACTGTAGATGGGCAGATACTGGAATAACCTGCCGGTAGGCCTAGGGATCAAGGCCCGGCTGCGTTAGTCTGCCCGTCGGTGGGTGGCGTGGCGTGAACCGCGGGGAAGACAGAGCCCGCCGACATCCAACGACAGACGCGTGATTAGATGAGGTATGGAGCTGGTGTCATTCTTGGCTTCGCTAGGAGTAGTTGGGAAGGTCGTTCTTTGCAATGAGGACACACAGCATCTGGAACAAATGCCTTGATCGCATCGATTCACCCGTTGCCTTCAACTCATGCACGTTTTGCTGCATTCGGGCCCCATCCCCATCCCCACTCCGATCCGTCAATTCAACTGTCGCAACTTGCGAGCCCAGGGCCGCCTGGTTTGACGGTGGTGGGGACAACATGGTTAGGGTGATGGGGTCCCGGTCCCGCCAGAGATCTAGAGGGGTGTAGCGGGCGCTGATGAGCTGCACTGGCTGGTCTTCTTAGGTAATTTTGACGGATCACAACTTGTCAAGAATGATCTGGATGATGGAACTGGGTCTGGGAGCTTTTAGCCCCATTCGTCATGGCAGATGCGGTTGAGCAAGGCATTTGCTGTTGCGTTTTGCATTTCCGTGGTGGAGCAGGAGATAAGGAACTCAACTCGTACATCATCCACATCAACCGTGCGCTCACCTCAATCGTACGCTTATCTTATCGCACCACCACCATTTCCACTACCGCAAAAAAGTTGATGCACGTCACCGCAACATCTCCGACACACAGCTATGCGATGCGCACAGCTATACACCTATAGCTGCACACTTTTGTTCTACAACTCGGATGCCAGCCCTTCACACCGGGAACCCTACCGTCCCTAACCTTCTCGCAGACCGCTGCACCAGCAACAATGAAGCCCAAAGCTAACTCCGGACCCTTCCCTAAACACCAACCCGCCTCCTCCACCACTAAGTCCACCTCGTCTCCCTCAATCCTTTCCGCCGAAACCCTCTCCCAGACCCACGCCTCCCTCACGCCCCTCCTCTCCATCCTCCACGCTGCCGCCCACCGTCACCGCAACCAACACTCTGCCTCGCACTGGTGGGCCGCCTTCGCCCTCCTCCGCCGCGCAGCCCGCAACCTCGCCTTCGCCCTGCTTCGCCGTCCGCGCCGCTCCGATCATGACATTCCCGCCGTGGCCCACGCGAAGTGGATGGCATGCCACGTCGTCTCGCGCGCTTACATGTTGGTCTCGCCAGAACTGGGAGCTTGTCCGGCCGATGCACCTGCTAACAAATCGCCAGCGCCTTCACCCAGCTCGCCGCCGATAATCAGCATGCGCCTCTAGGTCTTATGCTCCTTGCCGTCCTCGCGCGCATAAACCATCTACTGTCCGACCTCGTCCCCCTGGATCACAACCCCGAGTCTGCTTCCGCTCCTGCTGTGCCTATAAACCTGTCGTCCGGGCCCAATCCGGCGGTCTCGTCACTCGCCCGGCCCGATGGGGACGTAGACATGGGCATCGCTGTGTCCCGTGACGAGCTTGCCCTTCCCAGGACGTCAAATCGAGATGTAGATCGTCCAGCGGCCGAGGAGCCAAGTTCCGAGGAACCAAAGACCAAGAAGCTTGCCAAAACCGCAACAACAAAAGATGCAGGCAAAGAAAAGAAAAAGAAAAAGAAGAAGGGCGGAGATGCCCTGGCCAGTCTCTTCGGTTCCTTATGAACCCCCGTTCGAGCTACCATCGTCTAATGTACATTGCTTGATGGTTTCGGCACAAAGACATAATACCCACCCCCCCAGACTCAACGATCTGGCTACGACAGCTTGTGAGCAAAAAAAGTAGAATCATTCATTATAAACACAAGTCACACAACACAAAATAATGAGCCGGCGAGTATTCCTTACAAAGCCTCCCTCCCACACATCCAGTACAAAGAGGTTTGCTTCTCATCCCTTTCCATAGCGCCACCCCGCGGATATCCTCCCCCAGGTCGAGTACTTGGCATGTCATATTCCCAAGAAACAGAAAAGTCGTCGCCACTCCCGCTTCTCGGCCCATCAAGCTCCTACATCCCATCACGTAGCTCCAAATTTCCTATCACCATCCCCATATCCGTTCCCGTCCACTTCTCCCAAGAACTTCCCGCGAGATGTGGTGTATCTCTCATCCTCTCGGTTTTCGCCTCTGCTTGCTTTTTAACTTGGACGCCAAACCATAAGACCAAATAACGATGATGGAGACATGACAAGACGGACGGATAAGGTCAGTCAGTACGCCTAGTAAGGACGGTAGGACCAGATGCGGGCCTTCATGTCGCCTGAACCAGTGGCGAAGTAGCCGCCCTGGGGGCTGGGAGCCACCGAGATGACCGAGTTCTTATGGCCTTGGAGCATCAGCTGGGTAGTGCCCGTGCGAGGATCCCAGAATTGGACGCCGCGGTCCTTCGATCCGGACAGCACCCAGTTGGCATCGGGAGTGAGCGCGACCGAGAGAACGAAGTCACGGTGACCCTCAAACGTCTTGACACACTTGCCGCCCTTGGGGCCGGGGTTGGGGCCGTTGCGGGGAGTGCTGAGCTCCCACATCTTAATCGTTCGGTCCAAGCTGCCACTGACCAGATCTTTGCCGTTGGGCGAAAAGGCGACGGAGTAAACCGAGTCCTTGTGGCCATCAGGGCCCTCCAGACGCTCCACCAAGAAGCCGGAGTGAATGTCCCACACGCGGACGCTCTTGTCCAAGGATCCCGCCGCTACGTACTGGGTATCGGGCGAGATAGCCACAGTCGTAACTCCGTCTTCTATCGTGAGAGTGAGGGTGTTAGTTCCCTGTTCGATATCCCAAAGACGGACGGTGCGATCTCCACTGCCAGACGCGATCGTTCGTCCGTCACGCGCAAAGTCGAGAGAGTAAATGTCCTGCTCATGGCCCGAGAAGTGGTTACGAATCGTTCGGCTCTGGATGTCCCAGACCTAGAAATGGGGTTAGCGCACGTCCAGGCGCGTTCAAAGGCGGATAGAAAACATTGGAGTCTCAACTTACTCGGATCAGCTTGTCCTCAGCACCGGTGGCGAGATAGCGGCCATCGGGACTGAAGCAGACGCTTCGGATGTAAAGATCCGCGCTCATATCGGCAGCACTGTGGTCCTCAAGGACACAGACCTTCTCGCCAGTCTGTACATCGAAGATCTGGGCGGATCTGTTGCAGCCGGTGGCGACGTACTTGCCATCATGGCTGAACCTCACACAGCAGACGACACTCTCATGGTTAAGTGAGTGGACCAAGTCGACGTCCAAGACGCGCTGAACCTGGGGGTTGAAGATGGCATACCAGTCGTTGCCCGTCTTCTTGTTGTGAGGAGCGACAGCATCGACCTCGAGATCGCCGAGGGCGTTACCGACGGGAGGAGCGCGAGGACCACCCATACGAGCATGGTCGGGAGTGGGATGGCTGATCTGCGGCGACTGAGCGTTCCCGGGATAGGGCACGGGAGTGTTGATCTGCGGAGTCGCGGGGCCGACGGCGTTCGGAGGACGGCCGATGCCGCGCCTGCCCGGGCCGGGAGAAGCAGTGCTCTGCGGCGGCTGGGGACCCATGCCGTTGGAGACGGGGCCTTGGGGATAGCCCTGGGAGTAGGGGGGCTGCTGTTGGCTGCTGGGGTGAGGAGGGACGGGGAGGCCGGGAGGACCCTGAGCCATCTGGTGCTGAGGTCCCAACTGCTCCTGGGGAGGAGGGTGCTGCTGCTGCTGAGGCTGCTGCTGTTGTTGCGCGGGAGGTTGCTGCTGACCCTGCTGCTGGCCCTGCTGCTGCTGCTGAGGCGGCGCGAGACCTGCCTGGCTACCGCCGGCCATGATGCCACTGAAGAGGCCGTTGCCGGGCGCGATGGAGGGAGGCTGCTGGGAAGGGCCAGCGTGCTGAGGCGGGCCGGGAATGCCAGGCTGGGGAGCGCCTTTTCGGGCGGCCTCGAGCTGGTGACGGAGCATGCTGATCTCCTCTTCGTACCTGCAAGAATCACCAAGTCAGCGCGCAAGTTCGGAGGCGGACCCATTGTTCAGAAGAAGGAAGGCTTACTTTTGCTTGAGGGTCATGTGTGTCTGCTCCATGGCGTAGACCTTCTCCCGGACGAGCTGCATCTCACTTACTTGCGCCGAGACTGGAAACGTGGGTTAGCTGAAGCTCCGAGTTCGAGGATAAGACTGAAGTCAGGGCTAAGGCTGCGTGGCGAGCCAAGGCCATAATGACAGTGAGTTCTTTGAGAGAGGCACGGATGAGACGTACTTTGATGCTCGAATCCCTCGGTCTGGCGCATCTGCGTCTCGAACTCAGCCCTAATCTGTTCGAGAAGCTCGTTGAGGCGAGCCGAGTTGCCTGGGGGGACGCCCCCCATGCCGCGATGCGGATACATGGACATTGCGCTCGACGAGACTCAGCGACGAGTCCGGAACGCTAGCCGCGAGGGCGAGACTGGATGTCGGAGAGGGAACGCGTTGCGGTTCGGCAGGAAGAGCAGTCGGGCGGTTGATGGTGATTTTTCTGAACGCGACGAGACGGAGGTTTGCTGGCGCGCGCCGGCAAAGTGGACAGGACGGGGCCGAGGGCGTGGCCTAAAGGAGAGGACGCGGAAGTAGTTGGACTCGAGTGGCCCGAGATGGGGGTAAGGCGAGAGAAGTCGTCAGCGATGGGCGATGGGCGACAAGAGGATCAAGGGTGCGGCCGAGGCCTGGTCGGATGATTTTTTCGATGGGGGGTGGGCTCGCGACGATGTTGATGGAAGGGGAAAAGGTGAAAAAAAGGGCAAAAACGGAGAAGGGACGATGGAGGTGTGCCCGTCCAGTCGCTCAGTCAAGTCACAGTCAGTGCGGCGAGAGCAGCGCAAGGGCCAGGCGCTGGGGTTGGAACTTGGCCCGGCGCTCAGTGCTCACCCCGTGGGTGGTACAGACACTGTAGCCTGTAGCCTGCAGGTAAGGTAAGGTAATGTAAGGTATGATGGGATAATAGTGGATCCAAGGCCCCAAGGCAAGGCAAGGCAAGCCTCCTCTCCCCCAAACGCAACCCCAAGCAACCTCCAAAGAGCCCCAAAGCCGTGGGAAGCGAGCTGGGCTTGCTAGTCAGGCCGCCGGGGGAGCCCCACTGGGCCACCCACTGGGGGAGCCGCTGAGGCGCCTTGACGCAGGTAGCCGGGGCCCACATAGTACTTGCAGCAGGGCTGGGAATACATCAGCCCCGGCCGGGTCTGGGCGGCTGCAGGTGGGGTCCCATGCATCGGGCCCTTTGCAGCACCAGTGAGGGGTGGGCCAGTGGCAGCTGGCTCCAGCGCGCTGCGGCGAACTACAGTGGGCCCTTTCGCCGCAGGAGGGCGGCCCTCCGCAGGCTTGTGGGGCGGAATGCAGTCGGCAGTGAACATGGGTTAGAAGTACCCTCAAGGAGAGCTCCAGGTACCGACAGGGCATTGGGGTACAAACTAGGAGTACTAGAGCACCACGCCCTGACCCGCATGGTCTGTGCGAATCGGACGCCATGATGGAGGTTGGCAACACTGGACAGACAGATTGCGGGTCAGCCGTAGTGTGTGTCTCCATGTGGCTGAGGAGGCATGGTCTCAAATGGTTATTATTTTCCTCTTCACGCCCCCTCGTGTGCAACTGCGGACTTGACTACTGACGCGCCATGCGTTTTCCCCCTTGTTGTTTTGTTTTTTGTCGGCTCCGTCAAGTAGCAAGAGTGCGAGAGGGTTGACGCAGAAAGGCACGCCCCTGTGACTCCGGAGACAGGGACGGAGAAGACGCATTACGTAGTGGAAGTCCAATGATCTGTACTACATAATCAGTGGTGGGTATGTACTACGTACTATGAATGTAGGGTGAAGGGGGTGTGTGTGTATTCGGATAGTTGGAGAGAGGGAGAGAGAGAGAGAGAGAGAGAGAGAGAGAGAGAGAGAGAGAGAGAGAGAGAGAGAGAGAGAGAGAGAGAGAGAAGAGAGAGATGTGCCGGTAAACAGAGAAAGCCGAAGAGTGTGTGCTTGTGTTTCCTGCGCGGGATGACATCGCCAGCGGCGTGGACATGGGATAGACAAGGGATACGACATGGGCCATGGGAAATGGGTGTTCCTGGGAAGGTTGTGTTGGTTGGTGTTGCACAGGCGCGAGAGTGGGAGTGTGGGTGGGAGTGGGAGTGTGGGTGGGAGTGGGAGTGTTCTTAAGTGAGCGGCTTGGACATGGATGACGGGTCCATGGAACCGCTGCCCATGTCGAGCCGCGTGTGGGTGAGCAATCGACAACAACACCCAATAGGGCCTGGGAGTGGGCGAGAAATGGTTGGATGGATGGGAGGAGCCGAGAGGCGATAAACGTCGTGGAACCTCATGGACTCGGGGGAGGTGAGAGACAGGGGAGCTAGGCAGTTTCGTTTTGGGTGGTTTCAGTAGCACCTAACAACATGGAGCAGCGCAGAGCTCAGCTGAGTTGAGCTGAGCTTCAAGCTTGGACGTTGACGCGGGTAAGGGACTTTGCCCACAACCATCGAAGTCACGCCCTGGACGCCATTGCCAACTCTTACCTAACTACTGGCCTTCTTGAAATGTCTATCAGACCTCCGTCCAACCTCAATCTCGGTGGCTCTGCGAGGTTAGGATGGAAGCATCTGCAGTAATTGTCTGCAAGCCTCAGTAGACGACCTGCGCAACTGCATTATGGTTGCCCACCACCAGCTAAACTTGCATTGCAGATTGGGGTTGCAGCACCCACAGCGACCTAGTAATTATGGTGGCGAAACCACATCGCCTTGTTGCCTTCTTGGTCAAGAGGCGGAGTGAGAGGTCTCACCGTGCCGTCATATCATGGCCTCGTGTCGCACGACAGAATGCCACTTTGCCTTGCAGCCCAGATGACAGATAAAGTGCATGGGTGTGTAGACTATACACTTTTGGTGTTTGGAGTTTGAGGTTGCATCTTTTCGTGTCCTGGCATCGCAGCAACTTCGGAGGTAGCCAATATCAAGTAACCACCTCACGCTTTGTTGGTAGCTCCCGTGTCGAGCGATGCTAGAAACAACCTAAAGTCATCAGGCGGGGGATTTTCCCGGTCCTGCCGGTCCGGGCTGGCCCTGTCATCTCCCCTGGGACTTTCTGGTCTCTCTCTCATGGCTCTTCGAGGCAGTACGAGGCACCGCCCCCGGCCTGACTTGGAGACTTCATGAGGAGCCTAGAGAGCATCTAGTAGCGCATCTCATTTGCGAGCCTCGGCACCCGCCACGCTGCCGTTGTCGATTTTAGTAACCTATTCTAGCCCACGAATCTCTGAGGAATTCCCATGCGTCCGCACTTATTAACCTTTGGGGACCAGAGAAGCTAAAATGGAATTAGCCTCACCCACGGAAGCCTGTTCTTTCATGCAGGACCGACTTCCAGGGCAGGCTTCGCTTCTTTTCCCGGGAGTTGAGAGCGGCGGTCCTTGTCTGGTGACGCCGAATTATCCACGATGCGAGGGGGGGCTTGGTCTAGATACTTGGACACCTACCGTACGACGCATCCGGCCCGGCATGGGCGAAGCTGTGCAACGAAGCTGTGCAACAAAGTCCGATGTGCTTTCCCGTACACCTAGGTCGTCCAGCAGACCAGCCTGTAGAGCAGTAAAGGGGGACGGGTTGCGACATGCGATGGCTTACGTGCATAACGCCAGACACACAGAGCGACACAGCCCAGCCATAGGTACTAGCCGCCACTGAAGGATGTGGACGTGGACGTGGACGTGGACGTGCCCAGTCCACCCATTGCCGCTGTTGTATCGCGTGCTTGGACCACGTTGTGTGACAACCATGCTTTAGTTCGTCCGATGATGATGGTTGCCACACCTGGCACCTCAGACAAACACGGAGGATTCCCGTTTCGTGACGTACTCATGGGCTGTAGTGGCTTTGTGGTTCGGAATACGGAGATTTCCTCGCACTCCAGAGTTCCCGCCCTTGAGAGGTGGAAAGGTGGAAAAGGGGAGACCATTCAGAGATGGGTCTTGTCTCCAGAGCGAGTGACCAGTAACCATGAGTACCGTTTTGGGGTTGGGGTCCATCTGGGAAAGGGGACTTATCGAGTTGTTGCCACCGCTTAAACAATAACTATTTTCCGATCGGGAATCCGGGGGATGCTCGTTAAAAGTTGCACCAAAGTCATCCATCCACTTAGATGGACCATGAATGATGGCGCACCAATTTCCCGTTTCACCTATCAAGGCGGAATAGAAGAAAATCGAAGGTCTTTTGTTGCCTTTGATGTCAACTTTCGACCGGACTACCTTCTGCATAGGACGACAATGTGTCCACCACCAGCGATGCGAATATCTGCCGGCCAGGAGCCTGTCTGGCGAGAAGACGAAATACCATAGGGAAGTTTTATGTATCGGACAGCCAGTGTAGAGCCTTGGGAAACAGCGGACGAAGAACAGACCAACGAGCCAGCGAGCAGTGACGTTGAACTCGGAATGAGATAAACGACAAAACGGGCGAGCAGCAGTTTTATAGGATAAGTTACGTGTGGCAGCGCCCGTGGTTGGTGTACAGCGAGTGTTAAAGCCGGCATTAGACCGCCCCTGATATTCCGTAAAAGCGGGTGATATCTCAGTGGCGCATCCAATGGTCGCGGCGCGTGGGTTAGGGATGTTTGATGGAAGGGGGCGGGAAAGACGTATTCGTATGCGTATTTCCAACGACGTTCGCATTCTTCTTCGTCACCACCTCATCTTGTTCACATGTCGGCTGCAGCACCTGTTGACTTCCCGGGACCAAACATAAACCCTCTTCTCGCCAACGAGCCATTCGAAACACACAGGAGAATCGTATGGTTTTTTTCTTCTGCCGTCTTTCGAGGCCGCTTGGTTCCGAGATCCAGGGGACCTGCCTCATCTGGCGGGTTTTGATTTGGCGTTAAACCCGGGTCCACTCAGACAGACCGCCCACCGCTCATCACGATGCGGAATAGTTTGCTTCGTTCAGAGCTGGAGGCGAGATGGATACGCGGCGGCTTGAGGTGGCCACCTGGTGATGGGTGCGCGAGAGGACTTATCAACCGGCTCCTGCTGGTCCCGTCAACTTGCCTCGTCTCTTCTTATCTCTGGTGTAAGTTCGTGCCCATTGTCTCTGTGCCATCAAGTATCTACAATTTCAATTTGCCTGTACGTGGTACATCTAGGAGATGCGAGATGCACGGCAGTTGACCTAGTCCAGCTCGCGGCAGGTCCCCTCTTCTGGAGTACAGTTGACATGATCCCATATCGACGCCCATCCCATGTTCCTGTCTATCCCGGAGAATGCCCTTGTTTTCACACGGGGCGGGACCACAACAGGGGGGGTGACCGCCGGACACTCTCAGTGGCTGTGGAGGTCTCGGCGGTTGGTGACTCCGGAGCAGACCACTTTCAACACTCGAGAAAGAGAGTGCCAGTCTGCCAGAGGAGAGTGCAGTTCACTTACGACCCCTGGAGGGCCTGGAGCGTACTCGGTATTCGTACCTTGCCCGTGCGTGCGAGGAACCACTGAAAGAGCGAGGCACCGGCCATCGGTGGAGGAGAAGCCGCCGGCCGTCAAAAAGGTGGCCGGGCTGCATCGGATCCGGGGCTCTGGCCATCATGCCATTCTGCCCCAAAGACGGCCGTTGCGGTACCCGGCATTTGGCGACACCAATTCTCCCTAGAGGCACCGCAAAGCGCCGGGGGGGTTCAAGAGCACGGGCAGTATTAATAAATAAAGCAAGAAGCCCGCCATATTCTTTCCGTCCTCCTGCTACGGATACGTACTTACCTGGGTGAACGGGAATTGTCTCCGTCTGCAGCAGCCTCTCTCTCTCTCTCTCCGTTTCTGCCGTCTTCGTGGACGTCAATTGCCTTCCAATTGGCCCAATTGGCTCCCGTCCTCCCCAATCTGTACTTCTGCCCTGAACACAAACCGTTCGCGCCCCGCGCCCGCCATCGCCCGCCGCCAATAACCAGATCCCGGCCACGGTTGGAAACAGTGGCTCACTTCCCCGAACTCGATCACAACAACACTCGCCCACCATGGACGTCGTCCTCGAGCTCACCGACACCTTCATCGCCGACTATGCCTACGCGTTCCTGTTCCCTAAACGACCCACGCCTTATGACTTCCCAGTCACGGCTGGCATCAACGCGACAGCTTCCGCGCAGACCTTCTCGACATGGGCGTACAAGCCGGCCACCAAGTTCATCTCTGTCGAGCCATCCCAGAACGCCTACCTGAGCTCCTGGGACCGCGACAACCCCATCCGCCAGTTCATCACTCTCTACTTCATCACATGGTGAGTCCCCTTTTCCTCCGCCCTGACACCCAAATATGTGACTCTGGCCAACCATGCTTATCATATTATAGGATCTTCGGATTGGCCGTATACTTCATCGTGGCTGCCCTCTCGTTCCAGTTCATCTTCGACAAGCGCACATTCAACCACCCCCGTTTCATCAAGAACCAGGTCCGCCTCGAGATGATCCAAGCCAACAAGGCTCTCCCCGTCATGGCCGTCATCACCGCTCCCATCTTCCTCCTTGAGGTCCGCGGCTACGGCAAGCTCTACGACACCACCGAAGAGGGCCCCGGCCTTTGGTACAACTACTTCCAGTTCCCTCTCTTCCTCGTCTTCACAGACTTCTGCATCTACTGGGCTCATCGCTGGCTTCACACCAGGCTCGTCTACAAGTACCTTCACAAGCCTCACCACAAGTGGATTATGCCCACCCCCTTCGCCAGCCATGCCTTCCACCCTTTCGATGGCTACGTACAGTCGCTGCCCTACCATATCTTCCCTTTCATTTTCCCCTCCAGAAGATGGCCTATGTTGCCCTTTTCATCTTCGTCAACCTATGGGCTGTCATGATTCACGATGGCGAGTACCTCACCAACAACCCCATCATCAACGGCGCTGCCTGTCACTCTCTCCACCACTCCCGCTTCGAGGTCAACTACGGCCAGTTCTTCACTGCCTTTGATCGTTTGGGCGGTACCTATCGCATGCCTGAGGCATGGATGTTCCAGCGCGAGGACAACTTCTCCCAGAAGCGCTGGACGGCTGAAGCCAAGAAGGTTGACGAGCTTGTCAATGAGATCGAGGGCGCCGATGAGCGGACCTACAACGTTGGTAAGGCAGACACCAAGAAGACGAAATAAACGAGGAGTGAGCCTTTATTCCATTCGCGAGGCCAGCCCTCATACCAAGGTCCATTCAAAAACCGGGGAGTGGGAAACCGGGGGCGCATCTGCAGCATCACGATATTGCCATTAGAGGCACTAGCCTAGGCAATTCAAGTATCTCCAGCATTCAATGTACTCCATCACCCAGACGACGAACATGGACATTTCACGAAAAAGGAGCGACATGGGGTTGGAAACTGTTGTTTATCACTGTACATAGTTTTGGCCTGTAGATATTGGTCCACACTCACTTTGATGGCGTTAGAGGGGAGGTAACGAGATGCGAATGACTGCTTGTATATTTAATACTCCCGAGACAGAAAAAAGAAATCACAGTCAGGTCAGGAAACTAATTCCCAACATATAAGAAATAATTTAGCACCCTGAAACTCCTTGCCGTGCAGCGAATGACTACATGGCCACAGACGAACCCGCATTCCTATTTCCTCCCAGAGACTCAAAAAAAATTGTAGACAAAGCTAAGAAAAGTGCAACAGTTGTGCTGAGTAGTTCGATGAGACGCTTCAAAGCGTTAAAGTGGGATAGCGATAATGCACACCCCAGTAGTAGTGTCGGCGATGGTAGTGGTAGTTTTCGTGGTCAAGGCATTAATATGTGTAAAGTGTTGTTGGGTATCGACGACCAGTCTACAGACGGCCAGGAACAAATCCAAACCGGTCGGGGATTCCCTCTTAAGAGAAGCTCACAAACTTGGGATCTCGGGGAAGCCCATCTGCGCCGATGCCGTTGGCCTTGAATCGTTCCTCCATATACACCTTGCGGGCCTTGTCGAACGTCAGGCGGCGCCTCTTCATGATGCGGAGGACTTCGGCCTTGGCCGTGTCATCGAGTCCGGCGCGAGTGTCTCCGTCCTCCAGATTCCCGCTCAGATCAAAGGTGCTACTCGACAGGCCGGCCTCGATGTCGCCCGCGAAGCTGTTGGGTAGGCGCGAGTAGATGTAGCCCGCGCCGGGGAGGTCGGGAACATGTGGGACCCAGCGAGCGCGGGTGAAGAAGAGCGCCGTGGCGATGACGATGAAGAAGACGGAAACGGAGTAAAGAATGTAAGCCATGGTGTCGGTTTGGTCGCCGGAGCAAGAAAGAGAGAAGCGGTCGACGGTAATTTTCCGAGAGGAAAGAAGAAAACGAGAGCGTGATCGGTAATTGCAAGGTTCGAGACAAAGAAGCGGAAGCCGCGGGGATCGGGATCGCTGACGCTCGGAAAGATGAGGGGGGTGGCTGCGTCTATCGAGTTCGCATGATAGGCCCTGAACCCTGCCTTGGGGGAGACTGGGGACGTCGGTCGGTCGTGGGAAGGTCGTAGGAGAGAGACGTTGGATGGTTCCCTCGTCGTGGATCCGGGGGTTGGACAATGAATGGGATGAGGTTTGGGACGAGGTTTTGGGACGGGCAACTTGTCTCAGAGTGCCCAGCTGATGTAATTACCCAGGCCGGTGAACCGCGTGGCTCCCTCCCGTTGGCGCCACCTCCCAGGCACAGCCACGCGCCGTTGCGCTATACGTAAGCTAATGAATTCAATAAAAAGGGACGCTCCCTTTCCCGGGCCCTGTACAGAGTACGAATGCCACGGAAGAAGGGATGGGATGTTGAAATGGCTCTGTAACATGACATGCTCCAATTCAATACCAAGCCCCTTCAGTCCATCTGGTCTTCTCAGCGTTATAAGTTGCTGGAGATGTCAGTCCCGAAGGCTGTCAATCAAAAGTCACGTGATCCATATACACGTCATAGCCAAAGATGTTGCCGAGATTGAACTCACACTTACTACCCCAGACAAGATAGACAGACTCACATTTGTTTGATTTTTGATCTTTCAATGGTGCTAGAGTTTTTATCGGCGCGAGGTCTGGAAGTCTCGAACTTGAGACACCGGACGTTCCTGGTCTCTATGTCTGACAACTGCGAAACGTTCTCCCAACGGAGTCGAGACAATCACCAAGTGTTTCTCTACTGCAGACGTGCGACGTAGAAATGTAGGTTCGTTGCTCATGGGCTTGGACACGGCCCAGACTACGAATAGTCTATAGATCCCCAGTCATTGGTCGCTACAGTAGCGTGGTATCTGCCACCATTGCTGCATTAAACATAACCGAGTAAAATGTCCGAGGGTGAAGTCTGCTATGTTGTTTAATGGCTAAAGGCCGGGAACGATGATGTTGATGTGATAAGACGAGAAACACATGGGCGAGTGGAAACACATGAAATTGATTGTATAATAAACCTTGACGTACTGCACATGCCTAAAAAGGGACGTTCTAGTGGACGTCGGCCGGTCCTCATGCCGAGACCTTACCCAAGGGACACCGAGACAGGCAATGGATTTTACGAGCGCTCAAGGTATCACAAAAGAAAATTGGAGTTGGAAAAGGCAGAAAGATTTGAATCGTGATTAATGTTGAGGAACTGCTGGAAATGAGCAAGACTCGCATTCCAATTACTCGTGAGTCCGTCTTGATTCCCTGCGAAATTAGAAAGACTCGGGCCTGAATGAGCCCGTTCATGGACCTGATCGGTGGTGTGGAGTGGTTGGCTTCCGGGCCGGGTTCCACTGTAAGCTTCCGTGGATTTGACTCGCGGAGGGGCGGCTGAAGGGTGGAAGTCACGTGCAGCGATTGTGGGCGCGGGGCTCGACTTAGCCGAACGCACAACGGGGATTTTGACACTTGAAGTTGGCAGTTGAAGAAGCTCTGAAGAAACCTCATCGTCGGCGTCGCGAAATCACCCCCCGGGAAATCCAATACTCACAATGTCTGCTGCTGCGCTTCCTAACATCTCCCAGGACCTTGTCTGGGAGATCGTCCGTGAGTCTCCGACCCAAGAATATCTCCAATGTTGCGAGCTACGTCGTGCGCGAGGATCATGGTGCTGAGACAGGGTCTTCCCGATACGCAGGAAACAACAACTCCTTCTTCGCCAAGAGCAAGAAGAACGGTGGTGTCCAGTTCTCCCGCGACCCCCTTAACCTGACCAACAAGGCCAGCCGCAAGGTACGAACGCAAAGATCCCAAACTTTCCCCTCCTTTGGGGGATGCATTCTTGGAAGCAACCGTCACTAACGCAGTCAACAGCACGCCGGCTTTGTCAACGAGAAGGTACGCGAACGATATACATGATAACCATTCGCACAAACGACCCGAAGCTAAACAGATGGAATTGATAGGCCGTTGGTATCGCCCCCGGCGAGAAGGGTGGCGTCGTTGTCGTCAGCAAGAAGGCCGGTACTGCCAACAAGCCCGCTCAGAACCAGGTCGAGACCAGCCTCAACAAGAGCAGCCGAAAGTGAGTATTTTGCCCTCGTGGGGAATATCTTCACCACCCGTTTCCCCACAGGAGTAGGGTGTTCGAGAACGTACAGACACTGACCATGACCCACCCCGAATCAGGACCTACGCCTCTGTCGCCAACCAGACCGCCAAGAACGGCTACCGTGGTGATCTCCGCTCCGCTGCTGTTGAGCGTGTTTCCGCCATCCGCCGATCCCAGAGGCCCGTCAAGCCCGACCACGAGGTCAAGCTGAGGGGCAACAGGGCCAAGAAGGCCGCTGCCGCCGCTGAGGAGAACTAAGCGATGACACGACAATGATGAGGGATAACACGGGACGTGGGCTCGGGATATGAGCAGGGAATGCGGCCTGTGTAGCTCTCGTGATTAAGGGATATCAGGAGAGCAAGGAGCATCAACCGAGGTCCTCTGGGTCATGGCTGGAGTTAGCATTTGAGCTGAAAATGAAAAGAATATATCCGGCCCATGATCACGCCGGCAATCCAACCCAACCCAACCCGACTTGCTCCCTTTGCAAGCAAGCGAGCTGTCAACTAGAAACAAGTGCGTGTCGAATCTTCTGGCGCGTATCCACGTGTCAGTGCGTGAGGCCACTTACAAGCCAACTGCCCTTGGAGTCGCGGTGAAATATGTCCGACTCGGCTGGTTGATGGATCGGAGCGCATGAGATACCGAGGATCTGGCGCACAAGTTGGGTCGCCGAGGATGACAAGACGGCAAGTCGACGTCACAGGCACGGACCCCGGAGAGGTTCGGGGCAGTTCGATGCCAAATGGCAAGAATAAGGTGAGATTCCGGGATGTGAGGTTATCCGAGCAAGGCTGGCACGGGAACGATAGCCGCGGGTCGGGAATTAAAAGTTGAGCTACGGCGGCAGCTGGGCGCGGCGTTCGCAACTTGCCCGAGGCGTAGAGCCCAGGTAAACAAACCGTGCCCCTGGCGTAGGACTGGAAATGCATTCAGGCGAACGAAGACCTAGCATCGCACATTGAATTCCGGATTTCTGAGGCAGTACTCGGGGGATACCCTCACCTAGATGGATGTACTGGTACAGCCGTCTTGGAGAGGGGACTTGTTTGAGCTGCACTGACCGACCCGACCGAGCGCAGCCAGCCAGCCAACCAACCAACCAGCAGAGCGGTGACTCTTTTCGAGGTCTCCCCCTCACCTCGGGATACTGCAGTGAGATGCATACAAGGAGCCTGAGAGAGGCTGGAAGAGACCCAGGTGGTGCACCATATTCGGATGCTACGCCATGACATTACCAACTTGTAATGCAGCGCACACCGTAATACTTGTACAATCGCTGCTACTGCACTCACACGTCAATCTTTAGTCAAGAACCGGAGTATGCCCCGGAGTCTCGTCGGGTAATTGCTCGAGATGCAGTGGTGGGGAAGGCGGAGGCGGAGGGTATTATTTCACGATGCGCCTAATTTTTACTGCCAAATCTTTGTCGTTGTGTACTGGACTCGGACTAAACGCCGAGTCAACACTCGGCCTCGACGGCCGTTCGGTGGGAGGATGGGGAGGATTTTTTTCTTTCTGTTTTGCACCCACCCACTGACGTGCGCGCGGGGGCTGATAGAATGGCGTCTTGGCTAACGCAGTTGGAGAAGGGAGCATGTCTTCTTCTGTTACAGCCATGGGGGGGGGGCTGCTTCACGATCAGGACGAGACGGAGGCGCAAACGTACGGGTTGTGATTACTGTAACGCACAGAGCGCATGGAATGCAACACTTTGTTTGATTGACCAGCCTCATCATGGCCTTATTCTTAAACGTGCAATGCTGCCATGACAGGGAACCGGGGGTTTGAGGCGTGCCCCAAGCTCTCTCTCTCTCTCCAAGAGGCGGCGGGGCAGGATGGATGTGGGTGATAGCAAAGTGACCCCAAAAGCGCCCCAATGTGTGGCAAATATTAGTACCATAAATAGGTAGGTAAGTGAGGTGAGTAAGCTAGACGGGCGCATGGAGTATGTGTACGCACTCTCCCAGCCCATGCAGCCGCCTCACGATAGAGGATAGAGGGGCTTTGCTGGAAACTAGGGGACAAGGAGGGTCCATGTGCCCAAGCAGCAGCCTCCTATTACTGGCAGTCGTAAGGGGAGCGAACGGGCGACCGGGAACCACGGGGGTGGTGCTTGCTGCTTGGGTGCCAGTGGGTTGGAACTTGGAAGGGATGGATCCATTTGACGGGTCATGAATGGATCATGTTTGGATCATGTAGGACTCATGGGTCAGAGCAAAAGGTTAGGAAAGTGTCAACATCAGTCAGTTTATGTAGTACTTCTTAGACTACTACCTAAGCCAATGGCCTCGCCTTCCAGCAGCCTCGTCTTTGGTCTTTCTTTCTCTCCGGCTCTCCCTCCCTCTCTCTCTTGGAGTCTAGTTTACAATACCCGCTCTCACACAACTGGAGCGGATCGTCGAGTTGGCGGTGGTAGCGCGGGGCAACCCAGCAGCAGCTGCATGTTCCTTCTCCTCCTCTTTTTTTCTTTCTTTTCTTCTTTTGCTTTCATGTTGCTTCTGTGATTTGTCGCATTCTGTTTATCTATCTGGCATGGCACTGGCATGGCATGTAGACCTAGGGATTGGCGGGGCTATCGAGCAGGAAACGAGGCTACCTGTCGAAGCATGTAGGGTTGCTTCACGATGTTGGCTGGCTGATGGTTGAGTTGATGTCGCCTTAACCCCCGCGCCCTTTCGCCCTTTCGCCCTTGATCCATTGATCCATTGACCCCTTGATGCTTTGATCGCTGAGTGGATGGTGGGTTGTGGGTTGTGGGTTGTCCTTTCGGTTTTGGGTGGGCGGCGGCGCCTTCCATTGCCCCTCATTGCGATGCGGCGGTCCCCTCGGACGAGAGAGACTGAGCCAGGTGAGCCTGGGAGGAAAGCGCCCCCGGTCGCGGCTGCTGTGTGCCCCTCCTTTCTACATGCTAGACTACTTACCTAGGCCCGTCCGCTCCCCCACCCCCTACACCTTCTACCCCTCCCCACTAGAGCTCTTTTGCGGCCAGGCCAGCAACAAGCTGCCCGCCCGCGTCGCACCCAACCCAACGCAGGCGGCAGCGACGCACATGCCAGCTATGCGCGGGCGCGCCAGCAAGGTGTGGAGGTGAGGCCATGGCATGGCATGGCCTGGCCGATGGGTCGAGGTACCTTGGGCCTTTGCCCCTGGGAAATGAGGAGGAAGGTTGGGTGGGATGGAGTTGTTGCGGCGAGACACATGGCAATGGGTAACGCAGGTGGATGCGATATCGATGGAGTGGGATGGGATGAGATGAGATGCGGATGGAGCATGCAATATCAAGAGTCTGGAGTGCCCAAGGCAAGCTGTAAAATAGGTACTGTCACAGCAACAAGCCCTCCTGGCCGGAAGCCAGGGAAAGTAGGGGGACTTCTGGGTCGGTGGAGGGTACCTTCTCGTGTTGCAGCCCTCTTACCTCTTGAGGTTTACCTTGCCCGCCCGCCCCTTCCTTGACCACGGCCATTATCATCCATTGCAGGCGTACCGGTACCTTGCTGTCTCTCCCGCGCGTACCTTCAACTTACCTCCCGTCCGTCCCTCCGCTACTTGACCTCCGCATTGCTTCCCGCCTCCTGCTGCCTTCTGCCTCCTGCCTTGCCCTGTGCTTGGTCCCACGCCGCGTTCCCCGTCCCCGTCCCCGTTCCCCGTCCCACGTCCCCCGTCATCGCTTCATCTCCCACCTCCCACCTCCCACCTCCGCCCACCTTCACTTTCAAAACCTCTGCATTTCTCCCCCTCTTCCTCCTTCTTGTTCTTCCTCTTCTCCTCTTCATTCTACATCCGTCCCCAAAAACTTCATCCCTCTTCGGCCTTCCTCTCCCTCTCTCTCCCTCACGACCACTCTTCTTCTCTTCACACAACTCAACCTCCTCACACTCACATCACCGTCATCATGGTTAAGGCTGGTACGTACGAACAGAGCTTCGCATCGTTGCGCTCAGCTCCGCGCTTTCCTTGATGCTCCCCATAACATTTGCGCAAGCGTTGCGACTAACTCTCCGTGCACAGTTGTCGCGGGCGCCTCTGGTGGCATTGGTCAGGTAAGACAGCTATCCATCCCGTCACTCCCGCCCACCAACTCTGAATCTCAAAGCTCACAAAATTTTCTTCTTCTCTAGCCTCTATCGCTGCTCCTCAAGCTTTCTCCCCTCGTCGACGAGCTCGCTTTGTACGATGTCGTCAACACCCCGGTGTTGCCACCGATCTCTCTCACATTTCCACCGTCGCCGTAAGTCGCTACCCCATACCCCGGAGAGGGGGCCATCTCCCTTTCCCCGAAGTCCCACTACCGTGCTCATACCTCTTTGCAGAAGACAACTGGCTACCTACCTGCCAACGACGGCGCTAAGGCCGCGTTCAAGGACGCCGACATCATTGTCATCCCCGCTGGCATTCCTCGTATGTTCGCCCCCTACCCCGGACTCCCCCTCCCCCGGACTCCCCTCCCCCGGACCACCCCGCCGGACGTCCGGCCCCAGATCCCCCTACTCCATGTTGGCTGGTGTACTGACTGCTCCCCCCGCATAGGCAAGCCTGGAATGACTCGTGATGACCTCTTCAAGATCAATGCTGGCATTGTCAAGGGCCTCATCGAGGTCGCCGCCGAGGTCGCACCCAAGGCCTTCATCCTCGTCATTTCCAACCCCGTCAACTCCACAGTCCCCATCGCTGCCGAGGTCCTCAAGGCGAAGAACGTTTTCAACCCCCAGCGTCTCTTCGGTGTCTCCACCCTCGACATTGTCCGTGCCGAGACCTTTGTTGCTGAGATTGTCGGCGAGTCACAGCCCCAGACGCTGACCATCCCCGTCATCGGTGGTCACTCTGGCGAGACCATTGTCCCTCTCTTCAGCAAAGCCAAGCCCTCTGTCTCTATTCCCGATGACAAGTACGAAGCCCTCGTGAACCGCGTTCAGTTCGGCGGTGACGAGGTTGTCAAGGCCAAGGACGGCGCTGGTTCCGCCACCTTGTCCATGGCCTATGCTGGCTTCCGGTAAGCGCCACCCCACCCCTGCCTGCCAGATCCGTTGGTCCGCAGTGACTGACCCCTTTTGTGTTTAGATTCGCCGAGAAGGTGCTCCGTGCCGTCAAGGGCGAGAAGGGTCTCGTTGAGCCCAGCTATGTCTACCTCCCCGGTGTCCCCGGAGGCGAGGCCATCGCCAAGGCGACTGGCACCGATTTCTTCTCTGTTCCCGTTGAGCTTGGCGTAAGTCGAAACTTGAAGATGTCTTTTTGTTTGATATGTGCATTTGGCTAACTGAATACAGCCCAACGGCATCGAGAAGGCCATTAACCCCCTGGAGGGCCTTACCGAGAAGGAGCAGGCGCTTCTGGCCAAGTGCATTGAGGGCCTCAAGGGCAACATCACAAAGGGTGTTGACTTCGTCCACAACCCTCCCCAAAAGTGAATAACCCTGTTACCCATTACCCAACACTCAACCTAGTAAGCGGCTTCCTGAGGAGGCAAGGATACTCCCAGGGTCCATAGCTATGGCGCTAGACATAGTAAAATGAATTTAAAGACCGCGGGTGCTGATGATCTGTTTTTTTCTTCACAGGCTGTGAATTGTCTCGACGTTGATACGTCAGGATGTATCGTATCCGCCCCCCTCCCAGTCCTCGTTCAGGCATGGCTGCAGGTATGTATCGGTGGCAGAGGACAGACTGGGCAGGAAGGGTCTCACATGTTGGACTGCGGTTGGCTAGGTTTTTGGTGTAAATAGTCGGAAGCTAGCGCAGTGTGGCTGGTGCTTGATGAACAACGACGGCATCATGAACACTTAGATTGCCCTCTCTAGGGCTTATTAGGGATAGTCTTGATTTGAAACACGGCTCCTGGTAGCTCGTTGATCTCGGCTTGCACAGAGGTGTTGATGCCCAGAGCCGCTAAAGCTCCCCGGACGACACCACACGGGAACCAGAGGAACTACAGAATGGCGCAGTCTCGGTCAGCTTGTGAAGATAATGTAGCTCGGGAGGGGTCGGGAATATTACCGGCTGTGCGCGGACTATTGCCTGTCCGCCGGCTTCGGTACTCATGCGCGAGAAGGGTCGGAAGGCGTTATCTGTCAAGACGTAGACACCCTGGTTGTTGCATGAGCATGGGCGGTCTGGAATACAAGCGGGGAGGCGGCATGGTGACAACGTACCCTATGATTCGTCTTGAGGTTGTCAATATTCTTGCCAAACACGAGGGACCAGAGGTCCTTGCAGAGGAACTTGATGACGTCGAGCGTGTCGTTGAACCGCGGCCGGTCTCTCGAGAACCTGCGACACGAACCTATCAGCAATCACACCACCTGCGGGCATCTTCCCAAGTTGCTTCTCTGACCTCTCGACGAGCCCCTGTCCGACTCGGTAGCCCAGCATCTCGAGGCGGTAATGCACGGCGTCCATGTCCTCCTCGTCGTCCATCTTCCTGGTGCCCGCGCCGGTGACGAGGCCGGTGGCGATGGAGCTCACGGCATGACTGGTCGAGGCGGCATCTGCGGGCGCGGTCGTGGGCTCGAGAAGGGCGGAGTCGCGGTCGTGGGTGACGCGGTAGGCGAGGGGGACAAGCTCGATGAGGAGGAAGTCGAGGCACGACGAGCTGAGGAAGTTGGCGGAGGGGTCGGCGGCGTTGTAGGGGGGCATGACGGGTTCGAAGGACATGACTGCGGTTGGGAATGGGGGGATCTGGATCTAGAACGTTGGCATTGGGGTGGGAGGGGTTGGGAGAATATCAGGGTCTGGGATGGTCGTTGATGTGTGAGCTGTGCTATGGTGTTCACCCTCTGGCGTATTCGTGCCAAGTGGTCTAGCTCCTCCTTACTGAGTACGGAGTGGTAGCTGACCGAGCTCAGCGAAGCAGTGAGCAGCCAGCCCAGACGTCCAGGGAAGGTGGGCTGCACGTGCTGATAAGCCACCACCTCCATGGGCTCTTATCTCGGTCAGGAAATAGATACGTCTTGGCAAACGCGGGGGCACAGCGCAAAAATAAGGGACAGTTGCGGAAAGGAAGGAGCGCGGGGCAGTTGCGACAGTCCGCTGACTCTTGTTCCTATAATTCTTGTCCCTATAACTCCTCTCCAATTACGACTGGAGGTCCTCCCCGATACTCCGCGACACTACTCAAACATAGGGAAATCAAAAGAGCCACCTCAAGTTTCAGGTAACAGGGGAATCTTTTTCCGTCTCCTCCAACGCCGTACCAAACCGATGCAAAATAGCGAACAGACCAAACAATCATAGAAGTAGTAAAAGAAAAAAGGAGAGGGAGAACCCCCCGAAGACTAGATAACCCACACCCCGGGACCGTTATGCATGGCTGCACCGTCTTTGCAAAGTGCTCGATCGTCTTCCTCGTTTCGCTCGTCGTCTGTTGACCACAGACTCTTCCTAAGACGGATATCCAGGCGACTCGTGTAAGAAATCCAGGTTGTCCGGACTGCTGTGGAAGCCATTGGTTCCGGTATGCTGCCGTTTGGTCGGCCGCTGAACTACATCGTCGTCTTCGTCGTCCGATGACAATGTAAGATCAATGACGGCGGGAGCAGGTCGCTTGTTACTGGTCGTGGCCAGTCCTCTGGGGCCGGCAGAGACGGGTGTACCGGTAGTGGACGTGGTGTTCTTAGGGGTTTCAAGGCGACGGCCGATAATGTTGACCTCGGAGATCTCTAGGTCATCGTCGTCATCGTCATCATTGGCGTCGAATTGAGAGTATTGTCCCTGGGAACCAAAATGCTTTTCTCGCTCGTCGTCATTCGTCTTGATGTGCCATTTTCCATTAGGCTCAATAGTCACCGTTTCCAAACTCTTAGGCGTCTTGCTGAGAATTTCCTTGACATACCTAGCAGGCGCTTGATCAATACGAGTCCGAAACTATGCCTGGGTATTCACAACTTACTCATCAACCGCGAGCTGCTCAAACGGCGCAGATTTGTTGCAAATGGGGCAGAGCCACTGCGGACCTTGCTCCTGAAGCTGGAGATAG
Source organism: Neonectria sp. DH2 (assembly GCA_003934905.1). Classification (NCBI taxonomy): domain Eukaryota; kingdom Fungi; phylum Ascomycota; class Sordariomycetes; order Hypocreales; family Nectriaceae; genus Neonectria; species Neonectria sp. DH2. Next base: position 1,646,621 of record RQWH01000009.1, on the reverse strand, counting down.
GACGTAGCATCGAAGCATTGGATGTGTGCACAGCTGAGACTACGGCAAGGAAGGTCCAGTCGCATGTAGGACAGCGGACACTTGAGGGAAAGCACCTGAGAAGTTGCGACAACATCAGGGTCCTGAGCCTTCTCGGTAACTACACGTCATTAGTGTGTTTGCCCGGTTACTACCAGGGTTGGCTGGTCCTTACACTCTTGGAGCACAGATTGGATGGGTATCCTCTTGCCATCTGAAATTCGGGTGGCTAGCTCCTCGACAGTAGTAACCCTGCACAGGTTGACGACGAGGAAGAATTTCTGCACGGGTTCACGAGTTAGCAAAGTTGATGCAACCAAAGACATGCGCCAAGATTGACGGGGGCATCCTGACATGTCGGCCACCTGCCTTATTTGTCAACGCATAAGTGAATTCGAGATTGTTGGTGTAGTTGTGCTTGAGGCGAAGAGCGTTGGTGACGTCAACCGGTCTAGTAGATCCAGGTTTGTTCTTCAACCCTCGCAGGTTCGCCTTGAAGTCGCCAGAGTTGATGCGTAGCTCGGATTGGTGAGGGAAAGCAATATCCTGCATCCCTATGTTGTCACCAGCGCAGAAGACCATGACTCGGTAAGACTTGTCGTTAACACATTTTTGCAGAGCAGGGTGGTCGTTGAGCTTGAGTGGCACGGTGACGGAGTTGCGGTGCTGGGACATGGCTGAGTCGGAGTTAGTTGAAAGAAGCTACAAACCCCAGGTATCGAGGTTGTTTCTGGCGGTGACTTACCATCGCAGACATGCACATCGCTTAGGGCAGCCTCAATCTTATAAAATGGACTCTGCTTAAAGCTCACGCTTGGTCGGGACGCGGGTACTGGCCGGTGGGAAGGGCGAGCAGCATTGCCGTCGCGAGGGAAGTTGTTTGCGAATGCCATTGACGTTTGTAGTGCGTGGGCAAGAGGGGAGTGAGGGGACTGTGTGTGAGAGTGGCTGGCTCGGGCAGGCGAGGCGCCAGCAGTAGGCACATTCGAGATCACGTTTTGCACGCTTTGGCGGATCTGGTGGAATCGCAACGCGTCTTGGGCGATGACGGCTTCTTCGATGACTGTAGGACGGGCAACAAGGTCAGTGGTGTGATTCAATGCAGATGAAAGGCGAAGTTGGTGATATGATGGTGGGGTGAAGGAGGGAGTAGAGCAGATGGAGCGAGGAAGTGGCGGGATCGAAATGGACTCAGGGAGATGGAAGTGAGGCAGAAGTGAGGCAGTTGAGGGCAAGGCTGGAAGTGCAATGTGGGAGTGTGCGAGATGGAGGCGCAAAGACTCACGATTGGCGATGCGATTTTGCAGCTCGGCTTTGATTCCAGTGCTCTTGATACCGTTGACCTGGCAGACCAACGAGAGCTGGCGGTTGAGCAGCCGGTTCACCTGCCGCACGAGCTGGGATACCTCCTGTCGCGGGACCGGAGTTGCTGGAGTTGATGCTGGAGCCGCGGCCGAACCCAGGCCCGCAGACGATGCCATGGCTGGCGTTTTGTGTTGGCGACCACCGCGATACGCTTCTCGCTCGGTGCCCTAGGTGCCTAAGGACTTAGGGTGTTCGTAGTGATGGTGGAAGTCGAGGCGCAAAGGAAGGCGCAGAGGACGCACAGGCAGGCGCGAGGGCGCGCGCGAGGAAGGCGCCAGTGACTGTGTCGGTGCGACGACGAGGCTGGCCGCGCAGCCGCATACAAGGCAAGCACGACCAGGCAGGCGGTTAGTAGGGTTGCGTGCCGTGCGTGCAGGGCTGGCCGGAGGGAAGAGACAGTGGAGTGACGGAGAGAGGAAGGAAAGACTGGGCAAAGACGAGGACCTGCGACGCGAACAAGGAGAAAGGGCAATGCTTGGGTTTCAAGGGTCCAGCATGGATGTGCTCTCTCTCCTCTTCCTTCTCAGTCGGCGGACTCGGGGGTTCATCCGTCTCGAGTCTCAACTTTTGATGTCATGCTCGCCCACGAGGTTCAGACGTGCGGGTGTCCAAAAATAGAAGGCGGTGATGGATGGCAGAAAGGCACATTTTATCCCCTGGCTCGTGCCCGGCCAAAGACGTCCCAGCTGCACCAGCCACACGCGCCGCCACAGCCTTGCCGCCCCTCCACCACCAACTCAAGCGTCGCCAACTGCTTTTTTTTTTTCACTGGATCTTATCGGCGTCCCCACCAACCTGCGATACCACAGTCCCTCTCTTCCATCTTCTCTTCAACAACCACCGCCACATCAGAAACCATGGCAAAGAGTGCTCGTGCAAGCAGCCGAAAGGCGAACAACCAGCGCCTGGCCGCAAAGGTCTTTGGCCCGGTCGAGGCCGCTCGTGCAGAGCGTCTCCACGCAAAACTACTCGAGTTGGCTAAGCAGCCCAAACCTGAGCCGAAGGTGACCCTGGATAGTGAGTGAAGAATGTCGATGGTATCGACGGAACACCTCCACTAACACACTGTAACAGCCCAGGAAGGTGCCTCTGAGGCCGACAAGGAGGTCAAAGCCGGAGAGGACGACACCAGTAAGTTTCGATTGCATCCAGTATCCACGAAAGGTCGCTGACAATGATCCTCCTCAAGCCATGGATGTGGACTCTGCGGAGCCGTCCAAGGCACGCATTGTCAAGAAGCGCGTTGACAAGAGGAACGTCAAGAAGGCGGGTATTGTGTTCCGAAAGTACAGTGATCGGGTGGCGGCCAACAAGAAGAAGGCTGCTTCATCAAAGGCTGCCTCATCAAAGGCTGCTTCATCAGCGGTGGCGGTTTAAAATATTGGTTGTTGTTCTGGTTTCATTGTTAAGGTCTCATTGTTTAGCAAATACGAATTTCATCCGTGATACCCTACATCACAATCCCAGCTATTTTCACTCACCCCTGGCATCTAATGGGACCAGCCTTGTGTGGCGCAGTACCCCGTCCTCCCTCAAAGCCAATCACCGCTGCCCCCGCCCATCGCAACCTCTTTGACCTAACGAGGCTGGCCAACAACAGCGGCGCATTCATTCACGACACGACACGTCCACATCCATCTGTGTAGTATCTTGGCGCGGCGTCTAGATGGCGAATCCCTCATAGTTTCTTCTCTCCAAGTACTCGTCCCGTGCTTTCTCTTCGCAGTCATTCGTTTGTGCCAATCCCATATTTTCCGGAGATGGTCGCCCCTAACCATGGGTCCTCCCTCCTGTCCAGCCTGCTACTCGCTGCGGCCAACGTCTTAATCCCCGTCTCCATTCTCGTCTTCGCGACCGGCTTCTTCCCATACAAGCCATTTATTCCCGGCTTGGCCGAGTTCGAGCCTCTCGAATATGGGCCGCCGCCGTCTGCGCCCTTTGATCGACTGATCTTCATGGTAGTCGATGCGCTGAGGAGGTATGCGCTGACATCACGTTGCGCACTTCACTCGCCCAACTCTGCTGACTCCATATCCCTCTAGTGACTTTGTTTATTCGGAGGACTCGGGCTTTCAATATGTGCAAAGGTGAGACCCTGACACGTGTACGGCTATTTACTGAGCCGATGCTCACAGACAACCAGCCTCATTCGAGATGGCAGTGCCATCCCGTTCACAGCCAACGCCCGGTCACCCACCGTGACCATGCCGAGGATCAAGTCCATGACCACCGGCTCTATCCCTTCGTTTGTTGATCTGATCTTGAACTTTGACGAGGGCGATACCTCGTCCACGCTGGCAGCCCAGGACACGTGGCTTGCCCAGATCAAGGCCAAGGACATGGGCAAGCTCCTCATGTACGGCGATGATACCTGGCTCAAGCTCTTCCCAAACACGTTCGACCGTCAGGATGGAACCACCAGCTTCTTTGTTGCTGTTTGTTAACCCCTCAGTTATCCCATCACTGAACTTGTGCTGACTCCAGCTAAGGACTTCACCGAGGTGGACCATAATGTCACCAGAAACATTGCTGGTGAGCTCGAGAACCAAGACTGGGCGTTGATGGTTCTTCACTACCTCGGCCTCGACCACATCGGACACAAGGCTGGGCCTCGAAGGTAAGTCTCCAAAGTAGGAAGCCAGACCTCGACATTTGCTGACCCCTGAAAGCCCCAACATGGTTCCCAAGCAACAGGAGATGGATGGTATCGTCCAAGTCCTCTTCGAATCAATGGCGTCCAAGTCGCACCTCGGCTCAACCTTGCTTGTACTATGCGGCGATCACGGCATGAATGAAGCTGGAAACCACGGCGCCTCCTCACCTGGCGAGACCTCACCCGCTCTGGTATTCGTGTCCCCAAAGCTAAAGACTATCTCGACCAAACTCCCTGCGCCAGCACAACCCAAGGGCGAATTCGAGTACTATTCCATGGTCGAGCAATCAGATATTGCGCCAACAATTGCAGCGCTTCTCGGCTTTCCCGTCTCGAAGAACAATCTTGGTGCCCTTATCCCCAATTTCCTCCCCTTTTGGCCCAAGACCAGCGACAAGATCCAGATCTTGATTCGCAATGCAAGGCAAATCCTCAACATTGTCACTGCTGCCTTTGGCGGGGAGCTTTTCGATTCTAAGAGTGCATCTGATCCCTGTGCCTTGGAGTCAACCGAGATCAATGACCTGGCCTGCCAGTGGCAGAAGATTGACAAGCAGGCGCGCTCTTTGGCGAACGCCGAGGAGCTTGACCAAGGCTGGCTCACTGACATGTCAGAGTGGCTGCGCCGAGCGCAAGATCTGATGAGTAGCATGGCCTCCAACTACGACATGCCCCGGCTGTTTCTGGGCCAGGGGGTGGCTCTTGTCTCTGCTGTCGCCAGCGGAACCGCTGTTGTTCAGCTTGGCTCGCATCGACACGGACTTCTGACTCCGTTGGTTCTTATCACGTTGACGTACGGCATCATGATGTTTGCCAGTAGCTACGTCGAAGAAGAGCAGCATTTCTGGTACTGGTCGTCGACTATCTGGATAGCTTATCTCGGCGTTCGACATGTCCGAAGGTCAGTTGCTGATATCACAATGCTCAACAGAGGCACAATACTAACCGTTTCTCAGATCGACCGAGTTACCAAACCTGACTTGGTTCCTTCTCGCCCTCGCAGCTCTGAGAGTCACCAGGGGCTGGAACCAGACAGGCCAGAAGTTTGCAGGCGAACCCGACATCGTCAAGACATACGTCGTTCCCAACCCGCAACTCCTCTGGGCCACCATCACCGCGGCCTACGTTATGCTCTCCTTCCGCATCCTCTCCCGCCTTGAAAGCATCCCCTACCTTGCCGCCACGTCTTTCGCCTCGCTTCTCCTCACGTCGGCCTTCAGCTTCAAACTGCATTTTACTAGCGAGGACGCGCCCGAACTCGTCGTCGGGGTTTGCACACTTTCAACCAGATCTTCCAGGCGCAGTCGCTGCTGTGGAAGGCGAGGACTGTCTTTGCTCTGCTGGCTGCTCTGTGGGGGTATGGAGTGTATCACACTTTGACAGGTCGCCGTCCTGCTCAGACGCAATCCGGTTAGTCCTTGCTTATTGCTACTTCAGTCCAGCTAGTATAAATCAACTAACATGGCACCTCAGCAAACCTATTCCAGCTTCTCTACACCGTCCTCGGCATGACTCAATCCCGCGCCACAAACATCCCCCTTTTCCTCTTGGCAGACATCCTCTTCCATGCCCTGCAGACTGCCAACCTCTCCATCCCGGAAATCACCACGGCCTCTATCCTCCTCCAGCACGCCTCGTTCTTCGCCTTCGGCGGCTCCAACGCCATCTCCTCTGTCGACCTCTCAAGTGCCTACAACGGAGTCAGCGGCTTCAACATCGTCGCCGTCGGCCTCCTCACCCTCGTCAGCAACTGGGCTGGCTCGATCTTCTGGGTCTCCGCCACCAATCTCCTGCTGTTGCGCAAGTACCGCGAGGGCCACCGCTACGTTTTTAGGCAGCACCTCGCTGTTCTGACTTTCTTTGTCGCCTCTAGTGTCGCGTTCGTTATGGCAGCGTGTACGGTGTTGCGGACGCATCTCTTCATCTGGACCGTCTTCTCGCCAAAGTATTTGTACAGCATGGCGTGGAGCCTTGGACAGCATTTGCTCATCAATGCTGGGCTTGGGGGTCTATTGTTCTGGTTAACTACGCGCTGAGAGGTCATATGTTTGAGAGTCAATGTTGCAACATGTCTTTGATATTTGTTTGGGTCGACAAGGTAGCAAGAGCTGTTTTTCTTGCCTGCCGCTGACCAGACTAGACAATATCGTGGTTATATCACTTGTAGCAATGAATCTAATAGCTTCCCAATTCGATCGCTAAATCAACGCCCACCCTGCCGAGACCACCCGTTATCCCATCCATCATATGTTCATCATCAAGCCTGTTTCGTTACACTCGTTCATCTCATCTCGTCTGGCCTCAAACATCCGTCATGTCTACGTCACCGTCTGACAGGAGCTCCTCGACAAGGGATGAAGTCCTCTCGCCTTCAACAACAGATGAGGCCCTTTCTTCCTTAGCCACGATGGTACCCTCGCTGGTATCCTCGTCCTCTTCCTCTTCCTTGATCTGCGGCTCCTCGACAACCGTCTTCTCCTCTGATTGCTGTCGCTCAGGGTTCAAAGATACGCTGCGGCTGGTGCGTCGTTGGTTGGGCTGCTGCTCGTCGAGGACGTTGACGATCTTGCCGAGGCTGACGTGGATCTTATAGAGGGCGTTGCGGCTGGTTGCGTCGGAGAGAATACCATCCTCTACGGCGGCACTGACTTCAACGTATGTCTCGCGGAGCTTCTCCTCAGTTGACCCGGGCGACATGTGAAGTTTACCAAGGAGGGTGGCGACGAGTTTCTTCTCTTCTTCTGCAATGGTATCAGTATTCTGTGTCCTGCGTTGTCGGTGTTGAACTTACTCGTAATGTTGCCTCGGAGTCTTTCCAATATGTCCATGGCAAACGCTAGGTGGACATCGCCATTAACAGCCTTCTTCTCGTTATCCAGCAGGAGAGTAGCGCCATAACACTTCCTGGGATCCGTCCAATCGACCAGACAGGCTCCAATGGTAGTCATGCTGACCATATCCTCCTCAACGTCCGCATCATCATCTTCCAAGCCCTCACGCACATTGAAGAGAGCATGGATAGCCTCGATCGCAATGGAACGCATGATATCCTGGTTCTCGGCCCGCGAGAAGCAGAACACTGGCAGGAAGTAGTTGAGCGCTTGTCGGACTGTCTGATTCGCTGCAGATGAGGGATCAAAGTAGGCAACGACAAGAGACTTGAGGAGCTCCTGACAAGCCTCCTCGTCGCTGACAATTCGACCAAGCAGCAATTTCGAGGCCGCGACAGTGGCAGCTGCTTGAACCTCGGGCGATTTGGCACCCCCCTTTACGGCCTTGACATAGACCTTCAGGAGACCTGGCGTTGATGACAAGAGCTGTGCTCCGTGGACGTTGAGAATATCCGTTAGGATATGGAGAGCCGTGATTTGCAAAGCCGTGTGACCCTTGCTGAAGAAGTGCATGAAGAGGCTGAGATTCTCCTCTGCGAGCGATCGGTCAAGAAGAGCGCACAAGCCAAGGCATACCAGTCCTCGCTCACGGACGGGGGCTTCGTGACTGCGCACTGCTGGGACCACCAGGTTGTTGAGCATGGATACTAGGTCTGTGTTGTCCTGAAGGTTTCCAGCAACATGCGTGAGCATACATTGGACGATGTGAAGACACTTCATGTTGACGACAATCTCCCGAACCGCCTTTTCACGAGCCTCTTCCTCGCTCACATCGGGGTTGACACCACGCTTGCCTCCTTTGGTCGGTGTGATTGGTCCACTGACCTCTGACCTGGCTGAATGGAAGCTGTCTTCGGCATCGTCTGCTGGCTCATCGACGATGGTGTCGTGTACATCTGCAACAGACTCAAGAACGATACTGCAGAATTCCCGTTCTCCAGCAGAATCTGGCGCAGAGATGCCCCGAAGGGCCTCCACGGTGAGTTTCGTAACCTCATCTGGCAGATCTGGGATCGACAGCATCCGGCGAAGTAGTGTAAACATCTTTCGTCGCCCAACCTCGTCAGAGTAATCGAGTGTGAGTGCAATCTGTAGCATCTGCTCCACGATGAACTCCTGTTCCACGGTGTGTTCCTCCTCCTCATCTTCATCGTCATCCAACTCCTGCTGGGCAACCCTCTTGAGAGCCTCAACCAGGACCTGGAGGTAACGCTCAAGGAAGAAGGCGAGTTTCGTGACCTCGGGGATTTTCTCTTCCACCAATGTCAAGTACTTTCCGTTACCCTCAAAGCGGCAGAAGTTGTTGTAGCTCCTCGCCATGAAGACTGACTCGGCAGAGAGAGTCTCCCAGAACTGGTCGTCAAATTCAGCCACCTCGCGATAATCTGGCCGGCCTTCCCAGAAACCTTTCATGGCTTCAAGAGCAACACCATTCTCAACGCCTGAGTTGACGACGTCAATTCGCTCCAGCAGTTCCAAAAGACCTTCAAAATTGGGAGGTGAAGGCTCCGCCTGCTGGCCATCCTCAGGAGGCGGCACGCCTGCGCAGTCCTCGATCCACCGTTCCCGAAAGAGTCTGCCGGCAGCCTTGCGAACGTTTTCGTCTCGGTCTCGGAGACCCCATCGCAAGAGCTTCTCTCGCATGGAGAGAGAAAGATGTCTAAAGTCTCCTAGCGCCGGTAGAAGGCGGGAATAGACAGCTCGTCGTGTTGCCGAATCCTGGTCGCGGGCACGCTCAAGGAGAAAGGGTAAGGTGTTGGGAAGGATAGGGAGGTTCACGAGGAGAGATCTTCGCACATCGGCGCTGGGATCGTTCTGCAGAACCTCCAATAGCTTATCAAGCAAGCCTGTGTCCTCATCGTCGTCGCTGTCCTCCGAGTTGGTGCAGCCCTCGCCCTGGTTACCGGCGAGACGGCCAAGACCCAAAACGGCTTGAGCGCGAACCATGGCCTCCTTATCCCGAATCCGCTTAAGCAATCCGTGCCGGAGCTTCTGGAAGAGATCGTCGTCTATCGCATCGAGAGAGTTGATGATGTGTGAGATGAGCTGTGTCGACCTGAATCGAACAAATTTGTCCTTGGCGGTCAAAAGTGGAAGCACTGATTCGAGAAGGTGCGAGGTGAGTCGAGTGCTCGGTGTCTCGGCCATCACACTCGCATCATCCTCCACGTCTCCGAGCAGCTCATTGTCCTTTTCGCTCGCATGACGTAAGAAAAGGCCGATGAATCGGATCGACTTCTCTCCGACGCTCTCCGACTTCTTGATTGGCATTATCTTGAGAACGCACCTGACGAACTCGTTGTTGAAGGCCTCTTCGTCGAAGTCATTGGACTGAGGGTGTTTGGAGTTGGTTGGTTCATAGCAGCACGATTCGTGAATCTTTCGCAAATTCACGACAAGCTTTCTATGTGTCGCTGTGGTTCGCTGGGCATCGCGGAAGACGCCGCAAACCTGGGCCCTCAAGGCGTTGTCAGGGGTATCAACAATGTCGGAGACTGAAGAAGATGCGCGAGAGGCGCCGGAGGCTCGTGATGTGACGGTTGCGTTGGACTGTCGGGCAGCCGAAGTTCTTGTCGATCGGTTCGACGTTCGAGCAGGCATTTTGGGGACGGGAGACGACCCTATGCGCAGCAAACTGAGGAGATTATCGAGAGTTGAATAGATGTGTAGGTGCCCGTGTGGTCAAAGTGGTGACGGTTTGTTTGGGTAACGCGGTTCGTGTTGTCACACTGGGGTAAATAGTCTTCCATGTTAGGATTAGCGCCCCGCGATAAGTCAGTATCCCCGCCATCACGTGCGATTAGATAGTGTGCCAGAAAAATGCCTTATCAGTTGGCAGCCATAATTTTTTCCTAGGACGAGCTCACCAACTTTCCGGCGCAAGCACATTTGAAGGTGCTGCAGCCATTTCTTCTCGCCACAGCAACCTCCTCTTTGAAACGACATTCAAGTATGGGTGCCTCCAAAAACGACCGCAAGCGCTCGGCAGAGGACGTCGATCCTATCAACTTCGAGGATCGAGACAATGGAGCAGTCAAGGCCACCAAGAGGGCGAAAGTAGAAGAGCGACGATCGCTCTTCGTTCGATCTCTTCCTACTGGTGCTACCAGTGAGACTTTGACCGACTTCTTTTCGGAACACTTCCCCGTGAAGCATGCCGTCGTGGTTGTTGATCAAAAGACCAAGGAATCGCGCGGCTACGGCTTCGTCACTTTCGCCGACGCCGAGGACGCACAGGAGGCGAAGAACAAGCTGGACAAACATGAGTGGGAGGGGAAACGAATCCGACTCGACGTTGCAGAACCCAGACATCGAAACGCGTCCAGCGGCCCTGCCGAAGTCATCGCTGGCAAGCCTCCCAAGAAGGACGAGTACCAGCCGGCCCCGAAGCTGATTGTGCGCAACTTGCCTTGGAGCATCAAGACCTCGGAGCAGTTGTCGAATATCTTCCGGAGTTTTGGCAAGATCAAATTCGCCGATCTCCCGCAGACAAAGGGCAAGCTCAAGGGTTTTGGTTTTGTCACTATCCGAGGAAAGAAAAACGCGGAGCATGCCTTGGAATCCATCAACGGCAAGGAGATCGACGGTAGAACTCTTGCTGTTGACTGGGCTGTCGACAAGGAGACCTGGGCGAAGCAGAACCCTGAGGCGGAAGAGAGGTTGCAGGCAAAGAAGGCTAAGGACAAAGAGAACGACGATGCTGAGGATGACGAAGAGTCTGCTGCCAACTCGGAGGAACACTTGGAGGATGAAGCCTCGGAGGATGAAGCCTCGGAGGATGAGGCCTCGGTGGATGAGCCTTCAGAAGACAGCGGCGTGAAGCCGACTCGGGATTCGGAGCTCGACGCTGACCTGGAAAACTTCATGAAGAACTACATGCAAAATATGGAGGATGATGATGATGAGAAGGACGATGAGAACAACAAGAAACTGGAGGAGGCAAAGAACAAACCCCCAAGAGATTGACAACGGACAACTCATCTACTGCCTTCATTCGGAATCTGCCTTTCACGGTAACCGATGAACAACTCAAGGGCCACTTTGAACACTTTGGAAAGGTGAGATACGCCCGTGTTGTCATGGATAGGGCGACGCAGAAGCCTGCGGGCACTGGCTTCGTGTGTTTCTTCAATGCGGATGATACCAAGACTTGCATCAAGGGAGCACCTCGACCTAAGGAGCCAGTCAACATAGGCAAGAACTCCATTCTCCAGGATGAGAGCGCCGATCCTGACGGCAAGTATACTCTGGACGGCCGACTGCTTCAGGTCTCGCAGGCTGTCAACAAGGTTGAGGCAACAAATCTTGCTGATCACTCGCTTGCCAAACGAAGAGAGACGGACAAGCGCAGGCTTTTCCTCCTTGCCGAAGGCGCCATCGACCGAAACTCGCCCCTTTTCGACGTTCTGACGCCTGCGGAGCACCACATGAGAGATGCCAGTGCTGCCCAGCGCAAGAAGCTTGTGCAGAAAAACCCTAGTCTGCACCTGAGCTTAACTCGTCTTGCCCTCCGCAACTTGCCTCGCAACATCGGTGCCAAGGAGCTGAAAGAGCTCGGCCGAAAGGCCGTGGTTGGCTTCGCTACGGATGTCAGACAAGGCCGACGACAAGCCCTCTCTAAGGAGGAGAATGCTCGAGACGGCCAAGACGGCAAGGAGAAGGATCGCGAGAGGAAGCTCAAGGGCAAAGGTATTGTCCGCCAAGCCAAGGTTGTCTTCGAAAGCGCAAAGGGAACCAAGGTGGAGGAGACGGCTGGTGGTAAGAGCCGTGGGTATGGCTTTGTCGAGTACACATCGCATCATTGGGCTTTGATGGGTCTCCGGTACTTGAACGGACAACAGGTGGAGAACGAGAACGGAAAGAAGCAGAGACTGGTGGTGGAGTTTGCCATTGAGAACGCACAGGTCATCCAGCGACGCACTGCCAACGAGGTCAAGTCTCGCCAGGGGCAAGACAGGAAGAAGGAGCAAGACTCGACGGCAAAGCCTGAGGCCCGATCTCGAGATAGCCGTCGGGAGAGCAGCGGACCTTCGAAGGACAAGGGCAAGGGTCGCGATCGCGATCGCGATCGCAAGGGCAGCAAGAGCAAGGCTAGCAAGAGTGACAAGAGTGACAAGAGTGACAAGAGTGACAAGGGCGATAAGCCCGTGGAGGCAAAGGAAAGCGGGAAGCCCAGTGACCCCAAGGAGGATATGCAGCAGAGGTTGATTGCCAGGAAGAGGCTTGTGCGCAAGAAGAAGGCTCAGTCGCGCGGCAAGAATTAGTTGGGGGCTGCCCTTGATACCTGAAAATATTTTATTGGCGTTTATAATTATGTTCTTCATCTCGAACGACCGAGAAGGTCCAGTGAAGTAATTTATGTCAGAGCTTCTTGAGGTAGTGTGCTGCTCCTGATACTTTCTCGCAGCTTAAGACGTATTCAGGTTTCAAATTTTGTTTCCGACTATCCTACACTCAATATTCCTAAGCAATACAATTCATAAAGATCATACATCATTGAGTCGAGAGTCTGAAGTAATGACCGAGAGTAGCACCCTATTTCTGTATTCATTTCCAGAGCCAACCCGCCTTCGTTTCTACACGGCCGCCAGCGTGGATGCCAGACTTGTCTTCATCCTTGGAATCGTCATTAGAGTCGTCAGACGGCTTGTCGGCGGGGCGGAACGAGTAGTGCGTCTGGCTTCCAATCTGGTTGCCGTCCTCGTCGAGGGTTTTGACAATGACCTTGCTGTGTAGATACCCGAAGCGGTCCACATACTCGTCCTTGATTACCTCCTGGTTCTTGTTGAGGGCCCTGTCCTGCTGGGGGTTGTCAAGTGAGGTGGACGGGCCGTCCGTTATAGACTTCACGAAAGAGTCCCAGGAGGATTGGGAGTTGGAGAAAGATGACTGGATGGAAGAAAAGAAGTCATCAAAGTGATCGGGTTCCCTGTGGCGACGGCGGGGATGCTCTGACGCGGAGTTCTCTCGGAATGAGCCGGGGAAGTTGTCGTTGTCGTCGAAGAAATCACGGGAATATCTGGAATCTTCACCAGCCGCAGCTCTCCAGACGTTTGCGGCTCTGCGGTCCAGTTCACGATGGAAATAGTCCCAGTTGGCGTCTGCGGCCTGTGCCAACAGCTGGCTGGGGCTGGATATGTCGAGGAGGCCCTGCGACTTCAGCCTGCGCAGCCAGAAGTAGGCGGGCTCTCCGTTGGGGAACATGGAGCGCAGGAGCTTGCGTTGATCATGGCGGGCGGTGATTTCTGGCAAGGGTTGGCCCTGGGAAACGGCAAGCAGATCCTCAAAGGCATCCTCAAAGGTGAAGATGGAGGCGTCGAGGTCTGACGGGACATCACTGGGGACGGGCTGGGGTAGAGAGCGGAGGGTAAGGGGGGAGTAGGGCGAGAGGGTCATGGAGGCCATGGAGAGATGGGGCCTAGAGATTTCCATGTGGAAGGGGCCAACCGTGTCGGTGTCTGCTGAAAGACTAGTGGTGGTGATAGAAGGGTTCGAGTCAGGCTGGTTTGATGATGCTTTGGTTGAGGCTGAGATGGAGCCGGAAGTGGAGAATGAAGAGTTGAAGCCGAACCGAGAAGGCTGATTGTCTTGGGAGCCGTCGTCTCGTGTCATAGTTGCAATAGGACAGCGTAAAGATTGTGTGAACTTGGGAACTCTGGGGAGAGAGTACTAAGGTAAGTAGGGAATAAGTTATGTACTTCGTACGTAGTACGTCGTTGTTGTACGGATCTTGAAGTCGACTCATGTGACATCCCGAAAGATGAGGAATATGATGGAAGCGGCCAAGGCTGGTGGGGCCAAAACGGGCAAGCCGAGGAGGGAAATGTGGCTTGGGTGGCTTGGGTGGCTTGCACACATCGGGGTTCTCGAAGAGTTATTGGCTGGCGCCTCTTCTTTTCCTTCCTCGCATGCACGGGCCAAGGAAGGCGATATGCGAAATGACAACATGGGTTGGGACTTGGCGGGACCCGCCAAACCCGCCAAACCCGCCAACAGCGAAGCCCCCGAAGCCCCGAAGCCCCGGAGAAGCCTAGGCGTAGTCATCCCTCCGTCAGTGCTTCGCTGCGAGCTGAGGTCATTCTTGCCTGGGGCACCAGGCACTCCATCCATTCTCTGCTCGTCCCTCAATTACTTCGGTGCTGTAGCACGTCTTTCAACGTCGGAACGTGAGACATCGCCGTCATATTTTCCCTTCTTCTTCGCTGGGCCAGCCCTCTTCCGCTGCTATGTCTCGTTAGTGCCGGCCTTGCTTATCCCATCCTCAACTGCTGCTGCTCCTGCTGCTGCTGCTTTGTTCTGGGCCGCTGGTCATGTTGTATACCCCAAACTACTCCAGAGGTCGCCTGTTGTCCCCATGATACTGTTACGATTACCACCACCCCATCGTCTGTCTCGCTCCGACTCCGACCCTGACTTCGTCGCCATTTGACGGCCCCTCTCCTCCGAAGCCGATCCTCCCACTCATCCATCTCTGAAGCCCCCGATCCTCGAGCTTTCCTCCACCGTGCCGGCGCCCGACAATGATGCGTGCCATTGTCGAGCCGCTAAGGCCATCGCTCGCCTCAAACGCATGGCCTTCCCTTGCCAGCGACGCGCCCGGCGGCGGCGACTCTGACGGCGACCCGAGCGACAACCTACAAGAATGGTCCTCATTAATTGGCATCACCACGGCTATCGTCGGAAATATCCTTATTGCTCTGGCCTTGAACGTCCAGCGATATGCCCACATCCAACTCCACAAGGAACGGCATCGGATGCGACGGAGGGCGAGGGATGCAATCAAGCGTGCGCAAAGCGGGACCCAGGTCGGTTCATACGGTACCCTTGACGATCATCACACCGGCAATGGCTATCAAAACGGTACCGGGGGCTCTGCGGTTCAGCCTGGCCACAATCATGTCGACGACAGCTGCGAGTCCGACCCTCTGAGAAGTTCCTTCCACTCCGGCGGGTCCAACGATACCAATAGCGAGGATGAACAAGAGGAAGCCGCCTTGACATATCTCAAGTCGCCCTACTGGTGGCTCGGCCAAGTCCTTATTACCCTCGGCGAGATGGGCAACTTTCTGGCCTACGGCTTCGCACCGGCCTCGATTGTCTCGCCCCTCGGTGTCGTCGCCCTGATATCGAACTGCATCATCGCCCCCGCCATGTTCCACGAGAGATTTCGAGGGCGAGATTTCTGGGGTGTCGTCATTGCCGTCGGCGGCGCGGTCACCGTGGTGCTGAGCGCCAAGCAGGAGGAAACGAAGCTGAATCCCCACGACGTCTTGGATGCCATCACCACATTAGCCTTTGAGATATACCTAGGCGTCACCATTATCCTCATTGGTATACTCATGTGGGCTAGCCCCAGGTACGGAAGGGGTACAATCCTGATCGACCTGGGGCTTGTAGGCCTGTTCGGTATGTTGTCCGCACTTGACACCGTCAAAAGTAAGCTTAAGAGTCTGATGCTAACCACAATCAACAGGTGGTTATACTGCCCTTGCCACCAAGGGCGTGTCGTCGATGCTGTCCTCGACTCTGTGGAGAGCCTTTGCCACGCCCGTCACTTATATCCTCATCCTCATCCTGCTCCTGACGGCCATCATGCAGATTCGCTATGTCAACAAGGCGCTGCAACGCTTCGACTCGACGCAGGTCATCCCCATCCAGTTCGTCATGTTCACGCTATGCGTCATCATCGGCAGCGCTGTCCTATATCGCGACTTTGAGCGGACGACGACCGAGCAGGCCACCAAGTTCGTCGGAGGTTGCTTGCTGACCTTCTTTGGCGTCTTCCTGATCACGAGTGGCCGAGAGCACAGCCAATACGACGATGAAGAGGTCTTGTCGGACGCCGACGGCGTCGAAGAAACAATTGGTCTAGCTCGTCAGGATAGCCAGAATGGTCAGGACTTTCAACCTCCTACGTCGCAGTCTCGCCGATCCAGTCGACTGTCGCAAGCCAGCTATGCGGAGACGCTCAGGGCCATCACGCCACATCACGATGGGGGCCTCCCATCCGT
This sequence comes from Neonectria sp. DH2, assembly GCA_003934905.1. NCBI lineage: Eukaryota > Fungi > Ascomycota > Sordariomycetes > Hypocreales > Nectriaceae > Neonectria > Neonectria sp. DH2. Next base: position 1,630,683 of record RQWH01000009.1, on the reverse strand, counting down.
GAAGCTCCTGGGATCGAATGGTTCGCATAGCTCCCCTGGCCAGGATACTTCGATCCACAACCACCCATGGCCAGACGTGGGGGTCCCGTCGACTCCGCCTGGTCGAGGTGTCAGGACATATTCAACGGATTCTGTCCTGACGACGTCCGGCCTTGACGCTGGTGGAGGATCGACGACGGCGCCCTCGAACTCAACGACGCCTCTATTACGGGACGTGATGGCGGCGCCGGACGGCTCCTTGCCTCCTCCTCCGCGCCCGGGTATCAGTCCGACCAAGTCAAGCGGCCCGCATCACCGCTCGCACACCTTCATTTCCCCATCGCCGCTCTCCTCCACCGTCACCGCCGTCGTCAAGGACGCCTTCCTACGCTCCTCCACGGACGACCCCCGACTGCGCAAGACATCGATGCGCCGCATTCGTTCGCACATCCGCGCCGGGCTCTTCTTTGGCAACGATGACGACGCCTCCGCCGCCACGGGCCCGGGACACGCCGTGGCCAATGCGGCCGAGGACGTGCTCGACAGCAGCGCCTTTGGCGAGGCCGACGGCCCCGCCTACGACCAGGTGCGCCGTCGCTCTCGCAGCGTCAGCGATACCCTGGGCGACTTCTTTGGCGTGCGGCGCAAGCGGCGCAAGGACGACTACTTTTCCAGCGACGTCGAAGATGGCGCTGGCGCTGGCGCTGGCGCGGATCCCCGCTTCGACGACGACGCTGGTGTTTCGAGACCCTACGCCAACCAGTAGTTGTAATCACCCCTTTCATTATTGATACTTTGTACGCTTCACCGAGGCTTTCGATTTTGCTTTTGGTATCCCGCGCGTCTATATATACAACTACATCTATTTTAGTGTTTTCTTTTTCTGGCCGGCGCCAGAGGCATTCCACAGCAGCCAGGGCTTCAAGCGTCGGCGTTTGGGTAGATCCTGTAGAAAGGGGGAGGGCGGACGAAGCAAAGGGACGAAAGGGCTTGTTAATTTGCTTTCTGGGTAACACTAACTGGGATTTCCGGTTTCGCTTTCGCTTTGGCACTTGCAAAGGATGGCAATCGAGTTGCGCTTCCACACGGAGGGCCGCTAGTACGTACGGACGAAGTGCATTTGAGGGACAGAAAGGGGGATTGGGGACGGACTACGATACGAGGCCTGCAGTATTACCTACAACCACTCATCGGTTACTACGTTATTTGGAAAAGGAGCCCCTACTTCTTGCTATTAATCTTGGATCACTGGAGATTACCGTTGAAAGTTGTGTGTGTGGACAAGAGAGAGACGGAGATAATGTATCCTAGAATGAAGTTGTGGATCGGATCATGTCGATCACGCTCAATCAAACAAGCCATCTCAAAGCTTGGCCAAACCTTGTCATCTCCTTGAAGAGTGGCTGTCGTTACGGCTCATACCTGATACTTACCGCCGAATAATGAGGAGCATGAGAAGATGATTCTCCCACATGCTCCCTCGGGAATGGAAGCGGCCGGCCGTCGCATTGAACTTGTCAACCACGTTCATGACAACGTGGTGGGTGCCAGCTGCGATGAGCCTGAAGGGGGGAGGGTCGCCGGGCTGCAACAGACTCAATTGGGCATATATCAATCTCTGCGTCGGGTGTTGGTTTTCTTGGGATTTAGCAACCAGCGATCGCAAGACTTCATCGTTGCTCACTTGCCGCTTTCGTTGCTTGCATCCTTCAAACATCCTCCGCTAGCCTTGGCCCTTGGGACCAGGGTGGTCAAGGAACAGATCACAACCAAATCGGGGCGACGCAAGCGTAACGGCTCCCCTGCGACACCATCTTGATGGGAAATGGGACGTTTCCTCTTTCGCAAGCGCCGCCATGTTTTGACGTGTTTGAGCTTGTGAAGTTTGTGGGCGTTCGTCCTGACGTTTCTTCCGGAGCTAACCAGGGATCGTCGAAATAGCAGCTTCATTCACAGTAGTCTACGCCCAAACTTTGACTCCAGTGAGGTGTCATCGTGCGTTTCCAAGGACGCGTTAGCAACCGGCGATAAACTTTCCGACAGGCTCGTAGTAGCGAGACAGCCGGGCACGGCATGAAGCCAGGTCGTTCAAGCGAGAAACTGTTGCCTACTCCATTCTTGCTTCGTGGTCCTGTCCCGACAGCAAGGTAGCGACGCTAATAAGAACCAGCTCTCTTTTGCTTCTGCAGGACCCGGGCTGGCGGGAAGCAACTCCACGGTAAAAATGGCATGTTTCTGGCAGCAATCGTGCTCAGTGACAACTGACAGACACTCGGCACTGCGCAGATGGTTTGGGATGGGTTCATGTCAGGGTTACGGTAGCAGAGGCCAAAACCCCGCTGGTCCCAAATGCATGCGAGTCCGTCCAGGGAAGCCCAACTACTCGGGAAGCACGACACCAGACGGATGGTTGAGGGCCAGGAACATGCCAGCAACGGAAGGCACTCTAGTTCCCCGGCGCTAACCCTCCGAAGGGCGGAGCAGGCGCAGCAGCAGGGAATGTCGACTTTTTGGGACAGCGAACATTGAAGGTGGCCGGAACTTGGATGGCTGGATGGTCGCGGCACAGGACCGGGGTGCAAGGATTTCGCATTGTCGAGCATGGAGATCAACATGGGCTGGACGGTTCGACGAGAGAGTTGGGTCGCATTCGGGGCGTCGTCCGGCTGGAGAACGTAAGGCGGAGGAGGGGACGGAGCAGGAGACGGAGGGCAGACGGGGGTCCGCCGAACTCTGTTATCACTGGCCGGGCATCTTTGTCAAGCTTTCCCACGTCCCTCCATGCCCCTCCACTTCTAGCGGGTGTCGTTGGGTCCGGTGGCCTTCTGTCAAGATGGCACAGACCGGAAGGGGCAGTGTCCAGTCATGCTCTCAGCACGTTCCCGAGGAGGGGAATCGTTTGCTAAGCGGCAGTTTCATACGCATCGCGACCCAAAACTGTCACACCGACTTGTGCCTCTGGCCCGGGGGCTGCATAAATCACGGCGCCGTACATGGACTTGCAGTATTTCCGAGACGAGGGGGAGGAGTCGGATATGCGGTACGGAGTCGCAAATGGACGTAGGTAGGTTGGTTTTGGGGCGGTTTGCTTTGTGTGGTTTGCCTGCACATGGGCATGCGCCTGCGCCGTTTGTGCCTGCGCCGCTTGTGCTTATGCTTGTGCCTGTGCCTGCACCTGCGCCTTTGGTGGTGACCGTTGGAGCGGCCTAGGAACCCGTTGGCCTGGGAGAGGCCCTGTGGGGGACGTGACGAGGGGATGGGAGGATGCTGTTGCATTTGCCGAACAGTGGCCGCGCGCAGCGCGCGCAGCGTGTCCAGGCATGTTTAGGGTGGGTGGGAGGTCCGGGTGGAATGTGGGCAAGCGGGAAGCTCGGCTTGGAGCCGAACCGCCTTTGTATGTAAGTGCGTCCGTACTTGCATTCGAGGGGACAGTTGGCGATTGGCGCGATTGAGGCGGGACTGCAGCCCGGAGGATGGAGTTGCTTGCGAGGGTGAGGCAGATGTTTGGCGGATAATGTATGTCCAGCATGTAAGTGGTTGGCCACATTGGATCGGGGTAATGCTAGGGTCTCTCGTCTCGATGAGTTTGCTTTCGTCTTTTGCCGGTAAGGGGAAAGGGAATGAATGGGTGACGAGCGGTTGATGATCCATGAAATCCACGAGGGAAGCAAGATGGCGAGGACGAGGATGAGGACTGGACGGGAGGCGCGGATGTGGAAGTGGCCCGGATGACGACGGTTCCTTCCGCAGTTGTCAGATCCCGTGGAGAACGAAGCCCTAACATGACGACTGAACCTATAGCAGGCAGGAACTTGGCAAAACGGCAGAGGGCAGGCAGGCACACAGGCACAACATACGCGCTTTCCCGATCCATCCAGATCTCGTATACTCTAGGTCTACGCACGTACCTGCCTTGTTGCCATTGCTAATAAGTAGGTAGTAAGGTGGATTGAAAAGTCAATGCATCTATTCATGGCTCCAAGCTCCTTGACGTAGTACGAGTAAAACAAAGCCCATTGAGCACCTGTCATCGACCCAGGTTGTTTCCTCAATCCTCAATCCCAGATCTTGGCTTGGGAGGCGTTGTTTTGCATGACAAGCCATCGGTAAGCGCTCGCGACCATTGGCTCTTACATCACAGGAGCTCAACCTGGAGCTTGCGGCTGCATCCTCGACGTCAGGCCAAGGCAAGCTGCAGTCTGTGGCTCCATACGAATTTTCTGCAGCTGACGGGGCGGGATAGTCGGTCAAAGACGGAGGCCGGCATACGAATAACTGGAGAGGAAATGCAGTCTCACAGTACGAAATGCAAAGCAGGGAGCGGCATGTGAGTATGAGGGACTCGGTAGGTTTAGGTTGCAGACTCTCAGACTTTCAGACTCTCAGACTCTCAGACTCCCCATATACGAGCATACGGGGCGTACGGGCGTACGGGCATCCACAAGACACTTGCTACTACTAGGTACCGAATACTCGCTCGCAATGGATGTCTGAATTTGTCCCTCCCGTCTCGGCACTGGAAATTCCCGCCCCGCCTCTTCACCACTTCTTCTCCTCCCTTTCTCCTCTTTTCCTTCCGTATTGCTGATGGTTGATGGCCGAGGCCGATGTGGTGGTCTTGGGTCCTGGGTCTTGTGCTGACGGTACTCCGTACTTTTTCTCTTTTTGTGGCCCCGTCCATCCACACCAACTTAAGGGGAGAAAAAAAAGGTACCGGTTATGCAGGTTGCTACGTAGGGCAGGAACTGGAGGCATGCATGCCAGGGGAAGGAGTGAGGGGCAGGGTTTTCCGGAAGCAAGCAAAGCCACTCAAGGACGACGACACACGTCACGGCACCTTCTTTTGCCCACTTCAAGTTTTGGTACCAAGGTAGGTATCTGCCTATTCGTACGTACGAATACAGGCAGGCACGAAAGAAGCAAAACAGATGGGCCACGATGACATCCCACCCTCTAGGAAAAAGAAAGTGGAAAGAGCGGGCATATCCTCAGCATCGGTACTATTCTGCAGCTTGGCCGCTTGTACGAGTCTCACCTCTAATTGATTAATTCTCCAACGTCAACCCAACACTCCAAGTCCAACAACACGACACGACACGATACAACGCACCCCATTTTAACGCAGCGAACGCGACAAACGCAGCAACCGCAGATAACACCACCAGCACGGCCAGCAGCGTCGTAATCGAAGCTTCCACGGCTTCTGGCGCCCCCTTCGGCACGCGGCCACTCGGGGCCCGCCCGCCCAGTGTCTAGCGCCCTATTCGTACATAGTACGTCTACTGGCTCACCCACAGCATGATGGATGCATCCCACCGCCGCGCGCCCACGCTCCGAGGGATAGCTCCAGTCAGGGGTGGGTGGTGGAGCGTGACAGGGCACGACGCAATCCACCTTTTCCCAGACTTGTCCCCGATTTGTCTCTGGCCTCAAGTCGCTGGCCTCAAGCCCCCAGGATCTGGGTCACTTGCTGGCCCTTGTTGCTATTGGGGTCCCTGAAGGGCCTGTGAATGCTGTGGACCCCGATTCTCTCTCCCAGTCACAGTCTCACCCGCATTGTCCCCTTCGTTGTTCGGAGAGTCGGTGCTTCTCCCCTGACCGCCGAACGCGGCCCTTGCCCTGGCCCCTGTCTTGCCTGCGGACCCTTCGCTGCTTGTACAGAGCACACACCGGCGCAGCAAGCTGATGCAACTGGAAAGTTAACAAGGTTTTCTGGCAACAGAAACACAGGGAACCCCATCCTGGATTCTAGGCATCGCGTCTGCTGCAATGCTTCTTCGGACTTCTACCTCAGCTTGGCCGGATTAAGCTCCCTCCGCGGCATTGACAGCATTTCGATCCAGGTCTTGCGCTTGGGATTGGGTCACAGGCGCAATGAGTTGCGTTTGGTGCTACAATATCGTTCATCAGACCCAGTGCTGCGGGCCGTCGAGATGGACATAGCATGGTCAGTCGGCGTTTGGGAATCATGTGTCCCTTGTGCTGCTCTGTTCATCCTCACCCTAGATTTGGAACGGAGACCCTAAGCCGGGAACCGCGCCGTCTGTGCGCTGGGCCGCCGCACAAGAAGCTGCCCAGCTTGCCAGCCCAGCGACTACTAGCTAGCCCCACGAGCCAGTGTTTCTCCTGTCCTCTGGCTTGGTTCCCTCGTGGGGTTGGCGAGGGAGGATGGCTGCCCCTGGTTGCTGGGTCCCCTGCTGCCCTCTCCTCTTTGAGACTGAGACATCCCGCCTCCCGATCCTCATTCTCTCATGGTGAGGACTAGATGCTGGGATTTTATTACATCTTTTGTTACTGACCTACCACATTGAGCCGGGTGTTGATGAAGGTTGGACTCACAGGGCAGGAAACACAACTTTATCCTTGTCCATGCCGAATACCAACCGCCTTACCCTTATCGGGCTTGACGACTATCCTCTCTGGGATCGTGGCCTAGCGGTTGGTCTTGACGCAGCTCGTGCGTCACCTGCCTGCTCCAAGACGCACCGGGATGCACAAGACGCACCAGATCTGTCCAGAAACGGCCAGTTGTTGACGACAATCTGGCTGTCTGGCCTGATATACAGTGGGCGCGATTTATAGCCTCTTGAGCTGGATCTCATTATCTCGACCTCAAACAACCACGTTCTCCAAATCGACGCTACCGTTTAGCCAACAGTTGAGGCGTTATTGTTTGGACGACGTGCCTGTAAACATCATTCATCATGAGGCAATCTGTGATGTGGCCCCATACAATTGCTCGCCCAGTCGCAGTTTGTCTCAACTCGCCCGGCCTGAGGCTAAAAACGCACCACAGCTGTTCGCGATTCCCTAAGCCAGCCCTTCGCTCAGGGCCCGCCCGTGGCGGACAGCGCTCTAGCGCGCCATGAGAATAGTTGCGTTAACTAGTCTAGCTCGGGACAGCTTTCGGAGCTCAGGTACCGGAGTCCAAGGTGGCTTCCAGGACCACCGACTTCACCACTTGGTGCTGACAGCGCACCCACAGAAACCTGGAGACGGCGTGGAATATGTCATTACCATTGGCAACGGCGCAGTACGGCACGGTCTCACCAAATATCCACAAGCGCAAGAACACGACCAACAGAGCGGCTTGTGGGAAGGGCTCCGAGACTGTGGGCGGAAATGCGGTGGTGAGGGTGACAAGCCAGGAACCCTTGTGCCATTCGCCGACCATCCTCAAGGACCGGTGGCTTGGTGCTTCTGCTTCTGCTTCTGCTTCCAGATGTGTCTCTTCTGTCGGTGGGTGTCCTTCCACAGCCGCAGTCGCAGCCGCAGCCGCGTCAATATCGCTCTGCCGGCATTTCCTAGTGCCAATACCCGTCAGTCAGCCTGTACCCGTCGGCCTGCGACGTCCGCTGCCATTGCTGAAGCCGGCTTTGCAGGGTGACGTTTCCATCCCCTCCCTGGGTCCGGCTTGGCGGAGCTGCTGTTCTGTGCTTATGCCTTGTGCTCTCTGTTTAAATGCAGAGGTGGCGCTGTACGGATCACCAAGGCCCTGTCTGCTGGCACACGACGCGCATGTCCGCACGAGCAACTACGTACCTACTTAGGTACAAAGGACAACCTCTACTAGTACGTCAGTTAGTCTTGGACGGTGCGCACTCCACTCCGTGGGACCTCAGTGGAGCTGCTGCGACTTCGTTCCTGCATTGCTCAGGGAGCCGGTCCCCAGAAGGCCGACCGACTAGGAGAAAACTGGGCTAGGAGCGGTGCCTCGGTGCAAGACGGCAGGGCCCCGAGGCCCTGAGCACGACGCGGCCGATATCACTGGGTGCTCTTCCCCGACGCTCGCTCTTCTCCTGGGTGGTACTTGGTACCGGTCCCAGCCAAACTCGATCAGCGAGCTTCGAAACGAAACCCACTTGCTGATCCTCCCGATGCCTGTTGTTTTGGCGGATACTGGCCATGTCCTGCCTCGCCTGTCTTAGCCTGCGGCACGCAGAAGAGCTTGGACTCTGATGGCATCGCGATTTGTGTAGGAGCAGCTCCTCGTACCTGCGGTCCTGCAGGTAGCTCTGCCCGCCCGATCCTGGCCCTATATGGAAGTCTCCTAACATGCTCCTCGCTGGCAGAGCTCTGGGGCTTCCGGCTCTTTCTCCCTCATCCCATGGTTGAGAGCACGCCAGTCTTAGCGGTCGATCGACACACATTGCGTCGCCCAACCATGACACCCGCTCCTTGTTGTTGCTTCTGTGGACTTGAAGAAAATTTCCTTTCTTTTCTTCTTTCCTTTTCCGACTCTGCCTTTCGCTTCTTGACGTGTGTTGTGTGTGCTGGCGTCTACAATGCTCGTAGCGTACACAGCCCCTACTTACTTGCCTCCGGCTTGTCGAGACGCAGCAGTCGAATGCCATCTAAAACGCACCCCGTTGCTATTTGGGGTTGAGGCGTGCGGTCGCACCACAACCAGCCTCACGTCGCCTTACCACGAGTCCGACATGGCATGAGACTGTGGTAGCCGTACAGTGAGTGTCCCGTCGCCCGTCTGATCGATCCATTGCTCCTAGGCGGGCCCCTGCTGCGACCTCTCCCCCCCCAGATTCCCGGGGTCGTGCCCGTCGAGCCAGGCCAACCCAACCACGGAGTTCCGTCGAAGGGGTCCCCCTGGACCACCACCCTAGTCTTTCCTAGCCCCCAGCTCCGGGCTTGTCTAATCTTGGGAGGGTACCAGTCGCCTTGCCCCAAGATTGCATCAATCTCTTTGCTCCCAGGCCGTCTTATATTATACATAGCTCCGTCACCTTGACTGAGTCCTGGTCACCTCCCCCACCTTCTTCTGCAATAGGATCGATCTTGGTCCGTCTACTCTTACACCTCTGGCCTCTCACCTGTCGCATCTACGGAGCCTCAGAACCTGTCGATTTCCCCTCACTGGCCATCCCACAAAACAAAAACATCAGCAACTCTGGATCTGTATCATCGACTAATTATTAGAGGGCACGCCTCGCCGTCGCCCTCTGCGCCCTCTGCGCCCTAGAGGCCCCGAGCCGCCGCCATGTGGGCTTCTAACATGCCTTACTACTCAGAGTATCACTCTGCACGTCCCGAGCGTGACGCCAATCCTAATGTTCTCTCGAAATCGGCCTTGTCTACCGTGTCTGGAATGGCGCCTAACGACATAAACACCGGCAGCAACCACAACAACAACAATGGCAGCACTAGAGATATCGACCTCCCACTGCAGTCCCCCGCCAACCTTACCGAACTCATGGAGCCTGCCATCGATGGACCTCCATCTCCAGAGAGGATTCGCCAATTGAACAACCAGATGAAGCGAGCCTCTCACCTCAATCGGAGCTTTGGCCACCGTGCGGCATCCTCAAGTGCATCTTCGCTCCTAGTTACCGAACGTGCTGGCTGGGAACAGACAATGGAGAATATGCCCCTTTCTCGTCGCTCCTCGAACCGGTCCGCTGCAAGCCGAAGCCCCTCACAAGATCGCCCTGATAGTGTACAAGTTCTAGGAAAGAACATCTTCCACCGCCGTGCTAAATCGAGCAAGTCTGGGAGATCCAAGCGCGAGAGTAGTACCCACAGCTCGTCCGGAAGCTCCCTATACTCGACTGAAGCCCCCAGCGACAACTCTTTGGCCAACCTCAAGGACTCATTCATGCCAACTATATTTGCACGCCGGAAAACTTCTCGCGATGAAACAACTCTCCAGAGAAAACTTCAGATTTCAGGACCTTTCAACTTCCAACATGTCACTCACACGCCTCGCGACCAGATTGCCAACCTCCAACGCGGTAACCGCATGGAATTGATGGCAGAGCTCTCAACCTTGCGTGTCTCGGGCCCAGCAAGCGCCCCTGGTGTTATCGAGGAATCAGACGAGCAAGATCTTCAGTTCCCCAGTTTCTCTGCCGAGAACGTTGGCGGTCAGGATGCGGCCATGAACCGTCCTTCACTAGTACCCCGCCAGCCTGCGCCCATGTCCGGAACTCGCCGCCTTATGAAGCATGCCCGGTCACAGGAACAACTCCGAACCACCCCGCCCCGACCTGTCCGACCCCCGAGATCTCCCATTGAGCAAATTGCTTCTCCTACTCTTGGCCCAGTGCCACCGCCGCGGGTGTCGAGCCGTCAATCTACTCACCGAAATGGCAGCCCGACGGCCGAGCTGGATCGGCCGCAGACTAGTGGCGGGTTCCGCCGGCCTCAGCCATTCAGCCCCGGCGAGAGTCCGGAGCAGCCCCCGGCCACGTCTCGCGGATACGTGCTGGAGCCCGAATTCCCTGTCGTGGACGAAACTCGATTCTCACACGCCCTGACCACTCCTGACGACGCTGCTTGGCCTCTGGCCACCCCTGGTGGCGCATCCTATGAATCGTTGTTGGCGGATGTACCAGAGGAGGAGGAGCACTTCGCTCTCCCAAGACGTTCGCGGGTGAGTCTCGCCAGCAACACGTCGTCTCTCCGAGCCAGCCAGTCTGTTCCGATTCTTCGTACAATGGCTCAGTCTTATCGTATGAGCGGGGCCTCGGATACCTTGGAGACGTCTGCTACCCACCGTGCGACGAGAACCGGGCCACAGGACGGCTGTGGGACCCTAGTATCGCCAATTCGGGAGTCTTGGGAGGATGACATCGACTACTGCTACGAACACGAGGCCGATGCCAACTTCAACTACGAATGGGAGCGGCCGTCGTTGGACGTCGGTCGGGAGAACAGGGCGCCTGCGCCCCCGGTTCAGGTGGCTCTGGTGGATGATGAGCTGAGCGAGGCGCCAAGCGCCAGCACTGCTCACTCGTCGCCCGGTATGCTCTCCGCATCTCCATTCGATATGCCGGCTCTAAGCCCTGCTAGTCAAGCATCTCCTCCCGTTGGCCACGAGGCCACAACCCCCGTTTCAGCAACAGCAGTCAAAAACAACTTCTCGCTACCGCGTGGGGAGAGAGCAAGCCGGCCGCCCAACCTGAAACATAGTCGCTCTGACTCTCGTGCCTCGAGCTTCAAGGAGTGCCACGGCTTCACCCTGTCTCCATCCTTGCTCATCCCTAATGATTACCACCATCAGATGCTCGAGAATGAGAAGCAGGAGTTCCCCAACGACGAAGAGTTTCGTAACCGATTCTTCAAGTCCAATGCCTTCTACGAAGACAACCTCGGCGTAGCGAACCACCCATCGTCTTTCATGCTGCAGCAGCGGGCCAGCGTCTCGACAACGGCGACCAACTCGACGACCAACTCTACAACCGTCTCCGACTCCACCGGAGAGCGTCATGTCTCGGCCAACTCGACCTGGACAACCCTAACCCGGCTCACGAGCAGCACCTCGCTCAACAAGATGGCAGGGTCCTGGTCAGAGACCGGTGACCGCGTTCCGAGTACCCACCTCGCCGACCCACAGGATGATAGCGATCAGGAGGAGTCGACTCCGCCCGCGTCCCAGGATAACGATACGGTGCCCGAGCTTTCCCCATTCCCGGCGGCACCTGTCGTGAAGCGGTCGTTCCACAAGAGCCACGCCAGCGAGTCCATTGTCCGGGACGAAGTACCGCCCATGAGGTCCCCAGAGCCGACCAAAACTCGACGGCCTCGTGCCAGGACGACAAGCATGAGCCAGGCGCCGCCTGTCGGGCAGTACGCTCTATTCCCCCGATCGAATATCAAGGGCAACGGCGACCGGATCTAGAGTCAGCCGGTTGGTTCTAGCTGCCATCATGCCATGTTTATGCTTTGTGCTTTTTCAGCACCCCCACCTGTGCCGCACGTTTGCAACATGCCCTAGCTGCAGCGTTTGATGCATTGCGGCGCAAGGCTCCCTTGTCAATTCGGGTGTACACATATGTATCTTGGGACACGAGCGGCTCAGTCAGGTGCAATGGCCCCTGGTCTGCGTGCCGCGTTGTACACCACCACCAACACCCTCGATGAAGGGTTTCATTCATAGACGGAGTTTCTTTTTGTTGCGCGCATTTACGTCTTTCTTGTTTCCAGAAGGCATCGCATTATCGGTCGTTTTGCTTTTCTTTGTCATCTGTGCGCGTCTTACTTCCGCCACATTCGTGCGACTAGATGCGTACTTGTGGCGCTGCACGTGGCAGCTGGGATGACCTTTTTTCTTTTCTTTTTCATATGGGAAAAGGGATTCAAAAGAAAAGAAACCGTCGCTCACTGGGGGTGTACATTTTCTTTTTATGTTACTTTGCCCTGGAGGACGGGTAGAAGAAGGCATTGGCCAAGGACGCGAACAGGAGGAATGGCCCTGACCTAGAGAGACGGGCCGAATTGGATGGTTGCGATGGGATTTGACGAGTGATGATGGATTATGAACTTCTAGAAAAAAACCAGCAGCGAAGCTATCTGTACCAAGACCCTCGATGGCGACTAGCTTCAGGTCAAAAGAGCGCTGGCTGGGACTTGCACCAACAGTACGAAATAAACAATAAAGAAGAAACCAACCAACAGCTGTGTGTGTCCCTATATGACTTGTTAATGATGGGGTTTATGAGATTGGTTACAGTAGTTTTGGCCGAGGCAACCAATTGGGTGGAGAGTTCTAGCTCCTCTTCATCGCTCACAGCGACTGACAAAGTTTTTCTCATTGGTCTCTCTTTACAACACGAGTTGATAGGCAAAGTCAGTGTGACAAAATCAGTTCTGAACTTGAGTGTCTGTGGTCTATCCTTGTCTGTCGCGTTAAGTCGTTTCCACGCCTAACAGCGGAACCTGCAAGCAATATGACTGGAAACTTTCTCTACATGACTCGTTGACCCCATAATTTGACCACCAAGAAAACAGACAAGGGAAACGAGGATAAAAATGACGGTGATAAGAATCAAGAACAAACAAGAAAACAAGAAAACAAGAGCTAAACCGTAAAAGGAGGTAAAGCAACAATTTTAGAAGCAAAAGTCCGACCCCGCCCGTCCATATTCCCCCACGGCCCAGATTCTACCCCTAATCTCGCGCAACTCCACCTGTTCGTGAAAACGTGCTCTCTGAAGCCTGTTCCTTGCTAAACCCTGACCCTTGTCTGACTTACTGAAATGGAAGCTTTCGAGTAGATGTCGGTAAATGAATGGAGTTGAATAGGTGCTGAACCTCGAAATGGGGAAATCTCGAAAAATGCAGCGAAGGATAGAGGGGGAGTAGTTGTCGTACCATAGCATCCTAGTGGTTCCGGTCATTCGTTTTTTTTTGTCGTTACCTCTTCGTTTCGTGGAGAACTTGGTGATCCTCGAAGGTCGTTCATTCTGGCCCGTCGTCCTGTTCGTCATCCATGCTGATGTTGAAATCTAGGGGCGTGTTGTTATCCCCAGGAGAGAGTGTGTCCTCCGAGATGGAGCCTTTGAGTTGATGTAGGCTCCCCTGGAGCTCGTTCTTCTCACGCTCAAGCGTGTCGCGCTCCCGCTCGAGGGACTCGATGTGCTTGCGGGCCATTTCCAGGACCTCGCCCTTGCTGACCCTCCTGTCGCCCCAGTCGACAGGCGCGCCGCCATCAGACTCCTCGCCGTCCCCACTGGTGCGGATCTGCTCGGGGAGCGCATTGAGCAGGGACTCAAATTGGGCGTTGAGGCGGTTGCGATATTGCTTCTCGACGAGATTGTGGGAGGCGCGAGTGCGGCGATCCTCAGGAGTGTCAGAAGGCTTGGTGAAGCTATTCTTGGACGTGCGAGAAGCACTGCGGAGCTTGCTGAGGCGGCTGGAGGTGGTGGAGGAGGCCACAGAGGAAGAAGCCATGGAAGTGGCCTTGGACCCACCGCTGGCCCGGCTGTTCTGGGAGGTAGAGCTGGGGCTGTTGGCCTCTGGAGAGTAGCCCTTGCGGCTATCGACCGATTTGCGGGAGTCTTTCTTCTGCTTTCTGGACCTGGCAGCCTTCCTAGGGCGAGAACCTGGTGCTTCTTCGAGTTCTTGTTGCAGCTCGTCAGGATCGGTCCATGGATTCGTTGATATCTGGGCAGCAGGTGTGGTCACAGTTGGGGTGCTGCTGTCCTGGCCAAGGTGATCCTCCCAGGAACTACCAAAGGTATATTGACTCTGCGAGGATTGGATACTAGATGGAGAGACCAGTGCTCCTCCGTACCCGAGCGTGGCATCTGACACGGTTGGTGAGAGATGGCCATGATGGGACATGGAGGGGATCATGGTCCCGGGCACCTCGAAGTCGAACTGGCCTGAGTTCAGGGCCATTGACGGGTGGGCGACGCCATAGAGGCCCCATTCCACGGGCATTGTAGTGGTTTCTGGGGCCGCGTAACTCGCGGCGGCCATAGGGGCCGAGGTGTGAGGTTGATGGACCACATTGCCGTGTAAGTCGAGGACGGCCGGGTGGTGAGGTTGGATATGGAGATGGGAGCGTGATGCGGCACGTGACTGGCCCGATTGGTGCGGGTGGTGAGAATGATGGTGTGGCGGCTGAGACGGGTGGTGTGGCGGCTGGTGCGCGGAGGCGGAAGGTGGCGCGGCGGCCACATGGCCACCATGTGGGTTCGGGAGGGGCCGGTGCGGGTGAGCACTGGTTCGACTAGAGGAGGAAATGGGCTGTTGCAGATGGTCCAGATGGGCCTGTGACGCTTGCCTGGTGCTATTCGTGGCGGCATCGAGACGGCCGGAGGGTGCTTGTGTCGTCGACAAGGACATGGGCATCTAGTTTTGCAATGTTAGCATCGGACTTTTGCGAGTTTTGCTGTCGCCCCCCTTGGTTCCTTCCTTGGTTCCTTGCTTGGCTCCTTGACCAGCTTTCTCTCGCCCCCTTCCTCGCCCTACTACCGATCGTTTGCCAAGAAGAATCTCCCGATTCGCGGGTATGACTTCGATTCGCTTAACATGCGTCTCGCGTATCTCGGCATTCCGTGCATCGTCCATCGTTCGTTGTATGATTGTATATCCCTGTCTCTTTCTTTCTTTCTGTCGCTCGCCCCTTCTCTCTCTCCCTCTCTCTCTCTCCTTCTCCCTTTCTCTTGCTCTCGCGCTCTCTCTCTCTCGCTCTCGCTCTCTCTCCCCCCGTCCCCTTGCATCTTCTTCTCTCCCCATCGAGTGGCTTGTTGTCTCCCCCGGATTCGTCATCATCGCCACCACAGCTCATCCACAGCATACACTGTCACGCGCTATCCCGTGGTGGATGATGGCTCGGGCCCGGCTCAGACTCAGCACACTAAGCCAAACAGACGGACGCCATACCGTCTCCTGGCGGCAATCTCCGTATCCACGGACCAGACAAAAGACGGGCAAGACAAAAGCCACGACTCGCAAAGTAGGATCCAAGGGAGCCAAAGAAGCCCAAGGAGCGAAGGAGCAAAGAGCAAAATGCAAAAAGCAAAGAAGTAAGCGAGCGCAGACCTTTCCCGCCTCTCGGGACCTTCGCGCCTGGGTTCGAGATTCAGCCACTGAGCTGATGTTCATCGAAAGACGCCATGTCTCACTCGAGTGACTCGACCCTGCGAGGCATCCGGCCCCGTCCACTCACAGCCGCAAAACAGCTAACCACTGGGTCGACTGCCATGTGCCCCAACGTCCCATGTGCCACGACGCCCCTCCGAACAAGCTTTCCCGGGTCTTTGTAACCCCTTGACCCTGACAAGTCTGGAGACTGACGCAACACAAACAAAAGAAAAACATCGGACCCTGGCGTGCTACGTACCTCAGGCTCGTCTATGAGGAAGTCATAGAACGACGCATCCCCGCCGTGATCCCCCGCCATGGTAAAGGGCTGGCGATGCTTGTTCGGTCTAGAATCGACTAACTCGCGTGGCTCGAGCCTCGTCTTGTTTCGTGTGCGTGTGCGATGTGCGTGTACGGGTGCGTGTGCGTGTGCGATGTGCATGCGTGTGTCTCGGTCGTCCTTCTGGTTCGTGTTCGCCTTGGAAGGGAAGTGTGCGCGAATGGACGCGGGTGGATGTGGATGTTGGCGTCGTTGACCTTGACCTCGATGTCGATCCTGACTGACTGACCTCGGGGGAACTCGTTTCTCCTTTTATCCCTCTTGCGGCCTGGTCGGAGACTCGAAGGCGAGACACGGCTGATAGCCTGCAGACGAAGAGAGGTTTTGTTTGCGACACCGAGCGGAAGACGCACCTGTCTCGGGGTGACAGGTCTCGAGGGAGGGTAGTTGGTGGCTTGCTACCCGGCGTTCGCCAGCTTGTTCAGCTTGAGTAGCTTGTTCAGCTTGGACTTCGGTCTGGAGCTGAGCTTCGCAATGCCAGACTGATTAGTTGACTCTTCCTTGGTAGACCAGATTCGCGCGGCGTGAGCCAACGCCGGTACCGCGTGTCAACTTCAACGCCCCCGACCCGGGGACCAGGCAGCTTATACGGCGGGACGCCCGTGGACGAGATGTCACCGGAGCTTGCTGGACTGTTCGAACGCCACCCGCACAGAGCCGCATCGGTATCGGACTAGCGATCGAAGCCGATGCTCTTCTGGCCCTATTGCCCCCAGGGGTAGTGGGCAATGCCGGTGTCTCCTGCTACCAGATTCCAAGTCACCCCACTGAAGAGATTTCCGGCACCACGAGACAGCGTCAAGCGACACGATCGGATGTCTTCCCACCCAAATGAGCGAATGGGTCTACCACTCTACCGGGTACTGCCCCCTTGAGCCCCGATATGTTTGTCTGCTGTCTGTCTGCCGTCTCTCGACTTGTCGTTAGATGGCTGCTGTTGAAGTCAGGCTGCGTGCTGGGTAGGGTGACGTTTCGGTCGGCGGCACAGACCGGACTCACTCACTGTCACTCTTTGTCTGCGTCTGTTCTCTTTCCGTCCTCTCTCCCTTTCTCTTCCTTTCTCTCTCTCGCTCGGTCTCACTCTTGGCCCAACACGAGCTCCTCTCTCTGCCCAGACTATGACTAGTCACCACGTTGCGGGTTCTGGGTCGATTGTTCCTGGCTCTCTCCTGTTCTTTCTCTTACCCTTTCGTCGTTGTATCCTCTCTCCTAGGAAAGCCGAGGCCGAGGTCGAGTGACCGGTCACGGGGTATACCCAATGGTAACCCAGAGCTATGAGCAGAGTGGCTCGAGCCCCTGATGACAACAATCCTCTCGCCGTCGCCTCGCTTGTCTCGTTTGGGAATCGAATGTCGTGGGACGGACTCTCTCGTGTCAAAATTCTAGGGCTGGGGACCGGCCTGTGAACTAGGACTGGGGATCTTTGGGGTGTCAAGCGAGCCCGACCCTCTCTTTCTTCTCCCACGTGAAGTAGCAACTTCCAATGAGAACAACCGGCTTGGACTGAGGAGCTTTGGCCGCGACCGTTACGGCTGCTACAATTTGATGATACCCAGGGCGAATGGATAACGGCGCAAGCCCAGAGTGGATTCGAGCTGACGCCTTGTCGGACAGGTTCCTTCTGCTGTCCAATTGCAATTTGCAAGGAAGTCCAAGTACTGCCCAGGATGGGAGAGTTGGAGTTGGGGCCGACAGACCCCGCCCTTACCGCCCAAGACCCAGGGCCCAGGACCAAAGGCGCCTTTTGGGGCCTCACCCCGTCGTCCACCCCGTTATCCGTCCATCCTGGGTTATGTGGGCGAGGGTGGAGGAAAAAAGGTTGGGTATGCGACCTCGTTTGAGGGCAGATCGGCGTTTGAGGGTCCCCTTGGGCCCAAGCTATTGGATGCCTTCACCCGGAAGCCTTACAGCTCACATGTCAAGCACGGGACGCAAAACGCATGGCGAGAGTGTATAAACTTCCCTGTCGTGGTTGGCCTCCTCCGCCACCGTCTCAAGCGATATCATCCTGGGACTTTCTGAGCAGTCAGAATCTTGATCTCTTCCCTCCCATTCCATCCCCGCTCCCGGGCACCGGCGGGGGAGTGAGATGAGAGCGAGCGCAGAGACGGCAAGGTGGAAAGCCGTTATCTTTCACTGGTGTCCCTCAGTTCAGGGCCCTTGCCAAGGCCTGTCCCAGCTCAGTTGTGTCCAGCTTCTGGGGATGCCTGGTCCGGTTGGTACGCTTGGTACGGCTGCTAGGGGGGGGGCGGAGGAGAAGGGCGGGCCGCTTGGTGGTGAGAGAACGAATGCGGACCAATATTTAACTCAGGACGCCCGGGGGACAAGAGGCATGGGCAGAATCAGAAACGACCACGATGACGCCAGATGGCACCACTTGAAGCTCGCCCAGGTCTCATCCGGAGAGTTGGCGAGGGCAAAATCGAGAGCGTCTCGGGAGGCAAACAGGAGAGACTTGGACTACTTAGTTTACTCGTCGATGTAGTGATTGCTCATAGTGTGTGTGCTCTTTTGTGGCCCTGTCAACTATCAACTGCAGCCGCACTTGTTTCCGGGTGACGACATGGTGTAGACGCATTTGTCCATGCCCACCGCCGTCATGGTTCCTCGCTGGCCAGTGGCGATGGGAGCTGAAGGGTGGTCTGATCCTAGATTTGCCAACCGAGGAGCGGGGGCGTGGCTGGCGATGGCCGGGGGCCTGTCTCCTGGGCGTTCCCTCGCTCTTGTCCCTCTTCCTGTCCCTGGTCTGGTCTGCTCCCTCCCGGTTGGGGTTGGGTCAGGCCTCGCTGTGAGTCGTCGTCGTCGTCGTCGTCGTGCCCTCAGGACCCTCCCGCATACATGCAACATATCTGCTTCGTCCAGTATAGTGCCTCTCTACATGGTGTGGGCCTCCTGCGGTGCGTCAATCGGTTAGACTAGACCCAACATCTCACACTGACGGAGTCGCACCCCTGGGATCCGTTTGGCCTTCTTTGGCACATCGCGATTCCCAAAGCCCGGAGGTTTGTCACCCACGCCCCCCACCGCCCTGGTCGAAAGAGAAAGCGGAAAAGGCGGGTGGCCCCCCTCCTTTCCTGTTCCTGGAGGGTCTTCCATTTCTTTCCTTTTTGCCTTCGTGGACTAAGGCGGGACGAAGGCCGCTGGGGAAGATAGGCGGGAGAGGCTGGTCGGTGTCAAGGGGGGGAGGGAGCGGGATGAGACGCAGCAAACGGGCATTTTAGTGGGTTGGTGTGGCACACTGCTTGTGTGTTGATTTTTTTATTCTATTCTAACTTACTCAAGGTCGAATGACTATGTACTCTAGATTTCCGTCACTGTTTTGGTTATGTGTGCGGCTGGAGGGGTTTCTGGCTGTTGGGTCGAGCTGTCGTTGTGTGGTTGGGATTTCGCTGGTACCGAGTTCTGGCGTCACACACCAGCCTGATGCTCACTCGCCCCGACGCTGACGGGTTATACTACCTTAGCTAGATGCGCAGTAGGTTACATAAACGAAACAGGGAAATACCACTGACGGGAATAAAGCACCACCAGGCAAGCGAGACCAGAGAGCAGTGTGGGCGACAAAGGAGTCTAAGAAAGAAAGGAAAGGGACAAGAAGTCTCTCACATGGAAAGGGTAGCAGTATCGATTTCATGTATAGCCTTTTTGGAAGGGATTGCGATCCCAATGGTATATTAAAGTGGACGCGGAGCCGCGGGGCTGCGGCGTCGAGGCACAGCTACGAACTGGGGGACCAACTCGAAGTTGCAGCACAGGACGGCTTAAGCGCCGGATGGGAATACGAGGCGGAGAATTGGGGGCAGAGCCGCCTGCGGGAAGAGTGCGTTATCGCCGATTTAGGGATGGCAAGGCACTGTATTACCTGGAAGTCGGGTAAGGTAGGGTAGGGTGGGTGAGTGACTGAGTGAGTGAGTGCGTGAGTGAGTGAGTGAGTGCCTTAGGTAAAGTGAGTGTTGGTGTAGATGGGGTCGAGTAGGTTTGAAAGCGGAATCGATACCAGCCAATGGCAAAAGAGAACGGCAACAAATTGTAATTCTGGTTTCCCTTGTTTCGTGCATTTTTCTTGGCTTGTCCGTTCCCAAGCGACTCTCGACGGCTTGGCCTCTGAAGAATTCTACAGGGCTGCAAACTTCTTTTCTTTTCTTTTTTCTTTTCTTCTCTTTTCTTTTCTTTTCTTTTCTCGGCAGTGGCCTGCATGACATGACTGTGTCACTGATCAGCCGGGAACTGAGACAAAACAGACAGCACATAGTCAGGACTCGGAGAGAAAACTCCAGCCACAACATGCAATAGCAACGATCCTATCACTTGCCAACACCGAAGGCCCTGTCGTGAAAATTGCCTGTTCGGGATGTTTGTTTGTGAGTTGTCGCTTGGTGGTGGCTTGGTCATGATTACCGAAATGGAGCTGCTTCTATGAATCGTCGACATGCCTGTCCATTCATCCTGCCTCCCAGAGCTGCTTGATACACCCGAAAACAGAAGAGAAACCACACACACACCACACACCACACACGCGCGCACAGATTAATCTTCCACGAACATGTCCAAACACACCTCAAACCGTCGATCGTCAGAAGCGCGTGCGGAATAAGCGTCCGGTCCCCGTTCCCGGTCGACCCCCCCCCCCCTTTTCATCCTACCCCGGTCCTCGTTCCCGGACGGTCGATCTCGAGCTTCATGCGAATCCGGGGGCCGGGGGAAAGTAAGAAAGAAAAAAAGAAAAATATGGGGGGAGAGGGGGCGCGGCGGAAGAACATGGGGGGGTGGGGAAGAGGTGTGCGGCGGCGGGCTGTGACAAGAGTCCGGGAGCGGCCGGTGCCATGGCACGATAACTAGCGGCTTGGGTCTTTGTTGTATTCGTGCATATATGTACAATGTGACGTCGGAGGAGAGGAGGCTCTTCGGTTGTTTGGTTCTCCATGCGGGTTGCAACCCGGCAATGCACGCGGAGATGCCAATCATGAGAGAGATCGGCCACGCGAGTTGGGGTTGTGGGAGTTGATGCCGAGGTTGGGAGCATCCCCTTGCCTTCCCTTATCGAGGTGGTGTTGTCTCCGAGAACCAGCTGAAACCCTGCGTCCTGTGAGGTCCCTTCTGCCAAGACTTAGACACATGGCAGCCAGGACAGGTTGGTGGTGGTCATGTCAGATCTGCAACCGTCCAGCCAAATCACCAACACCAGCATCGGACCCCTGGATTGTCAACCGCACCCAGCCCAACTGAGGAACCTGTCCAGGCCGTCCAATCACAACCGGAACCGAGCCCTCGTTTGTCAAGGGACAAGAGAAAAGGGGAAACAGAAACAGAAACAGGCTGTACCGAAAATCCACGAGTTGCAACTGCTGCTGCTGCTGCCACCACGACTACTACTGCTGCTACTACTCCTACATGAGACCATATGTTTGTTTGAGCGTGTTGACCTTCTTTCCAGCCTGAACGCCGTTTCGTCCCTCCCTGTCTGAAACCAAGATTTCCCCCCCTAACTCGGTTCTCCTCCAAGTTACCACCCAGGTATTATGCTCAGCCCGTCTTCTTCTTCTTCTTAGGCCGATCTTCCTCTTCCTCTTCCTCTTCTTCATCGTCGTCTCCGCCGCCGCCGCCGCCGCCGCCGCCGCCGTCATCGTTGCCAACGCCGCTGTCAGCCTCGCTGCCAGAGCCAGAGCTTTCGTGGTCGCTGTCAAACTCCTCGGCCACATCGCTGTCGCTGTCGGCCTGGAAGTCCTCGTCCACGCTCTCCTCGTCCTCGTCGGCAGAGCCGCGGTCAGCCTTGGCGCCCACCACCTCGTCCTCAGAATCCATCATATCCTGTTGGCGCAGGGCCGCCGCCAGCATGTTGGCATCCTCGTCAATCTCGTTCTTAACCCGCAGGCCCTTGAGCTTGAAGAAGCTCTCCAGGGCTTTGAGGTCCTCGCGACTGATGTTGCTGAACTGGGACGAACCAGCGCCGTTCTTCAGGAGGACAGTGATGTCAAAGGTGGAGAGGGCGGAAACAGCGCCGCTGACGCGGGAGAAGGTGACGGACTGCGTTTGCTCGTAGGCGATGTATGTGGCTGGCTTGGGCACGAACATGAAGGCCTTCTCTAGGCAGTACAGGGAACCCTCGCTGGCCTTGATCGAGCACTTGATGCCATATTGGTTGCGGTGTCTGTGAATGGGAAGAGTCAGCATTTGAAAGATAGGATAAACAAGCAGCACAGAAAGCGAAGGAAAAAAAGGGGGGTTAGGGAGGCATACGTGATAAAGTCCTTGGCAGGGGATGAGATCTTCTTGTTGGCCAGGCCGCGGAAGATCTTGGCCACGACGTGATGCAGGGGCTCCTCGTAGTGAGGCTCCAGCTTGTCCTGGTACCTGCTCTTGAGCTCGTCCTCGTTGAGGTTCAGATCGATGGTCACCTCCTCGTCCTTCTTGAACTGCATCACCACAAAGGGGTATCGGGTCTGGCCCTGGCGCAGGGGAGGGTCTAGGCCGATACACAGCATGCAGTGGGTCTCGTCGGGCTTGGGGAGAACCATAAACTTCTTGATAGCCTCGTACTGGATCTTGTAGTCGTACGTCTTGCCGCGAAGGCGGAACGAGGCCTCGTACATGTCGATGTCGAAACGACCTCGGGGGGTGAGATGCAGAACATCCAGGAAGGTGGCAATGGTATCGCCAGCCGTCTCGCCAATCTCAGCCTTGTCGATGAGCGTCTCGTAGAAGAGCGCAGCGGCGTCCTTGACCTCCTCGCCGTTCTCGCTGCCGGCATCCTCGCCCTCCGTCTCCTTGCGGGTGGTGGTGCCGGGGATGTAGAAGCGCATCTCGACGAGCTGGTCACGGCCGGCGGCGGCCTTGGTTCCCTTTGCGCGCGCGCCGCCCAGCTGCGGGTTGGCGCCCGTGTCGGCGGCGGCGGTCGGAGGAAGCGCCATCTCGACGGCGACCTCGTTGCGGCCGGCGAGGTTGGTGTTGGCAATGTCCGAGTAGGCGAGCTCAAAGGCCGGGCGGTTCTGGACGCTGAAGGTGAGCTCCGACTTGGAGAACTCGGCCTTGCCCCAGTTCCAGCCGCGCAGGGCGTGCTCCTTGTTCTCGAGGGCGGTGCTGTACCAGTTCTTGAACACCTTGGCGAGCCGGTCGTACTCGTCCTGCTGGAAGCCGTCGAGCTGGATGGTGCCGGAGCTGGCGCGCTGGAGGATCTTGATCTCGTAGCCCTTTGCCGCGCGACTCCATTGCGCGGCGGCGATGTTGGCGTGGTCGAGAGTGAAGGTGTCGCCGCCGCCCGAGGGCTTCCAGCCGAATCCCGTCTCGGCGAACCTACACTTGCCGCTCTCCTTGGAGAGGTCCAAGTAGATGTTGTCGAAGCTCTCGCTGCGAGGGTGGGAAGGACCATGGTTAGCTGAATTCTGACAATGAGGCGATCATCACAGCCTCTCTTTCTTTCTGTCTGTCTCTCTGTCTGCTGCCCCCGTCACTTTCTCTAACGAGGGAGATGCCAGGAATTGGGAATCGACGGGAAACTCACATGGCAGTCATGGCGACGGCAGAGCTTCAAAAGCCGGGTTTGTTCGGGATGAAAAAGAGGGGGAGATGGGAGGAGGGAGAGTGGTGACTCTGTTCTCTCACCGTTGCGACGAAGATGCGATCGGGCCAACTCGAAATTTGAGAATGGGACGTAGCGAACGTTGTACGTCGTAGCTTGCGAGCTTCGCGGTCAGGGCGCGCCAAAAACACGCGCCACCTGAGTGCAGCAAGCACCAGCAGTGGCTCGCGCGCGCGACCCCCTGTGAACCACTATAACTCGCTGGGGGATGACCTAAGGTAGGTAGGTTCGTACTGCAGCCTGAGGCGGCCAGGCGGACTCAACAAGACAACAGGTGCCGGATACTGGATACTCTGGTTTGCAGGGGACGCCAGAGCGCATGAGCCACTGAGACGGGGTTAGCGTTCGTTGTAACAGGTACCCTGCCATCCGCGTACCTGGCCTGCCCCAGTCATTTCGCGGAGAAAGGTCAAGCCCCAACACATCGAAACTGCCTGCGGGTCACATGCGCTATGCTGAGGCGGCCGGGTCAGGTACTCGCGGATGCCTGCCTGCTAAGTGTTTATCGGTTCCAGTTAGTGCGTCGGCCGGTTTCATGTAGCTTTCTATTGGAGTAGCACCACCCGGTACTTGACAACTGCACTCGCCCCATCTCCGCAGTTAGGCCGCTTTCAGCTTCCAAGCACCAGGATACCTCCCGGGCGAACCCTTTCGGCATTTGCTCCACTGGCGATAGCGCCCGCGTGCCAGATATGACAACATCAGTTGGCTATCCTCCGCCTCTCTCCGCCGCCTGCCCGACTCTCAGATTCTCTACTTCTTCTCGTCCTCTGCCTCGCCATCACCACATTCATTCTTCTCCTTCTCCACGCCCCACTACTTCTCACTCTGCACACCTCTTGCTGCTACAGATTCATTCATCTTCTATGGTCCACCCCGTCATGACATCCCGTCATCCCCGGCCACC
Source organism: Neonectria sp. DH2 (assembly GCA_003934905.1). Lineage (NCBI taxonomy): Eukaryota > Fungi > Ascomycota > Sordariomycetes > Hypocreales > Nectriaceae > Neonectria > Neonectria sp. DH2. The sequence continues at coordinate 1,606,554 of RQWH01000009.1, read as the reverse complement.
TAGTTCTAGGTGCGCCTCAGCCGCCAGAGTAACATCCGCCCTGCTCTTATCGTTCCTCGCCTTCACGCCATCACTCGTCGCCGCCGACAACAACGCCCGCCACCTGAGCGACGATATCCTGCTGCCTCCGGGCCTCGGCGTCCCCTCGAATCCCGACCCCCCCGCACCTGCCGAGCATACCTTCTCCCTCCGCCACATCTTCCACCACGGCACCTATCGGCATCCGGAGCTACACCGGAGGAGAGACGTGGACCACGAGAAGTCGAGGGTGTTTTTGGCCGCCGAAGATGGCTATGGTGAGCAGGAAGTCTTCCGGCTCAAGGCCAAGAGCCGCGCCTCGCCAATAGAGCGAATGGTGGACCGGAGGCCTTCCGTCGTGGACCCCATCGTGGCCGAGTCTCGGCGACAGGGTTACGCGGCCGTCCTCGATGCATCGGCCTGGACCCTCGACCAAGTTTCGTCACCCGACATCACCGACAAGGAGACTGTCTTGACTCTCGCCAGGATTACCGCCAACGCCTATGTTGCGAATGAAACCGACGCCGACTGGGAGGATGTCAATCCTCACTTCAACCGCACCGCCGATTTCGGATGGGAGGGCGATGGTCTCCGCGGCCACGTCTTCGTCGACGACTCGAATTCAACCATCGTCATTGGCTTGAAGGGCACCTCCATGGCCGTCTTTGATGGCGAGGGCACCACCACCAACGACAAGGTCAACGACAACCTCTTCTTTAGTTGCTGTTGCGCCCAACAGGGACAGTGGACTTGGCACCAGGTCTGCGATTGCGCCACCGACACATTCACCTGCAACAACACCTGCGTGGTTGACGCGTTGCGAGAGGAGAATCGGTACTATACTGCTGCGCGCGAGCTATACTCCAACGTGACGGAGCTGTATCCTGATGCCATGGTCTGGCTGACCGGCCACTCGCTTGGCGGGGCCGTCACTTCGATGCTAGGACTAACCTACGGCCTGCCCGTCGTCACCTTTGAAGCTGTCCCAGAGGCTCTCCCGGTCACCAGGTTGGGCCTGCCCGTTCCTCCCGGCGCCGACCCTAGGTTTCCCCAGGTGCGTGATAACACTGGTACGTACCATTTTGGTCACACCGCGGACCCGGTCTACATTGGCACATGCAACGGAGCCACAGCTTCATGCTCCTTCGCGGGATATGCCATGGAGTCTGCGTGCCACACTGGCTACGAATGCGTCTACGACGTAGTAGCAGACAAGGGGTGGCGGGTCGGCATCGGCACCCACAGGATTCGATCTGTCATCGACGACGTCATCACCAAGTACGATGATGTACCAGTGTGTCGACGTACCCCGGAATGCCGAGACTGTGCTCAGTGGAAGATGTACGAGAGCAACGGGACGGACAGCACAACCACGGCGACCCAAACCACAACCAAGACACGCACTCGAACTACCACCTGCAAGACACCAGGATGGTGGGGGTGCCTTGATAAGTCAACCCCCGGTCCGACAACGACAACTACGACGAGTTCAACATCTACATCCACTTGCAAGACGCCTGGCTGGTTTGGATGCAAGGACGTAATCACCACGGAAATCACCACCACGGTAATCACCACCACCGAGAGCAGCGCTACACCAACCTCGACTTGCCACACACCCGGCAGATTCTGGGGCTGCCGTGACGATGTGCCTACGACGACTGAGACCCAGCCTAGCCCTGTGACTCTTCCATCCATGACAGGGATACCAACGGCCACCTCAACGGCACCTTCGAGTGCCTCGCCTCCTGAGCGGACATGCCTGCGTCGAAGCTGGCTTGGGTTCTGCAAGGAGTGGGATGGAGAGAAGACGGAATTTTCCCCGGATGATCTGTAGCGACCACAGAAACTACTCGGGACGGTAATTCAACATATAGGCCCTCGTACTGAAAGGAGAGGGTTTTTGGCAGTTTGCGATTTCTACAGCTGCTGCACCTGGAGCAAGGGGCTCTTGTCGCGGCAATTCTGGCGTTGGAAGTTGAACTGGTTTTTGTCAAGGGAGTGAATGTTCTTTCACACATGGATGGCATCATGTCATGTTTATATACACAAATACATACATTCGTACACATAGGAGGCGGCCGAATGGTCTCAGGTTGGATTTGGTTGGACAACGGCGTTGGGCTTAATGAGATGGACCGACGAAGGTGTGCGGTACCACGGCGAGCATAGATAGAACTCCCACTTTGGGGCAATAGAATAACGAAGCTACTGTGCTTGTTGAAAATCATACTACACGCCTGGTGTCTAATTTTTATTATTAAATGAATCGTAATTTCTATCAATCGCTGAATTCGGGTTCGAGCTCTTTGCTAGGAGTCGTTGTGTTGTTGGTCATTCATTGGCTACCTCTCACATGGTTCCGTGATGTCAGCGACCAAAAATTTGTTCCCCTCCACCACGAAACGCGTCTTCCTGCCACCTTCATCATCGCTCAAGAACCGCCCCAACGAAATCGCATCCCAACCCGCAAACTCGCATCCACGCAGGGCCATGTGATTCCCCCTCGGCACCTTCACCCTGGTTCCCCCCCGAAAAAACAAGCGGATGATTTTACGATGGAGCCAGAATCCAAGCCCTCGGAAAGGGACGGCTCCCGATCCCCGGACTTGTCGAGCGACAGCGACAGCGACGCAGGCATCGGCCGCGACAGCAATTCCGACAGCCAGGCCAACGCCGAGCCGCAGGTCGAATGGCTGGCCACGGGGCGCGAGCGCCGATCCACGGCCGGAAACCGGATGAAGTCGATGCTCGCCAACGAAGAGCCCGACTCCGACCTGGAGCTCCTGTTCGCCGAGGACGAGAACGACCAGGGATTCAGCGACGTCGACGATGACGGGTCCGACGTCCGCATGGACTCGTCGTCAGATGACGAAGACGACAACACCAACCATAATAACGGTGACGAGGACCTCGAGGGCGAAAAGGAGCTAGAGAGGCAGGCCAAGGAGCGCCGCACCGCCCAGCGCAAACGCAAAGCCCAGGAAGCCATCCCAGCCAAGTTCCGCAAGAAGGTCCGCATCAACCCCACGACCGCGCCCGCCGCCCCCAAGCCCGCTCCCAGGCCAGCACCGCGGCCCAAGAAGAAGTCGGAGCGCACGTCGTGGCTGCCGTCGGTGACGGACCTCCCCACGCGGGCCTCGTCGCGGCAGACGACGCGGTGGTCCAAGGAGCAGCTGCACCAGCAGATGGTGGAGCGCGAAGCGAAGCGGCTGAAGCAGCTGGCGCAGATGCAGAAGAAAGCGGCGCGGCTAGAGTCGCTAAAGAAGCCGCCGATGACGCAGGAGGAGCGGCTGCGCGAGGCTGCCCTGGTGGAGAAGCGCAACAGCAAGAGCCTGAACCGGTGGGAAGTGGCGGAGAAGCAGCGCGAGGAGGACCGGCGCGCGCGGCTGGCGGCGCTGAACGAGCGGACACTCAAGGGTCCCGTCATCACCTTCTGGAGTGGCATTGGCGAGTGGATGGGGAGGAACATGGTTGTGGAGGAGCCGGCCAAGAAGAAGAGGGAGAGGGTCGACAAGAACAAGGGCAAGGGGAAGGACAAGGAGAAGACCAACGACGAGGCGGCAGAGGACAAAACAGAGGTGAAAGACGCTGGAAAAGATGCTGGAAAAGATGCCGGCAAAGACGATGCCAAAGTTAACGGTCAAGTGGACGGAAAACAAGTCATTTCAGCAGTAGGCAATGATGATGCTCCCAACCGAAAGCCCGAGTCTCCTCAACCCCCGCAACAGACCTCTCCGCAACCCCCGGTTGAGACTCCGGTAGCTACACAAGCTACTCAAACCACTGCAGCTATTCCAGCAGCTCCAGCTGTTCCAGTTACTTCAGCTGCTGCAGCTATTCCAGCTATCCCAGCTATCCCAGCTCCAACAGTCTCAACACCGAAAGAAGGCGATGCAATGGTTCCCATCAAGGTCGAGGAACCCCCGGCCAAACTCGCAGGCACTCCCACCACAACCGAGAAGCCGGATCTGCCCAAGACGGAAGATCCGCCCCGATTGATGGCGATGCCACCTCCACCACCTCGAATCGCCAGTGGCCTGGCTGCTCCAGCTCCAGCTCCAGCTCCACCGCCTCCTCTTACTCCTTCTCCTCCTCCCAATGGCCTGGCTGCCCCTACCCTTCCTCCTCCTCCTTCTCCTTCAAGTGGACTCGCTGCCCCTTCACCTTCCTCTCCAAGTGGTTTAGCGGCACCTGCTCCTCCGCCGCCGCCACCTTCTACCAGTGGACTGGCTGCTCCGGCTCCGGCTCCGGCTCCGGATTCTGCTCCCCCGGGTGCACAACGGTCCATCATGACTCCTCCACTGGGTTATCACGGACGGCCGCCGGAATCTAAGCCATCCGGTGTCCTCGCCGCGCCTGTTCTCGCTCCCCCGCCGAGCATCAACGTCAACGGTGCTCCCCCGTCGATGATGGGCTTTAACTCTGGCCCTGGCAATACCAAGTCCAACGTGCTAGCTCTGCCGAATACCTCCCAGGGGTCTGGTCCTCCGACCATGTCCAGTATGGCGGCCCCGGGGAGGCTCAGTCCACCCATCCATCTCGCCGCTCCCGCTCCCGCTCCCGCTCCCGCGCCACCCATACTCACAGCTGCACCTACGCCGTCCACATCCACACCCAACCCGGCTCCTCCTAAAGAGATACCTCTTCAGCCCATCTCCAACCCTCCCGCCACCCTAAACAAATCCGCTACCCCGGACACGGCCGTACAACCGCCCGAGCCTCCCAAACCCTCCACGGGCGCCCGTAACGCCATTGTCTTCCAGAACTTCGATGAGAACGCCATCAAGGATCGCACTGTTCAGACTCAACTCATCTTTGGTCGCAAGATGACCAAGCTCGGCAGTAAGTTTCAGCTCTGGTCTTATGGCCCCCAACTCCGTTATAAACATCTTCATCTACACCCATGGCTAACCCCGTTGCCGCAGAACCCTCGCACGCACCCCTCTGCGTCATCACAAACCACCCGGCCCGCTACCGGGACCCCAAGACCGGGCTACCGTACTTTAACGCCTATGCGTATCGCGAGATTCAGCGACTATGCCGCGGCGAGCACCGCTGGAGCAAGATCCTGAACGCCTGGGTCGGCAGCGGCTCCTTCGCGGCCCGTGGAGTCCCTGAGCGATTCCTGAATCCAAACAAGAAGAGGCCTGTCGAGGACAAGGCGGGGACGGAGAAGAAGGCAGATGATGGGAAAACTCCCGAGACAAAGCCTGCCGAGGCCAAGCCTGCTGATGTGAAGCCCATTGAGGTGAAGCCTACTGGGGGCAACCTCGTTGAGGTGAAAGCACCGGAAGTGAAGATTCCAGAGGCCAAGGCTCCAGAGTTGAATGCCCCAGAAGCAAAGCCTTCAGAAGCAAAACTCCCAGAGGCGACGGTCTTTGAAGCGAAGCCGCCAGAGGCAGATGCTCCCGATGTAAAGACGGCGGAGCCAGCGGTGACAGCCCCAGATGCAACACCCCCCGAGCCCAAACAAGAAGCAAACCCGCCAACGGTCCAGCCACCCGATGTGGCGAGGCCCGAAGCCCCTAAACCCGACATCACATCCAATATACCTCCCGTTGCATCGACGGCTCCGACCCTTGCTACACCCAACGTTACAGCAGTTCAGCAGGCATCAACCGCTCCCTCCGCCGCTACCACTACGGAGGTTGCGCCCGTCGAGACAAAATAATACGGCACGTCGCGCGGACGGCAGAGGCCGCGACGTTGTATAATTACTATGTAGATGTTAAGTCCTAGATAGATGGAAGGAGTATGCTTGTATATGGATACCCGCTAGCGGCTTAGTACCTGTTAAGACCAATAGACGAAAACGGCCGAGGACAGCATGGGAAAAAGACAATCTCGTATGGTTTGGAATAAATGAAACCTCAGCTTTAAAATAAGCCAAGAATCAAGATCACGTTACTAAGTATATCACATCGATTGGGGTACATTGAACGTTGGCTTTGTGTTGCTTCATTCGGTATCTATCTAAGTCCTGCTAGACCTTCCCGACCCAAATGGAAGCAAACCACCAAACATCCTACTCGATGCTGTCTCAGTCCCGTCATTCTTAAGATTGCGTTGCAAACATGACTGCCACATCCCATCTCATCTCCTTGCCATTTGCCGTCCAAATTGTGTATCAAAGCAAATGCCAATTTCCTTTTCCATTCCCCCAGATTTCCCCCCATCCCATTTTGAAACCTCCAATAACCGAAAGGGCAAAACCATGTAGACGCTTCCCAATACTAAAGATGCCCGCGTCTCATTCCTTTTATTCTGCCCTTAAAAAACGCCGATGCCATGTCCTGGTTGCTGCTAGAGCCCAGGTCATAGCGAGGGACGAAACCCGCTTTATAAAAATAAAAATAATAAAAAGTTCAAATCAAACAAAACGCCGTCTAAATGCTGCCGAAGGTTGTGGGTGGGGAAGGGCATGAGCCCACGCCGAGAAGTTGTTGTTACAGAGTCGAGTGAAAGAATTTTCTGGAGGGATTGATAGTATTTGTTGTTGTTGTTGAGTCAATGTGGAGGAAGTTGGAATCTTCAGTCGTGCTTGTTGCCAATGACGTCGACCATCCAGCCCAGCTCGCTGACAAAGTCATCCAGGCCGTTATCGATGGGGGAGCCGAGAAGATTGGCACCGTTGACGTTGATGTCGGCATTGCGGCGGGAGAGAATGGGAAGAGAGGGGAGCTTAGCATAGGTGGGCTCAGGCTCAACGGCCTTGCTTCTCTCTTCTAACTCAGGAAGGCTATAGCACTCATACGACTCCATCTTGGTCGACGTGCTAGCCGCGGGCTGGAAAGAGACAATGTCGCTGTTGTTGCTCGACAAGAGATCGTCCTCGTCGTCGGTCAACCCGTAGTAGTAAGCCTGAGCCTCGTCGTCAGGGTACATGGGCGATACCGGAGAGGCGAAAAAGTTTGAAGAGGCGGACAAGGTGGTTTCGAGTCTAGGTCGAAATGGAATGACAGCAGAGGCTGGTACTTCTTGGGTCTCGTACACGGTCAATTTTGAAGGTCTCGTGGGCATCAGGGTCATAGAGCTTGAGTTGTTGGTGCCACGACCAATCGACTCGGAAGATGCAGTGCGCCTGAACGGCGGAGGAGACAGGCCAGTGGCATAGCTTTGGTTCTCGGATACGGCTGAGGTTGCAAAGTTATCGTCGTCGTCGTTGTCGTTGTCGTTCTCATGCTCCTGTTCCTCGGGCGCCTCATCGGGGATAACCAACGTCGGCCTCACACTGAGGTTGGAGCCGGGTCGTGACGGAATATCATCAGACAAGAAGCGACGGAGAGACTCGGGTGAGATGTCTCTAGTGCGAGTACCCTCGGAGGGAGTAGTGCATCGAATATCCGAGTTGTCGGGAACGGAGCGAGGAGTAGTCTCGCGGACAAGTGATCGACCACGTTCACAATCACGGCTCGCCTTGCGAGAGAAGAAGCGTTTCCATGCGGGAGCCGGAGAGAGCGATCGAGTCGAGGTCTTATGAAGCAATGGAGATGATCCCAGACGGAAGGGTGTGCTGTCGGGGGTGGCCGATGGAGCGGGTTGAGGAGTGATGAACTTAGACTCGGGATTCAGAGTCTTGAAGTCGGTAGGGCGCATTGAGCTGAGAGATGCACTTCGCTTCCGGAGAGCCTGCTCGACAGGAACGATCAAAGCGTTGACAGTCTGGCCAGGCATGTAGGGGCAGGCTGTTGTTGAAGGGAGAGATGTGTTGTGAGTCTCGACGGCGCCATCAACCTCGTACTGAAGGGTCCTTGTTAGAAAAGGCATGATTAAGAATTAAAAGGCAGGCTTGGTAGTCCGTAGTAGGTGTTGAGGTCGTGAAGGAGTGTAGTGTGAGTGGGTTAAGTGGGTTAATAAAGAATGGATGAATGAAGGCGAGGGAGAGAGTGCGTTGATGGTTGATGACTGTCGATTGAGGACAGGACATGGCAATTAAGAGAAGGCGAATGCTGGGGTAAAAGGACCCTATTCATACGTACATAGTAATAATAGGTGTGCCCCATCTTGAGACCACCGTGCCTCTTATACGGGGTGCCCGGTCCAGCAGCGTCGTCGCAGAAAATGTCGCGAAAAGAATGGCATCCTCTCCACTGGCCACGGCCACGCCGGACGTCTCGCTGCATGGGGTAAGATTGGGAGAAATTGTCCCACGACCCAATAAGCAGCACGGACTGAACCGAAGGGTGTGTTTGACTGGGATTGCTTGTCAGCGCTCAGTGCACGAAGCAGTCGGGCAACGGCATGCAGAATGGGACGAAAAGGAAATTAGACGAAACAAGCCACTGGGCCGGGGATTCGCGATGACAGCTGAGATTCGCGGGGGCCACCTGCATACGCCCACTGTATTATGACTCTCAAGTCTGATCGTGGCTGCACGGAGCGTGGGATGATATGTGACGACTGCCTGCAACTAGCCAGGCCACGCAGCAACGAATATTGCATTGTCAACAAGATTCCCGACGCTCAGCTCAGCCCAGCCACGCCCGGCACATGCCAGCGCATTCCCGAGGCCATGGCTACGGCCACGGCCATGGGCCAACGACGATCAGCCATTGCATTGGTGTTGCCACACATACGCATGCAGCATCCGGGGAGGAGGCTGGCTGAGCCTAAGCACTGCGAGTCTGTATTCGTAGACTGCGATCCCCGAGAGGAAAAAGCACGAAGCATGACGTGAGGCCCTTGTCTCAGGCACAAGGGGCGGGGGGAACCAGGGCAAGGCAAGGCAGGCAAGGGGTTCAAAACGAAAGAGGCAGAAAATAGAAGCATACCACGGCAACTAAGACAGGGCCCAGAAGGCTCCCGGTCGCTTAAGAATGAAGCTGGTCGATAAATCGGACAAGACAAAAGGAATGTTGGCAGATGTAGCCACGCGGATCGATCGAGGGCGCAGACGCAAGCCCAACCAGCCAAGGGGTGAATGATATAATGAATGGGCCCGACACGAGACACGCGACCAAGACAGGTACAATCGTATAAAGCGCCGTGGCACCGGGAAGTGGAAAATACGGGAGGTAGGGAGGAGTCGACCAGCGAGAAAAGGGCGAAAGTGAGGCTGGGCGATATTGCGGCAGCAGCAAGGAAACGAGAAAAGGAAAAACGAGCGGTGGATTCAAATTCCAAATTCCAAAAAAGAGAAGCAACGAAAGCGAGTCCAGACTCACAGGTGAAAAGTAACAAGAGTCGTCGAGGGATCCATGATGGACTTGCTGGGAGAGCGCCCGTGTAAATATGTAGGAACCCGTCCCTCCGTCTAGCGAGGCGCTTCTGGGCTGCAGGGAAACCGCCCCACGACGGCGTCTAGATTGATGCTGTTTTGGTGGACCAAACCTCGCAATTGACAATTATAGCAAGCGGATGAAACACAAGGGCGCTCGTCTCATGTCCCAAGGCTCCCAACCGACGCAGGAGTTCGATGGCGATGCCAGATCCAGATTACAGAAAGTCGGTAGGGAGGGTGAGGTTGGCCAATCGCAGCGCAACGATGGCTAGCAGTAAGCGCCGTGATGGGCTGCAGGCTGAGAGTCGGCGTGAGGATGAGCTGTTTTGGGCTCTCGTGCACTGAATTTGGAGACGGGGAAATATGGAGCGCAGCGTAGTGCAGGCGCTTAGGCAAGCGACAGACCAGACCGGAGTGAGCCGGGAACAAGAGACGTAGGGACCCCGTAAACAGAGCTCTCTGGGAGACCTGGGATCCAAGGAGAAGCAGGTCGTAAGGGGGCGGCTAGTGAAGGTGCTGCTGTCGGATCGCCGTCGTCAACGCGAACCTTGACCTGGGAGTACCGTAGATCTGGGACGCAGACCCGGGTGTGAGCTGTGGACGTCACAATCGCCTGGCTGTGGTGTTTCGCAGTTTCAGGAGCAAGGCGTTAAGGGGGGCGTGGTGGTTCACTGGTTCGTCTTGGTGGTGTTGGTTTTTGCCGTCCTCCGGAATGAGTGTCTCGAAGGGATGGTGATTGTCGGATTTGCTTCTGGAAGCGGCTCCAGAGGGCTGCAGAGGGCTCCAGCGGTTCCAGATGCGCGGGAAATGAGGAATGCAATACAAAACGGTGCGGCGCAGGCGCGCGAGGAGCGAAGGGGATTGGAGAATGAGGATTTGGAGAGGGAGAGAAAACTGCAGGTTGGAAATTGCAGATTGGAAATTGAGGAGGGAGGTGACCGAGGTGAAGGAAGCAGTTCGACGAGCTGTTGCTATTGCGGGGGGGGATGGGAAAGCCACTTGTCTGCGGTTGACGCAATCAGGGAAGGAGCGAGTCGAGGCCAGTCCAGCTGAACCACGAGCAGGAAAAGACCAAAAAGAGCTGAGGCGACGACGGCTGAGAGCTCGCGATGCACGCACGAGGTTGGTTTGGCTGAAGGCTTGAAAGCCGGTCTCAGGAGGCGTTCAATATTTTTCTGGTTTGGGACGCGAGAGACGGCGAGGCGGGGACAAATCACCCTACTACAGCACTAGGTTGCATGGGAGTAACGTTTATTGGGTTGTCTACTACGGACGCACCGGAATGGACTGCGAGTGCGAGGGGTGGGTTACATGGGGGGGAGGCTACGATCGATGGAAGGTGGAAGATGCCCATTGAGAGCAACGCGGAGAAAGGCATGGCGAAAGGTACAGTAGGTGCGCACTTTAATCTAGCTGAGGGGATGGTGAGGACGAATGAGGAGGCCGAGACGCTTCGAGGGTGTCGGCAGAAGCTTCAAGAGTTTTACTTTGTGCTAGGAAGCTAGAGCTAGAGAGCTGACGGGGGACTTCCTAGGGATGGCATCGTTGGGTTAATGAAACGCACCGACGAGATGAAACGAAAACAATCAATGCAGGAGGACCAAGAGAGGTACAGAGAGAGGCAAGGCGAGACAGGCGCGCAAGGTCCAAACCGAGGCCGCAATGCGAGAGCAGACAACAACAGGAGGAGAGGACAAAATGAGGGTGGGAGATTCCGAAGCCGGAGGATTCATTAGCAGGTGGTGAATCAGGATGAGAGGCTCCCAAGACACCAAAGACATCTCTCAACTGGAGACGGGCCCCAGAAGCTGAGACCAGAACCCGCAGTTGCGGGGATGGGTACCTTTTCGAAGGCGCTCTCTTAGTGGCTGTTCGTTCAGTTGGTGTCGTTCACCATTCATTCACGCAAGACAAGCTGGAGACACAATTGGACCGGAGAACAGTGTGCATCTCCCAGCCAGCCGCGGACTACTGACGGGCTAATCTAGACGAGGGCTAGCGGCCAGCCTGAGACCATGTGGATTCCCATTTAATTGCGACCGGGGGCTGGGTCGAACCAAAGAAGAGAGGTGGCGTCAAGATGTCCTACAGCTGGGAGGGGCGGGTACGATGGAGATTAGATTGCTAAAGGGATGGCTTCGCTAAAGTGAGTCGCGAGCTACGTACCAAGTGAGGACTGTGAGAACGGGCTTTGAGACTGCAATCAATGATAACTCAAACCATCATCTCCCGTAGGTATTAGAGACGTAGAATACTATGTACAACCACCACAAACCAGTCTGAGCTCCGGCCTTCCCGTCCATCATGGCATGAACTTTCAGGGTCCTGGCAACGCCGAACTGGGGCCTTCCGCCCCTGACCTGAGCGCTGACGAACGACTCCCATGTCCAGCCAGTCGCAGCGGCTCTCGCCAGTGTCGATCCTACACTCTGAAACCAAACCTTCAGGGCGAAACTTTGCTTCCCGGCCAGCCAGTTCGCTCACGACCACCGTAGTCACCGTGATGAAGCACGACCGTGGTTACAAATGCCGTGACAGCCTCCCTCCCTCCCTCCCTCGAGACCGCCCCAACAACCAGGGCAGCCAGCACGCCACACCTACGACAGCATAAATTATAGTCAGACTCTGTTGTTTTCCTTTTGGCCCAGTTTGGCTTTCTCCCAGCCGAGGCCTAGTTATTCCAAAACAAACCCTGGCTCGCCCTGTGAAGTCACCATGCCATGCCATGCTGCTGCTTGCCAAACTTTGTACTGCGCGCGCAACACGCACAAACGTCCATTTGCGGCAATGCTGCTAGGGCAGGGGCGCGACTGATTGGCTGCACGGTGGATCGCGCGCTTGTGTCCCGTCCGCCCACCAGAACATCTGACGACGACCGCCTGAACAGACCAGCAACCGCCCTGTTGGCGTCGCGAGTGAGAGTGGAGTGCCAATGGATGATGGATCCCAGGTCAATGGGTAGGACTGAGTGAGCGAAGGTCCTCGTAGTAACTGACATCGTGCGTAGCACGCACTGACGATTTCCGGCTGGTCTGATCGGGAGATGGATCGTCAACAAAATATCCATCAGCAGCTGAAAGACATGCGGCCACATCAGCAGACCTAGGTCGTGGAGGGCTTGGTTGGCAGTCAGATCGCCCACGTCAGTCACCGGTATCAACGGGGCACAACATCCGCGGCCCTCAGTTGGCCCGCCGCTGACCAGCAGAAGTGCGTGGTAGGCAGCCAAGATGCACACGGCCTTTCTCCCTTCACGATGCCGTATCCCTTCAACCAACCTCTTCTGCTCGCCCCCAGAAAGTGGAGGAGGCCAAGGAACGTGGGGCCACGGCTGAGTAGGAGGAAAGAAGAAGAAGAAAAACCTTCCAGAAGCCCAGAAGACGCCCCATTTTCCGACGTGCACTGCACGCTAATGGAGAGGAACGGGTGTTGACACAGCAGCCATGCAGGCTCCTCTGGGCCTGCCTGCGGCGTGCGTCGTTGATCGACAAGACAGTGCAGGCTTGTGAAGTCTCACTGGTTTGCTTTTCCTCCTCGCTGCGTTGACCTTGCCACGGCGTCTTGTTGCGCCCGTGGGCTAATTACCTCCTAGTGTGCTGTGCTGTGCCGTCCATGCCTCCGTCGTGCAGTGCACTGGTGACACGGCCAGCGTGGCTCGGTGTCACCCTCATCTCATCCGATGATCTACAGCCTCATGCCATCGCCCATCACGCCCCATACCCGTACACATACCGCCTAGACGGAAACTTCAGCCCACAGCAAGCAAGCAAAGCAAAGAGCCTCCGTTCCCGTCCCCGAGCTCTCCGATCGCACCAGCCAGCACGGCGAAAGTGCAAAGAAGTAATTAAGGCGAAGGCAAGAAAACTAAGGCAGCAGATAGCATCGTCATCCCTCTCTTCTAGCCCAGCCTAATCTGTCTGTCTCTCTCTCGCCCGGTTACCCGGAACCTGGGGAGGGAATCAAAACTTTGTGTCGCTTTTTTTCTTTTCCTTTTCGAATGTGATGGCTCAGATTCCCCAGCATCGGCTGGACGCCCGTTGCTTTTTGCGAGTAGGCCAAGTTTGATAGACGAGGAAATCGGAAATTCTCTTCGCTCACTAGCTAGACGCCATGCTTGTCATTGCAGCCCGAGATAGGTTGATGACTCGATGAGTCGTTGACTCTGATTTGCAGACTAATCACTTGCTACCTTGGATGCTTTGTAAACTTTTTGACAAAACCTCCTCCCTCCAAATTCTTCTACCCTAGAGTTGAGTACCCCTCAAGAGTATTACACCGAGATGCGTATCCTGAGCCCATCTACAGTCTACGTGAAGCAGGTCTTACCTTACAATGCACCCTCTGTCTCTCCAGTTGCCTTAGTTCCCGCTCCTTCGTTACGTCCTTGTTTGTTACTGGCCAACTCATTCGTGTAAGCCGTCGTTGAGGTAATAACCGAAAGACAACGAGTAACATCTAATTTACTAAAGACAGAGTCCCTGACGAAAAAACATAGACTGGGAGCTCGACACACTGATCTGAGCCAGCCTCCCTCTCTTTACAACGCACATCTCCTAGCAACCATGTTTACCTGTTGTTGACATCCCACTCCCCTCCTCCCTTCAATCAACTAGTAGTAGACCACAACGCCATGATGCCATCTTCAGCAGCCATACACCGAAACCTTCCGCCTCCACCCGTTCGCTTCATCAATCCGCTCTCCACAACGCTCAACAGCCAAGCCAACGCACGAACACTCGGACCTTGACTTCGTCGTCCGATCCCCTGCGCCATCGCACGACTCCCATCCGCGGCACCCGAAAGATCCGTCCTGCAAGTGCAAGAACAGCAATGGCAAGTCGCCTCAAGGCGCGCGCAAGCACAGGACCGCCAGCCAAGCCTGGGCTGAGTTGGGCTTTTACACAGATATCCATTAATTGCTTGTAATTGTGGTTGTTTCTTTCCGTACAATTACCTGGGCAATTAAGTGTTGCGTGATACATACATTATTAGTCTGAGTCTGGGACACACACTCTTCCCTCTCTTGCCAATTCCCCAGTCGTCGCATGGCCTGTTTGTTGCTGGAGGCCGATGCCGATGCCGAGATAGTGATAGTAGAGATATCCATTCCTTCGCCCCTTCCGAGACCGCCCGCATTCGCATTGCACAATAATACCCCGAAAATGAGTAGATAGGAATCGGCGCGCTTTCCCCATCGCCGCCCTTGCTCACCGCCATAATGTTTCGCGCCCTAGAATTCGATCCCTAATAAATATCGTACATGAATGATGAAGAAAAAAATGCCTACGGGGTAGACGAGGTATTCCACCCGAATCCGTCCTCGGAACAGTAGCCCCAGCCGTAGTCCCAGCCTCAGAACCTCGTCCGCTGGTACCCATCCCTGCTTAGGTGGAGGAGGGTCCAGACAAAACAGAGGATAGGAGGACAAGGGAAAAATAGGAAGAAACAGGACAAGAGAGAAGAAAAAGAATCAAGGCAAAGTGAGAGCCGCCCACTGTGCTCAACCCATTACAATCCGTGATGTAAAAATGATATTATTATCGCATGCTTCAAGCCGTTCGATGTTGTTCCTTGTCCGTCTTGCCGTTGCCCAGCGATCCAAAAGGAAGAAGCGCCCCAAGATGATGGTGGCAAGGTTTGAACAAGGATCGCACACCCGGGCGATTCCCAAATAAACAATTTGGGTTGCTTTGATTGCTTCGTGTGTCCCGTGTCCAAATGCAAAAAACAAAACAAATAGATGTCGTCGATTTCATTCTAGTTGTCCTTTCCAGTGGCCTTGCCCGTGGCCTTAGCCTCGGCCTCGTGCCGGTAGGCGCTGGGCTTGTTGCTGCGGGAGCCCGTGTACTTTGTGCTGAGAAGGGTGTCCCAGAAGGTGAAGAAGGGCTGGGCAAAGTTGGTCTTGATGCCCCAGTGCTGGTGATGGATGTCGTGGTAGGCGGCGTTGTTGCTAGTGATGAGCTGGAGGGGATCCCAGGGGAAGGAGTAGCCGCAGTGGTCGTCGACAGTCTTCACGGTCGAGAAGGACCAGAACCAGATGCCCTGGCGCAGGGTCATGAAGGTGGCCTTGAAGGCGAGGCTGGCGCCGACGGTGTCGAGGAGGAAGCCCTCGAAGGGGTGGTTGTACAGAGCGCCGTAGGCATAAGGAACGTAGAGACGGTGGTGTCGCGAGTGGAAGGTAGCTAGAGTAGGAGGAAAGAGGCTCAGGTCAGCGCGTTGATTCGGATTGAGGCACGGAGTATCGGTTCCCGCGGGAGAGGTTCGTAATGCAATTCAGGGGACCAATCGGCGGAAGCAACGGAAGCATTGGACAATGACTCACCATACAACCACCTGTTGACGTGCATCAGGCGATGCAAGAAATACTGCCAGGTATCGAGAATGAAGGTGGCGACGAAGAACTGGACAGCGGGGATCAAGATATGATAGATGATCTTGGCCAGCTTCACCTCCCAAGCGGCGAAGGCGGGCTCAGCGGTGGCGGTGGTCAGGAAGGGATAGTAACCGCCCGCAATGGCACCGGCGAGCATGGGGTGAGAGTCGGCGAGGTTCTTGGAGATGGCCGTGGTGTTGAGGCCTAGGGTTCCGAGCACGACAGGCAGGGCACGCTGGGCGAGGCGGAGGCGGATGGCCCAGACGGAGACGTCGTAGTCGGTCTTGCCCGTCATCTCGGGCGGCTCGGTCAGGGCGAGGACGGCGCCGGTCGCAACCTGGATGACCTGCTGGAGGATGACGTCGCGGGCAACCTCGTAGCGCGAGGCATGATTGCGCTTGGTGATCTCGTCGGGGGTGTGCAGGCGGTACTGGGGGAAGAGGTCGCAGACGTCAATGGCGTGGAAGGTCAGGGAGACGATCCAGTAGATGATGACGGGGACGACGAGGGAGAGCCAGAAGTCGGAGATGAAGGGCAGGAGATCGGCCTGCGGCGTGAGGGAGTACGACGGCAGCGGCGGGAGCGCCGTGTCGAAGAGCGTCTGGTTTGCGGCCATGGCGGCGGCGGCAGCGTAGGCGATGGACGTGTCGTTGCCCATGACGGGTGGCGACTGGGGCGTCTCGACGATGTGTCGCGGGCGCGATTCTTTCTCGCTGTCGAGGTTTGTAACGGAGAGAGTGAGGGAGGGAGGGAGCGAAGACGGAACGAGGACGAAGCCGGATAGACAGGAGGCAATAAAACCGAAACAAGACGCCAAAAAGGGTTTGGGAACTCTGTACAATGAAATAGTTTTGAAGGATCAAGGAAAGGGGAGCCTTCTGGGCGTTTGGATGATGATGGATGAATGCTTTGATATTTGGGGCTTTCGGGGTTTGGGGGGGGGGAGGTGGCGGTTTAGATTGGCATGGTTTCGGGCCCAAGGGCAGGCCTGGTGTGGCGCCAAGTCCGAGTTACAGCGGAGCAACTCGCACTCCACCGGCAGCTTCGGAGCTTCGACGCGCCCGAACAATTCTCTGACGACGTGACGGGAAAGAAACGAAGATCCATTCAATTTCGGTTACTTAGCTTAACTGGGGGCACCTGAGCTCCCTCCCGACGAAGCCGCCACAGGGCTCCTGAGGCCTGATGAGTCTCTATCCTCCCTCTCGCACTCGCACTGGCGACCATGACGGCACCTGAGTCGCATCATGCAGTGACGGCATCAGCCCATACAAGGGCCTGGCTCTACGGATTGCGGACAGTGGCTTGGGCCCGACGTAGCGCATTGTGCGATGAGGAGATGACCCCGATCCTGCCATCACCTGTTTCTGGCTTGGTCCTGAATCGATTCCGGCTGTGCTGATCAGCCCTGGGCTGCTTTGGTATCGTGCTTTCGTCGCCTTCATAAGCACAGTCTTCCGGCTCTTCCAGCTGTACTCCCCCCTGAACCTGCGCTACTACGTGGACTGTGCCCCTCGCAGCCTCGTTCCATCGAGACGTCACCAACTGGTCATTCTGACCTCGCAACTTTTGCCGTGCTATTGGCTGCGTTCGGCTCGTGAAAGCTTATCACGGGTGCTGACAGGTTTCGCCGAAGCTGATAGAGGATGACTTTGGAATTGGGTGGTGGTGTTGCGCCAGCCAGTGAACTTGCATGCGCCAGGCGCGCTTGGGGAGGGACCCGGCCCAACTGTACGAAGTACGCGTAAATGATCGAAATTGCCGTCATGCGACTCGCTGATAATTAGAAAGCCGTTTTACCAGCTTTTACAAATATGAGGCTCACCAACAATGAACTCGCTTCGTTCCTGTCAGACGTGAGAACCGAGCAGCTTGCTCCTTAGATTCATCGTGATCATAGTCAGCCCAGATCAGGTACCCGTCCCTTCCATCAATCTGCATCCTTAGTGCAAAGGCCGCGGGCGCTGGTTCGCTAATCGTTCCGTCGCCTTGCTGCGGGGCGATTCGCGATTGATGCCGAACTCTTCCTTACTGCATCCAATGCAACTATCGCATCTAACCGCAATAACCGATCGTCTCATTTCGTTCTTCGCCACAGTGGACTGCTGATGGCGAGCGTTGATTTGTACAGCCTAATTGAGTATACCTCAAATTATGCGCACATATTAGTACAGCTGATACCTTTATCTCACTGCAGCTTCAGTGTGCCATGATGTACTGCAGTGCGAATAGTTGAAAGCTACGTACGAATCGCAAAAGACTGCACGCCAAAATGGCCTACACCACCTGGTATCTCTACAACCCCCCATTTCACACTTAATTGTCTGCGATTAAGATATATCAAAGAAGCTATCAGCTGCATACTTTGTCTTCAGTCTTTTTGTATGATGTAGTCCGTATTTTATTGATCTTATGGTGGTTGCGGGCTATAATCGGTTGTATGGTGGTTTTGGTGTGCAGGTTTTTTGTAGGCGCTTGGAATTGCTGGAGTAAAAGAAAAAAATTAGCTGCAGCGCAACTTTCATCCTCGACCAGCCAGCCACACAATCGAATACACGATTCTCTCACCCAGAGCTGGTCATCTCTCGCGCGAGCCTGAGTCAATTGCATCTGCTCGACGCCTGACGTTCAACCTTGCGATCCTCCAAGTGCCAGCGCCAGCGAGGGCTTCTAGGAGCAGCAACTCAACCCACATCGAACCCCGCCATCGACGCAAAACGCCGAAACCGACGCAGTCTTGGACCCCGCAACCACAATGGCCGACCTCCGAATCCTCCTCATCGGCAACGGTGGCCGCGAGCACGCCCTTGCCTGGAAGTTGAGCCAGTCTCCCCGAGTCCAGCAGATCTTTGCCGTCCCCGGTAATGGCGGCACGGCGTCCTGCTCCAAGGTCGTCAACGTCGGCTCCGTCAAGGCCGATGACTTCGCCGGCCTCGTCAAGTTTTCCGAGGACAACCAGATCAGCCTCGTCGTCCCCGGGCCCGAGGCGCCGCTCGTCGATGGCGTCGAGGGCTGGTTCAAGAAGGCCGGCATCCCCGTCTTCGGCCCCTCCAAGGATGCCGCCCGCCTCGAGGGCAGCAAAACCTACTCCAAGGACTTCATGAAGAAGTACGACATCCCCACCGCCGCCTACGAGAACTTCTCCGACTTCGACAAGGCCGTTGCATACGTCGACAGCATCAGCCACGATATCGTCATCAAGGCCACCGGCCTGGCTGCCGGCAAGGGTGTCATCCTACCCCAGACCAAGGATGAGGCCAAGGCCGCGCTTAAGCAGATCATGGTGGACAAGGAGTTTGGCGATGCTGGCAGCGAGGTTGTCATCGAGGAGCTCCTCATTGGCGACGAGCTCAGTGTCCTCACCTTCTGCGACGGCTACGCTATTCGATCCCTCCCGCTCGCCCAGGACCACAAGCGTATCTTCGACGGCGACCTGGGCCCCAACACTGGTGGTATGGGCTGCTATGCTCCTACCAACATTGCCACCAAGGAGCTGACCGAGCAGATCGACCGCGAGATCCTCGAGCCCACCATCGCTGGTATGCGCCGGGAGCAGCAGCCTTTCCGCGGTGTTCTCTTCACCGGGCTCATGATCACCAGCGCCGGTCCCAAGGTGCTCGAGTACAACGTCCGATTTGGTGACCCTGAGACCCAGACTGTTCTTCCTCTCCTGTCCGCCGACACTGATTTGGCCGAGGTCATGCTCGCCTGTGCTAACGGCTACCTCGACAACTGCAAGCTGACCGTTGACAACAAATTCAGCGCCACTGTTGTTCTCGCTTCCCCTGGCTACCCTGGCTCCTATCCCAAGGGCCAGGAGATGTCTGTCCAGACGCCCCCTGAGGGATGCACCATTTTCCACGCCGGCACCACCCTTGATGGTGACGTATTGCAAACCTCTGGTGGCCGTGTGATTGCCATCAACGCTGTCGGCGACTCCCTCCGCGCTGCCGTCGATGCTGCTTACGCCGCTCTTGACGCCAAGGTCATTGGCTTTGAGGGGGCCTTTTACCGAAAGGACATTGCTCACCGGGCCTTCCGAGACGCCAAGAAGGCGAGCATGACCTACGCTCAGGCTGGTGTGGACATCAAGGCTGGCAATGACTTTGTTGACAAGATCAAGAAGGCTGTTGCCAGCACCAAGCGAGCCGGCGCCGATGCCGAGATTGGCGGCTTTGGTGGTGAGGTTGACCTCTCCAAGTGCGGCTTCCCCAATGCTCCCATTATGGTCGGCGCCATTGACGGCGTCGGCACCAAGCTCATGATTGCGCAATCCATGAACAAGCACGACACCGTCGGTATCGATTTGGTCGCCATGAACGTCAATGACTTGATTGTCCAGGGCGCCACTCCCCTCATGTTCCTCGACTACTACGGCTGCAGCAAGCTAGAGCTTTCTACCGCGGCCGCCTTCGTTGAGGGTGTCGCTGACGGCTGCCGCCAGGCCGGATGTGCCCTTGTTGGTGGCGAGACGGCTGAGATGCCCGGCATGTACCAGAAGGATGACTACGACGCCGCTGGTTGTGCCGTTGGAACCGTCACCAACGCTGGCCGCCTCCCTCGCCTCGACGACATGATCGAGGGTGACGTGCTCCTGGGCCTCGGCTCCGCGGGCGTCCACTCCAACGGCTTCTCCCTCGTCCGCCGTATCGTCCAGAGTGCCGGCCTCAGCTACTCGACCCCAGCCCCCTGGGACCAGTCCACCACCATTGGCGAGTCCCTCCTCACCCCGACTCGCATCTACGTCAAGAGCCTGCTCCCCGTTCTGGGCCAAATCAAGGGCCTCGCCCACATCACCGGCGGCGGTATCCTCGAGAACGTGCCTCGCATGCTCCCCGAGGCACTTGCCGCCGAGATCGAGTTCGGCTCCTGGGAGATCCCGCCGGTCTTCAAGTGGCTGAAGACGGCCGGCAATGTTGCCCCCTCGGAGATGTGCCGCACCTTCAACTCGGGCATCGGCATGGTCGTCGCCGTCGACGCTGCCCAGGCAAGTGCCGTGGCCCAGGCCCTATCCACCGCCGGCGAGAAGGTCTACACCATCGGTCGTCTGGCCCGCAGGGATCAGGGCGAGGCGTGCTTGATTCAGAACGTGGACTCGTGGAGCTCCGAGGCGGGACTGCCCGTGAAGCGAAAGGTGGATTTGGCGTCGTGATTTAGAAAAGGCGCGTTCTCTATGGTTAGACGATTATTGATGGGCATGGCGAAATAGAATTTGAAGAAAAAGAAAAGTGATCATCTTGAGGATATGAGTTAGATTGATGCGATGCCATGGATGTCAAAGATGTCAAGGATGTCAAGGATGTCATGAATGCCAGGGATAGGGCGCGGGAAGGCGTATAACCATTCCCTATGAATTGCAAACGATAAAACGATAATTTGTATTCTTTTTCTATCATGCTCATGTGTTTTTAACAACCTTCCAATATGTCTTCGTGCGACGATGTTCCTGTCAAGGTATTCGGACTTTGTATGCAAGTATGCAAGTATGCAAGTATGCAAAGCTGGAGCGGGAAAACGTTGGAAGCAGATTTTTTCCTTGCCTCACCTTTCCCGCATGTGGGTTAACTACTAGCGCCTCCAACCCTGCCGCGCCCTCCACCCCTCTTTACTTTGATTTTCATCCCCAACAGGCTCTGTATTTGCCAGTCTCTTTCTCCATTCTTACAACCCATCTTTACCATCTTTACCAT
This sequence comes from Neonectria sp. DH2, assembly GCA_003934905.1. Taxonomy (NCBI): domain Eukaryota; kingdom Fungi; phylum Ascomycota; class Sordariomycetes; order Hypocreales; family Nectriaceae; genus Neonectria; species Neonectria sp. DH2. Next base: position 1,585,250 of record RQWH01000009.1, on the reverse strand, counting down.
CGTTATCCTCAGGTCCCGCTGATCCAACCGCCCACCATGCTTGTCTACAAGGTACGAGGTTCCTCTCGAACCCGGGGGAACACGGTCTCCTCTTGACGGCGGCCACAACCCCGCGCTGCCTTTTCGTCCCTCCTGGCCTGACGCTGAACCCCGCAATCACAGGATTTGTTTACCGAAGACGAGCTCATCACGGACTCGTACGAACTTAAGCTTGTCGATGGCGCAGTTTACGAGGCCGACTGTGCTATGATCACCGAGGGCGCCCTTGAGATCAGTTCGTACACCCTCCTCTAATACCTTGTGCGGACCTCGGCTCGGCCACTCAAAGTGGACGAATAAAAAACGAAGACAAAAATACAAAACTAACACGCCGTCTGATCAGACATTGGTGCCAACGCTTCCGCCGAAGAGGCCGCCGAGGACTTTGAGGACACCAGCGTCAAGGTCAACAACGTCGTCAGCGCCTCCCGTCTCCAGAGCACCTCATTCGACAAGAAGAGCTACAAAACCTACGTCGTGGGTACGTATCCCACCCTAGGCTGCACCCCGTCACCAAGCTGACCATTTCAATCCAGACTACATAAAGAGAGTCGTGGGAAAGATCAACACCGTGGCTGAAGAGGAAGCGGAAGAGGCCAGCGAATCTGAAAAGGAAATTATCCTCAGCAAAGCTAAAGAGGAAATTGCCGCCTTTAAGAGCGGTGCTCAGGCCTACCTTAAGAATAAGATCTTGCCCAACTTCAAGGACTTTGAGTTCTACACCGGCGAGTCCATGAATCCTGACGGCATGTAAGTTTGCTATCCTCCCCTCAAACTTGGGTGATATTGACCATTCGCTTAGGGTTGTCCTTCTCAACTACCGCGAAGATGGTGTCACTCCCTATGTCGTTCTCTGGAAGCAAGGTACCAAAGAAATAAAATACTAAGCTGGAGAGTATTGTCCGGGCCTTGACCCATGATGATTCACGAGCCAGTTACTTAGAAGGAGATGAGGAGCCACATGATTGGGTTGGAAGCGCTTGGCATTCCCCCCCCCCCCGCGATATAGCGATGAATGAAACAAAAAAGAATGTGGAGTCTGAACCGTCAAGAAGTTACAAGCTGCCTAATTATAACTGGAGATATATGTGCCGACACGTGCAATATGAAGAAGACAAGACGTGACGAAGAACTCCAGATGCGCCGAGCAATGCGACCTAATCCTTAAAAAGTACTACGAAAATGCTCCACTCAAAACTGAGGTCTCGTTGCCATGGGGACTGGCGGCGGTCCATCTGACATTGGAGCATCCGAAGCTGCCATTGCATTTCCCAAGCCAGCCCTCTTCTTGGGAGGTGGCGGAGGAGGCTTCTTCTTGCCCAGAAGCGCCGGCACTGAAGGTGGCGCGGCGACGGCCCCTGAGGTTTGCTCCTGGGCGTTGTGCGAGCTCGTGTAGCTCCCAACCTTGTCCATCAACCCATACTTTTGGTTCAGGCCATTGGCTGTCTTGGCCCCTGCTACAACCTGCTCGCCGTGCCGCTGTCGGAAGTTGTTGGCTGTGACCGCGGCGACTTTGGCGTCAGAAAACGACACCGACGACGGGTCCTTGTGAAACGACGAGGCCGTCTTCATGGCCGCTTGTTTCTGCGCCCACGTCGTGCCCTCACTGGGCGGGTTTGCAGCGGGCGGTGCCGAGGCGGTGCCGCCCAGCTTGGAGAAGCGGTTCTGCAGCTCGTTCATGTGCGAGGGTGCGGGCGGTGCGGCGCCGGGTCGTGGTGGCTGGGCCGGGGAGCCTTGGTTTGCCGGGCTGGAGCGTCCGATGCCGAAGGCGGGAACCGATATGCCCGCAGCGCCAAGGCGACTGACGGCCCCCTGGTTTACGAAGCTGTTGCCCGTTGAAGCGGGACTTACGGCCGGGGGAGTCGCTGTTGAGCTGCCCGAGTTGGTCCTCGGGGGCAGGCGAGGTGGTAGACCCGGAGGTCCCGGTTTGCTCCCCGACGTTGCGGACTGGTACGTCGGAGGAGGCAGCGGAGGCGGCGCCCTGCCTCCTGCGCCATCCCTCCTCCCTGGTGGCGCAGGCAGATGGTTGGTGTCAAGGCCGGTGGTATTGGCGCGATACGGCTGCGGGGGCCGGTCGTCCTCCTCCTCGTCCTGCTGTTGATAGGGGTCGTGCGGCTGCTTCTGGTACACAGGCGGCTCGACGGCGGGGGCTCGCGGGTCCTGGTACTTGGACGGGGAGGCGACGACATGGCGCGTCGTCGAGGACGGCGGCGGCGGCGGAGCGAGGCCGGATCCGGTGCGCCTCGGGGGCGGTGCGAACGAGGCCGGGTCGCGGAGTTGGGAGATGGGCCGGGCGACGTGGCCGACATCTTCTTCGGAGGATTTGTTCCTGTGCACGAGGCCCGTCTTGCGGGTATTATCGCGGTTAGTCGACTTCGAGCTTCACACAGGGTCGGATTGCCCGGGAAAGAAAGACAGAAGCACTCACGACGGAGCCCCGGATGGTTCCCTTCGGCTTCACCGCGCGCAGCTCCTTGCCCTTCTCTTTCCCTTGTCCATGATGTTCTTGAACCGGTCCGACATGATTGCTGGTGGGTGGCGAGCTGCTGGAGGGAGAGTCTTTGGGGTATATGGAGGAGGTGAGGTTCCGCAAAGGAGGCCTCGGAGCGTGGTGGTTGCTCGCTCAGGCTTAGTCGACGCCCAAAGTGGGATGCAGGACTAGGGTGTTGAGAAGAAATCTGGGGTGGGGTGGAGTGACGTAAAGCCACTAGCAACTTGCGCCACATGCCTGCTTGACTCAACTGTGACAAAAGTACGGATACGAAGGAATAAGATAGTAACATGATGCTCAAACTTGGACAACCCAACTCCATAGAGACCCGACAACCCATCAAATTGAAGTCACTGCCTGTGCGTCTTCGGATTTGACCTTCGCTTGTTGAGAATCCATCTCGAGCGATACCTCTTGTACCTCAATGCCTCCATGTGCTTCGAGAAGCTTTGCTACCGCGGCATGACCTTTTTCAATCGCACAAGAGAGAGCTGTCATTTTTGATATGCGTATAATTCTAGGGTTTCCAGACCCACTGTAAACAAGGTTAGGAATCCTTAGGATGATTAGAGGAATAGGTCATATCCAAATCTTACTTTGTTATTCCGGGTGAGGAGGGTTTGTTTGTTATCTTCGTTGACAACTGGTTGATGATGTCCGGTCTTTTTTCCAGGAGTAGCCTTACGATCGATTCATGACCATACTCAGCTGCTTCGTGAAGCACCGTCTTCTGTATAGATATTGTCATATACATATACCTAGACTCTCTATGAAGCCATACGTAGACGGTAGCTCCGTTTTCTAAGAGTTTTCGTACTACTGCGTCATGGCCGTAACGCGTCGCGGCAAGTACTGGTGTCGCCCCAGCCAGAAATTCTCTGCCTAAATGGAATCCGTTTCCGCCGGTTCTCGCATTTATATCAACTCTCCCAGTTCCGAGAAGCAGATTGACTAAAGTCTCGCAACCGTTTCCGGCGGCCAAGAGCAGCGGCGACTCATTATTAACCTTCAGGTCTGGGTTGGCCCCTGAATTCAGTAGCAACTTGAAGATACTCTCGCTCCAGCGGTTCGCGGCCCCCATAAGTGGTGTGCCCCAAAATCTCGGTTTTACGTCTGGGTCAGCTCCTGCACTTAGTAGCAGCTTGACTACATCCTCGTTCTCGGCCCAGCACAGCGGTGTGTTACCATCTTTGTCTTTCTGGTTTGGATCAGCTCCTGCGTTTAGCAGCAGTTTAAAGATCCCATGGTGTTTGTACCGGGCTGCGAGCAGTAAGGGGATTGCTGCCGAAGATAAAGAGGAATTGACTTTGGCGCCTTTCTCGAGAAGACGCTTTACCATCTCCTCTTGCCCATTTTCTGTAGCCCACGAAAGTGGTGTTCCGCCGTCGCTGTCTGTTGACTCGAGCAAGTCCTCGGCCCATGGCTCGTCCACTACCTCTTGAAAGCCGAACCATGACGCTAAATGTAGGCCATTTCCACGCGTCGAGAAGAGCCAACCTCCTTTCAGGAACTGAGTGGCTGTTTCCACTTTGCTGACAGACTTGAGAAATGCATGTACCTCTTGCTGAATCCTCGGAGCGTGCCGTGCATGGTCCCCCCAGTGCTGAGCCGCATATTCATATAATGGATATGGCTCCACCTGCTCCAGAATGTCTGGTTCGTCTTCAATAATGTCTGGTTCGTCTTCACTAATGTCTGGTTCGTCTTCACTAATGTCGGATTGAAATGCATCCAATGAGAGGTAGGCTATGCAGGCACTTGCAATATTGACATCAGCATCTGGGCTCCATCGATCTCGTGTTTGCCGGAGGTATTCCTGTGTTGTGTAATGCACTAAGCGGATGACTTGGCTTTGTTCGTCGAGAGTAACCAACCCAGCGCAAACAGAGACCATATCTTTGATGTGTGGCATGTTGTCTTCGTCCAACTGTGTATCACCGACCTTCACCGCAAGCGCATGTTGAAGTTCGATGATGCTCAGTGGTTGTTTTGCGAAGGTGATCCAGGAGAGGACTTGCATGGCAAGCTTCTTGCAACCCGGCTTCTGGCTATTGATGCGCTTTATGACTTCGTCGTACGCACGGCTTAACACCTCGGCTCTTTCTTCCTCACCGGATCCCTGGCTCTGTTTCTGCATATTGGCCAATGCTTCTCGTATCGCTGAGGCTGTGAACATGTCTTCTAGTGAACTCAGATAGATCTGCGCTAGGAGGAACCTGGAAGAACATTAGCGATTGGTCTCCTTGGAGACAGGTAAAAACGTACATTCCATCAACTGCTTCCGAGATTGAAGACTTGATCTCGTTTTGAAGTTTCGGATTCTCTTGAACGTTGGCCTGAAGTTGATCCATGTTGTGCAGCACATATGTCTCCACATCGTGCCGGCTTGCACGAACCTCAAGCGAAGGGCTGAGTTTGAAGTAGTCTAATACGTCTGGAACCCCCCTTGAAGTTGCAAAGACATTCGTCGCCGCAGTGGCCTGGATTTTGCTGAGCTCGATGAAGAGTCGCCGTCGATCACTCTCTCGACACTCATCGAGTGCGTCAATGACGACATAGGTTCTCGAATACAGTGACAAGACAGACTGAAGAGTTTCTGACAGCTCACTAAACGATGGTCTAGTGTATTTGCGCTTGTGCGTAGCATGAAGGGATTTCAAAGCTTCAGGAACGGATGACCTTCCCTGAACGAGCTGCTTTAATAGGCTTGCAAGCAAGTCCTCGACCTTCTGGCTGTCTTGGCGGAGATAGTTGCAGTATATGAACCCAACGCCAATTCTGGGGTCTGCAACATGCCTTTCGATCAGGTCTTCCACGACAATTGACGCGAGGATGGTTTTGCCGGCGCCTGGAATACCAGGACAGAACAGCGTTTGCTGGCTGGCTTTTGACCAAGCCTGATACTCCTGCGAATCCAAAAGCCATTGTCCAGTTCCTGGTTGCCTCCGAGAGATGAAGTCAATCTGCTGGGAAGAGTAGTCGGTTGGAGTCAGCCACTTAAGAATGGCTTGGCGTTCCTCTGCAGTTTCTTGTGAATCTTGATGGCCACGGACTTGAGAGACTAAGCCATACACCTGTTTCTGCTCTTTATCGATGCTCTGGACTAAGCAATGCGTTTCGGCCCCAAGTGCAATGTTGTCGATTGCCATAAAGCTATTTAGGACTTGACACTGGTCATGAAGACTTTCAACAGCTTCTTTCGTCTTCTTGGAAAGAAATGCCCCTTGGATTCTTCCCCAGCCTATGCGATGGCCTTCGTCACGCTTCTGCAGGTCTTTCAGAAGTTTATCTAGTTGGTTCTGACAGATTGACACCATTCGCTGGGTGTCTGTCTGGTGAGATGTAGACCCCAGTTGCGAGAGTACAGTGGAACGGCGACCATGAAAAGCATCCACGAAGCTTTGATTGGTGGTCAAGTTCATGTTGGTCTCGGAAAGGATTGTTTTCAGGACCTGAAGCTGGTTCATGAAGCTTCGAGTGTCAGCAGGGGCGTCTTTCCAGCTGAGCCCAAGCTCAACAAGGGTTTTGGAGATTTGGGTAGCGACGGCGATGACGCCGATGAGTCCAAAGGGATCAGGCATAATGTTTTTTGTGCGATAAGTAATCGCGTTTCAAGGGGCGAAAGAAAGAGAAGAACAAGAAAAAGAAGAAGGAAATGGGAGGCGGGAACATGAGATTGTTTGAACATGCGGGTTTATTACCACAGACCTGCACGTTGGGTGTAGCCAACCAACGCCGGCCACAACCGCCGACCTTGGCCAATTGAATAGCAGCTTTGAGGCAAACCCATGCAAGTTCTCAGAGGGCTGGCGGTTAACTGAAAACACTGCAAGGACGGGATGAGCTGTTTGTCTGTTACGCAAATGTCGGATTTCAGCCCATATAGGGGGGGTATTGTGGTCCCGCATGGGACGTTCGTCTTTTGCGACAGCAAACTGCGGCTGCATGCATTAATTCCCTGCACCTTCAGGTTGTATACGGTGTGAGAATTCATCTGTATTTCGTCTATCATTTTGAACCAATGGGCCTAATAGACTTCTGTTGTGGAACTTGCTGTTAATTAATGCATCCCTTAGCTTCGATCCTCCAACTGCGTGCACCCACAGGAACAGGACGTAGAAAGGAACCGAGAAACGCGAGACAAACCCCTCAAATGGTACTGAAATTATAGAGAAGAATTTATTTATTCTACTAAGCGAACACCTAAGCGACACGTATGGTCTCTTTGCTCATCCAGCTGGATAGTCGATCGGCATTTGTATGGTCCCTTCCCTTAGGCTATGAGTGACGTAGCGAAACCTCAACTTGATGCAAGATTACCGGGACCGGATTGCGTCTAGCTACCGCTTAGTTGTAGCTTGGCTTAGAGAAGTAGAAGCTGGGTGTTTTGGAGGATTCTCTTACTGTTATAGCAGTCTCTTCATCCGGCCATGATAGTCTGGGGTATATCGCGCAGAGGAGGGGAGGAGGAGAGTAGGGCACGGCCACGCCTTTCGGGGTATTGGCAGGCGAAGGAAACGGAAGGCCGGATCTACATGATGAATGGCGGCAATGAAGGAGAACCCCAGTTGGAGAACTGGAGTGAAGTCCAACCGCTCACTCCACTGACACTCCACTACACCTCCTTGGCGGCTGAATATCGGAAGGGAAGCTTCTCGCAGGTGACGAGCTACCGAGTCAGTGATGCGCCAGGATTTACCCCTCAATGGGGCTTCGGCTCTTGTTGACCCGATCCACCAAGTACAAATCATCCAGCGATGGGCTCATCTGGCGAGACATTGGCAAGATGGCCGTTCGAGTTCCGACTCTCTTATCCTGGCGACAAAACTACCCTCGATAAGCGACAACATGACGGGCCCTTCCCCCTCTGTCGTTGACGTTCGCTTTGAACATTACCGTCCGGGGAACACCCTCGGCGTCCATGAGACAAGCCCGCGAGTCTCTTGGCGTTTTGCCAACGCTCCCCCAAATTTCGTGCAAGTCGAATACGAAATCGAACTGAGCGAGATCAAAGGCTCGGATCAGGTCGTTCTGTCCTCGACCCAGGTCTCTTCTGGGGAGTCTCACCTTGTTCCCTGGCCGGGGACTGAACCTCTCACGTCGAGAAAGAGATATTCTGTCCGTGTCCGAGCCCGCGGAGACGGACAGATCGACCCCCTGCCATGGAGCGAACCGGCATTCCTAGAACTCGGACTTCTCGACCGACAGGACTGGACAAGCAAGCTTATCTCGGCCCCTTGGTCAGAAGTCGACGTGGAAAAGCCCCAGCCTGAAGATTTGTTCCGAAAAGAGTTCACAGTTGGCGACAATGTCCTCTCCGCGCGCCTCTATGTGACCGCGCAAGGAGTCTACGAAGCTGAGATTAACGGAAAACGCGTCGGTGACTATTTTCTTGCGCCAGGCTGGACTGCCTACGCTGGCCAGTTGCAGTATCAGACTTACGATGTCACCAACCTCCTGTCATCTCAGGCCAATTGTGTCGGTTTCCGAGTTGCCGAGGGCTGGTATAAAGGCAGACTGGGTTTTGGCGGTGGTCGTCGAAACCTGTACGGATCCCGCACCGCCGTGTTGGCGCAGCTCGAAATCCAGTATCGTGATGGGACAAGCCGTTCCATCTGCACTGATGATACCTGGACTGCAATTCAAGGGCCGATCCGCCTCGCCGAGATATACGATGGTGAAACATACGACGCTACGGCTGAAATCCATGGCTGGTCCAGCCCAGGTGCTGAGTCAGGGAACTGGAAGGGTGTCGAAGAATTGCCTTCCCTCCCCGATAGTGTTGCCCTCATTGCCGGCTTCAAGGAGCACGCGAGACGTCTCGATACCGTCCAGCCTGTCGAGAAGATTACGACACCGTCAGGAAAGATCATACTTGACTTTGGACAGAATCTCGTGGGCTACCTGCGAGTCAAGAATATTCAAGGTCCGCGAGGTCACCGCCTCACTCTTTCGCATGCCGAGGTCCTCGAAAATGGAGAACTGGGAATCCGACCGCTCCGAATCTGCAAAGCTCGCGATACCTACGTTTTGCGAGGAGACGAGTCTGGAGAGTCGTACGAGCCACGGTTCACATTCCACGGTTTCCGTTATGCTCAGATCGATAACTGGCCGTCTGACAACACTGACGTCTTTGGGGCCTTCGAGGCCGTTGTTTGCAACACGGACATGGAAGAGACTGGGTTCTTCTCCTGCTCTGACCCAAAGGTGAACAAACTATTCTCAAACACAAAATGGAGCATGAGGGGCAATTTCCTGTCGTTACCCACAGATTGCCCTCAGCGCGATGAACGCCTTGGTTGGACAGGGGATCTTGCTCTCTTCGCTCCAACGGCCACCTTCTTGTATGGTTGCTTTGGTGTTCTGCGGGACTGGCTTAGAGATGTGGCATTCGACCAAAAGACACAAGGGGGCATTCCTCCTATGGTCTGTCCCAACGTACTTCAAAAAGACTTCTTCTGGGGTAACGTTTGGCCTGGAGCCATCTGGCATGATGTGACGGTCCTGGCTCCTTGGGCTCTTTGGGAGGAGACGGGAGATACTGTTATTCTCTCTCAGCAGTACGAGTCCATGGTAACTTGGCTGGATGTGATACCACGAAACCAATCGGGCTGCACACATCTGTGGGACTTCGAGTCGTTTCAGCTTGCTGTAAGTGTTCTTGAAACACCAGAGATGTATTGAACTGACGAGAAACAGGACTGGCTCGACCCAAATGCACCTCCTGATGAGCCATTCAAAGCAGTGACTGACCCATCTTTGGTTGCGAACGCCTTTCTGATCAAGTCTCTGGACCTAGTGGCCCACACTGCAAAGTTGCTTGGCCGAACAGACGACGCAGCAAAGTATCAGACCCAAGCTGAAAATGCACGAAAGGAGTTCACAGAGGAGTACGTGAGCGGAAACGGGAGAGTTGTGTCGGATTCGCAGACAGCCTACTCGCTTGCCATCTGTTTCGACCTCCTCTCGCCACAACAGGTGAAGAGGGCTGGTGATCGACTCGCAGATGTCGTTCGAAGCAATTCTTTCAAGATTGGCACCGGATTCGCAGGTACACCCTATGTCTGTGAGGCCCTTACAAGGACAGGCCACGTCAATGTGGCGTATAAAATGCTACTGAACGAGAAATGCCCTTCTTGGCTGTACCCGATATCGATGGGTGCCACAACTATTTGGGAGCGCTGGGACAGCACGATGCCGGATGGATCCATCAACCCTGGCGAGATGACGTCCTTCAACCACTACGCGTTTGGTGCTGTCGCCAAATTCATGGTCGAGCGTCTTGCGGGTCTGCAACGCCTGAGTCCAGGCTGGAAGACATCCAGAGTCAAGCCTGTGCTTGGTGGAGGGTTTAGATCTGCGGCAGCAGAACATGTTACTCCCTATGGCAAGGTGTCAAGCAGTTGGTCGGTTTCCGAAGAGAAGGATGGGCTGTTTAAGTTTGACCTTGAAGTTATCGTTCCTCCAACAACGACGATGGAGGTTGTTCTGCCGGGTCTAGAGGGATCCAAGACTGAGTCAGTAGGCTCGGGTAAATGGTCGTTCTCGTCTGTGGTGAAGGGAAGCGACATTGAGCTGGGGGTTGAAGCCAAGAGGGGCTTTCCTTATGACCTCATAGCTGATATGGAAGCCCAACGGGAAGCGAGTTGAGCAATCTGAAGGTACTGTACAGCTGGTACTTTATGAAAAATATGACAGCCAGTCAGTGGTCCGTAATGAACATGTTGAACTTCAAACCGTCCCAGCCACGCAAAGCAGAGTGATCGCATTGCGGTCGCCGAATCGGACATTCTTTCCGACAGCCGATCGGCTTCTTCGGATAAGCTTACTCCTCTAGTCCCATTGCTCATGGCTGGAAGAAGATTCGGACACTGATATTTAACTCCGATTACCAACAAAGCCCCACAAGGCTTCATCATTGCGAACAGGGTTGAAGATAAAGATGGTTCTAGGACGAACACTTCCCCGCACTCTCACCGACTGATTGGACTTCCCAGCCACGCCAATTACGTTGCTCCACTAGAGAACGATATGTTATCGATGGTAATATTTTAGGTAAAATACCTTTGTGTTTCTCTTGCTCGGTTATCGATGAGACGATGCCAGGAACCTTTGTGCTGCTATTCCCTTCCTGGCCCGAGGACGACAGAACTCGGAAGACACTAGTAGTTTGTCAACTGGAGGGGCAGATAAGGAAGTGGAAATGGGGGTTTTATCCCGTTGCGATGCCGTCATCAAGGATGTTCGTTTGTAAGTGCCAAGGAGCTTCTGATATCTCGGTGTTTGATCTGGGTGCGAAAATCGGAGGGTTGAAGGAACGGATATAAATGAGACTGTTTCTCTCAGTGATTTGGAACGATCAGACCGACCACTCTAGTTGAATCTCCGTATCCTTGGCTCCATCTATCTGATATCTATTACAATGTTGCCTCAGTTCTTCACCACCACGGCGCGAGCCCTGGCACTAGGCGTTCTCGCGCTACCACTGGCACAAGCCAGCTTCGATAAGGGTCTGGACTGGATCTCTACCAATGCTTCCTTGCCAAAAGTCGTGTAAGTGATGTTGACGTTCTTCAAGCCCCAATATTAACATCATCACCATAGTATCTATAGTGCAAGGGGTACCATCCTGTCTGCTTCGAACTATAGTCGACTGGATAACGTCAATTACGGCGCTGGGGTAGGACCTACGCCTCAAGAGTTGATAGGAAATGTCTCGGAAGTGCTGGACGTCGCCCAGTTGGCCGTGGTGAACTTCGAGGTCCCTGGAGGCAGCTCTGGCCTGAATTCGTCGCTGTACCTTAACATCAGCCAGCACGCGAACCGACAGCTTTGCGCCGAGGGATCTGACATTGTTGGTGCAATTATGTTCCATGGAACAAACACTCTTGAAGAAACGGTCAGTGCTTTGGAGACAGTTACTCGCATGTTACTGATATATTGTAGGCATTTGGCGTGGACTTGACATTCAACTGCTCAAAGCCGTTTATTGCCACTGGAGCTATGCGGCCGGACAGCTACATTTCTCCAGACGGAAGATCGAATTTCTACCAAGCTGTAGCAGCTGCGGTGTCACCGGCTTCACGCAATCGTGGCGGTCTTATTGCCTTCAACGACAGGTGAGCGAAGTAGATGCCACGCGTAAACTGTGAAACTAACAACTCTCAGGATCACGTCGATATTCTACTCCACAAAGCTAAACGCCAACACACCCGACACTTTCAAATCTCTTGAGCAAGGAAATCTCGGCGCTTTCCTCGGAGGGCAACCGTTTTACTACTTTGACGCCGGCTACCCGACTGGTCGACCCTACTTTGACATTACCAACACCACAGAGCTCTCATCTGTCATTGTTCTTTATGGTCACCGTGAGTAACGAGAAGACAGAAGCAAAAGGTTGAGAATTTACATACTAACCAAATCTTAGAGGGTTTCGACGCATCGTTGATGTACGCCGCGGTCGCCAACGGAGCCAAGTAAGTGTCACCCATGTTCAGTGACTCCAGTTTGCTGACTATCACCCCAGAGGTCTGGTACTACTCGGTCCTGGTGCAGCTCAAGTTAGCCCCAGTGCTCAAGAAGCTGCTGCGGACCTCTTTGCCAAGGGGATCCCAATTGTTGCCGTGGCTCGCCCTGTGACGGGCACAGGAGTCCCTGGTAGATTCCCAGGTGCCATGTATGTTTCGATTGACCCGTGGTCTAAAGACGTCCTAACGTATCGTCTAGCTTTTACTCGTCCTATGTCGGTGCGGAGCAGGCTAGAATCATGCTTCAACTGGCACTCAATGCCGGTCTCAGCCTGGACGAGATCCGAAACGTGTTTGAGGACCCGCTTAGAAAGGCGGTCTATGGCTCATGGGCTAGCCAACAAGCCTACTACTAATTGTCAATGGAGCCACGGGCAAGTAACTGAATCGAGTCGTGGGAATGAGGAATGAATATTTATGACAGTACGATGGGAGTGCAATGTCACTGCCGTTCGCTTTATTTAAGTTGATTGATCACATGAGTCTTGAACTTTTGGAGGTTGCACGAAAGGAATTAGATTAAAGAGGGAGTCGTACAACACAACTATGTACTCATGAAACTGTTGCATGTCTGGTCTCGACATCTGAACTAGTGCCATTTGTCGCGTCGCTGCTCCCCAATCACTCGTCGACCAACCCCTTCAGAATAGCTAATGTTAAGGCCGGGCTGACGAGAAAGATGGAAAATGAGGTTGTTGAGTTAAGAAATGCCAGATTTCAAATATGGCACTGTGCAACTCCTGAGAGCCAGCTCCGCCCCGATCCCAGCCGGTCGTCCTGTTGCCGGCCAGCGTAACCGAGTTGACAGCTTAGCAAGAGGCACCGCTGGGGACGCCCTTGCACTTGCTGGAGGTCTTTCCGCCAGTGACCTTGTTTCCGGTCCAGGTCCAGTTCTTGCACGAGGCGCAGAGGAGGTAGATGTTGGTGCCGGAGGAAGCGACGGAGCCAGTGACCTTGTTGATGGTGACGTCGGTGATGGGGACGCCGGCGGTGGGGGTGCCAGTAGGGCTGCCGTTCTCGTAGTCCTGCTCGATGACAATGCCGTACTTGGCGATGTTGGACAGAGTGATGCCGTCGTACTTGACGTCCGAGACTGAGCCGGTAGCGCCGGAGACGGTCTTGATGCGGACACCGTTGTCGGAGTTGGAGATCTTGGAGTTCAGGATGCGGACAGTCTTGACAACGTTGTCGCTGCGGCCGCCGACGGAACCGATGGACAGACCGTGGCCACCGGAGCAGCTTCCACCAGTGAAGGTGATGTTGGTGCCGGAGTTGATGGCGAGGCAGTCGTCCTGGTTCTTGACGATGGCGCCGGAGATGTAGACGCCAGTGGAGGAGCCGACATCGAAAGCATCGGTGTTGTGGCCGCCCTTGGTATCGCCGAGGGAGTTGTCCAGGTTGACACCGTAGACTCCGAGGTTGGTGGCGCCGTTGATGCTGAAGGCCTGGACGGGGGTGTTGAGAACATTGAGGTTCTTGATGTTGGAGTTCTTGAGCGAGTGGGCGCTGAAGAACTTGGGCTTGGTCTTGCCGCCGTTGCTGCCCTTGGTATCCCACCAGCGCTGGCCCTGGCAGTCGATGGAGTGACCGGAGGCACCCTCGATGAGGAGGTTGCTACCAGTGAAGGAGATCAGAGGACCTTCCCACTCCTTGTAGCCGAAGGTAGTCTTTCCCTGGAAGATGACCTTGTGGGGGGTTAATATGAGGGTGTGTGTATTGTTCAGGACTCAAAGCCACTTACATGAGTACCAGTGGTCAGCTTGGTCAGGTCCAGAGTAGTGCCGGCAGGGACAACGATGTCCTTGAGGATGATGGTGGAGCAGCTGGCCTTGTTCTTGATGGCGGTGGCGGCATCGGTGAAGGTGCAGCTGGCACGGGGAGCCACGATGGGGGTGGCAAGGACGGACGAGGCCAAAGCCCCGAGGACGAAGAAGACGGAGTGCATGGTTGTAAGTTGTAAGTGCGGTGAAACTATGTCAAATAGTTGTTCTGTGAAAGAGTGTGAGTGTTTGAAGTGAGTGTTGAAGAATGAAGAACGAATGAATGAATGAAGAAAGACTGAATTGTGCTGGTTTGCAAGTTACAACTACGATGCCAAGCACGCAAGCTATATACTCTTGGACTTGTTTATTCGCATTTCCCCTAAACACCTTGACGTGATAATGCCGGCAGCCATTACGGTGGTTCGTATCTACTCCACGGTCCACGGCGCTGCAACGGGAAATCTCGGTCCGCTCGGCATCAAGCGAATCGATCAAATTGACCAACACGGGCCCACTCGATTCCTGAATTTCGGCATCAGCCGTGGGGAGCCTAGTCGGTCAACCCAGACTACCATGGGGACGGGTCGGAGCTATTTGGCCAACACCCCTGCAACGGCTAACACGGCAGCTAAGGCTCCTTTTCGGGTTTCACTAAGACTCGGAAACACCCCATTCTGCCGAACTAATAACGGTTATTGCTGAAGCTTCTTCAAACATGACCCCCAAAAGGGCCCTTGAGTTGTCTTGCCAAAGAATCGCGATAAATTGATTGGTGGCTTGGTTATTCCCCGCGTGCCGCTAGGTTCGAGCGTGCAGGTTGTGGTGGGAAGTCTTGGCCGATCCGGACTCCCGGGACCGTGAGAATACGAAGTTCTAGAACGTGCGTGGCCCTGCATATTGAATTGCTTGGCTGATGTTTGACAGCCAGTGGTGGAAACCCATTACACAGGTTAGGTGGGTGGCTGGCAACCCATGGATATCAAAGCGATGATGGCAGACTGAGAGTTGACATGAGAACTGATGAGAACTGATGCGCCACGTGCTTCAGGTGACGCGTTCAATTGAGCACAATGCGTTGTACTTGGCTGAGGGGCAATAATTGCGCAATACTTCAACCGGTTCTCTTAGAGACCAGGTCTCTTCTTCCGATAATCCCGTGAAAGCCTCAGGTCTTATCGCTGTTCGGCGTAGAAAGGGGGTTATCAGTGTCTCCACAAAGCTCAAGCCCCTAGCCTAGAATATCGCAATGGAGCATTCACAAAGGGTGCAGTATTTGAAAATTAAGTTCAGACATCACATTGTCTCAGGTTAATTTGGACGCTCAAGGACGATATCACGAATTTCTCAATGCTGCCTCCGCCAAACTGAAACCTTACCACCTAATTTGGGACAGGAAAGCTGTTGGTGTCCATGAAAGGTGACAGAAGGAGGGAGGGGAAAACCACTCCCCAATGCATGAGTCTTGATACGTGCTCTGAGTGACTATATGGTGAGAGGGTTGGAGACGTGCAGTTGATAATAGTGAGTTAAGACTGAGTTGGAACAAAGTGTATCGAGTCTCAGTAATTCGAATTTAGATCCTCAATTTCCAAGTTTGAATACCCCAAGAGAGCAAGGTCAGACCGCCTCGTGGGTTTATGGACCAGGGAAAGGGAAAAAAAAACGGGGATCTGGGAACGTAATGCACAGTGTCTAAACAGGGAGTAGAAAGTCGTATGACATTGAGTGAGACAATAGTGCGCAGATAGTCAGTAGAATGACACACCTTGCACGGTGACCCAGTATACTCCACAGTATGCTACGGTGAACTTCAGTGGGAAACAATGCGGTTATGACTTCACAATACTTTGGAAAACAAACCTGGTTGGCATGAAGCAACAGTCTGCCGTTCTTTTCTAGTTGAGCTTTAGATGGATGAAGTCGGACAAAAGAAATAAGGAGCTTCCGTTGAGTCCACACCGAATAGCACCAAATCTCCCTCCTTGAGCAGATGAACTTGCCAAAAACTTTGCTAACCTACACTAAATGATGAATAAAAGAACATTGTAGTCCAGCGATCCTATGCCTGAACCAAATTCCAATGCACAGCGATCCGTTCTTCTGACCCTTTCATATTTCTCGCTGCACATGTATCTGCAGTACTTCTTTCTTCTAGCCGAACACTAGTTTTTCAAAAGGCCTACTCAGAAGCGTTATTTTCCTGGCCGCCGAAGAATCGCTCATCGTAGCACTTCCAAAGATGGTGTCAAAGCCCAGCTCGTCCTCTCAACATAGTTAAGCCAGAAATGACCAGTCTCCTAGCATATACGTAGACAAAAATGGAAAGAAACTTAGTCTCCCCGTTCAAACTATTCCGTGTTAGCTAATAACCGAGCTCTCCGGCGTACATCATAGACTTTCCACCAATCATCAATCCAACAGAAGACATCTCAATTACGTCGAGCGGTGACTACCAAGGTTACATATAGATATATAAAGCACGAATTGAGTAGGCCCGGCATATGAATTCCATATTCTCCACGCCACCCACATTTTACCTTCAAAGACAAGTCATAGTCTCTAAAGCAATCTTCTGAGACTTGTTTTTACTGCCACCTCTGCCGACTTGAACTTGGACCACGTCAAACCCACTCCTGGTATCGTTTTTTGCAAGCATTGAACGGAGGTATATTCGGAGATGGCTATAACTAACCGATAGGATAGGCCTTGGATAGGTACAGAATCGCCAGGCAGAGGATAATTTCAATTGCAAAAAACATAGTCGCCATCTCGTATCCAATGGGGAAATGGGGTGCTTCGCCCGTGTCGTAAATGAGTAGAGGCACCCAGGCTTGAAACGTGAATGCCGCAGTTTCCACAACACCGATGACAAGCGCACGATGCTCAGCTGAATACGACAGGAGCTCGTTGATCCAAGTGATGATGAGAGCACCAGCACCGGTTTCGCAGAACGTGAGCAACCAGCCCGCCATCATGGCAGCTTGATTATGCTCCGGCCACACCGATAGAATGATGGTGCCAATCATGGACACCAAGCAAGCTACAATGATAAGCGGCCATCGCAACCCAATTGCGTCCGAAGTCCAGGCGTAACTGAGAGTGAAGATGATTTGAAGTCCGTATCCGGCGCTGGGAATAATGTTGACTTCCTCTGTGCTCCACCGACCTGTGTCCTTGAGCCAGAGGTTGAAGTACGAGTAGATTTTGATCCCGAGAACGTGGGCGATGAAGATGGCGCAGAACATGTAGACATGCCAGGTTGAGAGGACACGGCGTACAATCTTCCAGGTTAGCTTCTTCATCGGAGCGCGACCGTGTTTCAGCATTCGATCATTGGCCATTTGGAGGTCTTCAGGCTTGAGCCAATAAGCCTTGGAGGAGGTCGGGGAATCGGGGAGAGCCCAGTACCCATAGAGACAGACGGGGATCCCAATGATACCTAAGGATATGTCAGTAACGCATTGCCGCAAGAACTCAAATAGACATACCATCAAAGACAAAAAGCCATTGCCAGGCTCTTAATCCACTTCGTCCGTCCATGCCAGAATAAAGAGCGGCTTGAAGGTACCTATTCGGCATGTAAGTAAAGTCCAGATTTCTTCAGAAGGTAACCAACCCTGAAAACATCTGAGCAGCACTAGAGGACGCTTGGAAAATACAAGCTCGCTTGCCCAACTCCATGGGGGTATACCAACTACCCAGGAGCGTCATCACGCCAGGATACGCCGAGGCTTCGAGCAGGCCGACAACGAAACGAAGTCCGCAGAGAGTTTTAACGTCCTTAGCGCCTGCCATGCCTATGACGATGAAGCTCCAGATAAGCTCAGCAGTCGGTAGCCATATTGAAGGACGGATCTTGGTGATGATGATTTGTGAGGGCAGCTGGCCAACGATGTACCCGACCGTCCAGAAGGTACTCAGGTAGTTGAGGTCGTTCCCAGTCATCTCGAGATCTTCCTTCATGCCGGAGACGTACGCATTACTGACCTACACGACGGTTGGTCAGCCAGGATCAACCTCGCAGATGATCGGTCTCCTAGGGGTAAGCAGATTTTCACTTACATTAGTCTGGTCTAGATATTTGACAAAGTAGGCGATGCAGCAGTACGACAATATCCACCAGTCAAGTTTGGCGATGAGCTTGCGTTCCTCCGGCGATTTATCGAACGTGTCCCACAGCACAGCGAGTATCCGTTGCTTCAGAGGCCGACGCTCTTGTTGTTGAGGTAACTCTTCATCGCTCGTCGTTGTCTCGTTGATGTTTGCATGTTTTTGGCCTACCAACTGCTGGCTCAAGCGGTTGCTTGCCGTCGGAGAAGTCTCCATTCTGGCGAGATTATCGAATTGGACAACCTTGATTGTAACAATATTGGCCCTTAGTAGAAAGCGGAAGAAGGAATGACTATCTCAGTATAACCTCCCCATCTTGCCTCCATTGCGCATGGCATTCTTAAGTACATGGCGATCAGTTCACTCTATTTTGCGAGTCAAGTCAGCCCCACCTAGCTATGAGAACGTGATTGACGTCGGCGATGGCGACGAGATAGGTCAGACCCAATCATTGACCTTCTCATGAACGGATTTCCAATCTCATGCAATCCACCCGACCCTACAAAGCGGAGGGAGACCGCTTGTTCTTGACTGATGCAGTAAAAAGAGCGTCGGGACACCTCCGACTCACGTTTGGGGATCTTCAATTGTAGCCTGCTTCGGTTAGTACGAGCGGGAATAACCCGGTTTGTGCACTCTTAGTACCGGGTTCCAGCTGTTCGGGGATTTGGATTAACTGCTTATATGACAGGGTAGTTATCCTTTACGGGTACAGATCGTTTTGGTCTCAATAGGCTCTTCCCCGACCTCGTTACCTCGCCTAAACACTTATGCAGTATTATTCAGAATACACTTCACCTGGCTACTGCATTCATCATGCCGACCGAACAAGAAGCTCTCGCCATCTATCAGTCATCCGTCCACTTTGACGGACTTAACATTTGCAACTGGTCCCGCGACATCTTTGAGGCCTGGCATGCTGGGGGCATCACTGGCGTTTCCTGCACATGCGGCCTCTGGGAAGGCCTACGCGGCAGCCTTGCCAACGTAGTTCAGTGGAAGGAGTGGTTTGAGGAACATTCAGACCTCATCGTCCAGGCACACTCCGTCAAAGACATCCGCGAAGCCAAGAACTCCGGCCGCACTGCCGTGCTCCTGAGTTGGCAGAACACCGCTGGGATTGAGGACCAGCTCTCTTACCTGCGAGTATTCCGCGACTTGGGCGTGCGCAAGATGCAACTCACGTACAATACGCAAAACTACAGTGGTGCCGGGTATACAGAGCTCAAAGACTCTGGCTTGACGGGTTTTGGGCAGCAAGTCGTGGACGAGATGGCCAAGTTGGGCATCGTATGCGATTTGAGCCATGTCGGCCCCCAGACTTCGGAGGATGCCATTAATTATGCTCCCGCTGGGAAGCCTCCATGCTTCTCCCATATCCTACCTGGCGGACTGAAACAACACCCTCGCAACAAGGATGATCGCTTGATCAAGCTGCTGGGTTCCAAAGGCGGCTTCATCGGTCTAAGCCAGTTCGGTCCTCATATGGCCAAGGGCAACGACAGCACGATCGACGATTACGTCGATGCTCTGGACTATGTGATCAGTCTCGTCGGCGAGGACTCGGTAGGTGTGGGCTCGGATGCAAGTGAGGATCATGGGCGGCCAAGTGACTTTATGGCCTGGTGCAACAAAGACAAGGGTTATGCTAGGCAACTCACTCCTTGGGGTAGTCAGAAGGTCGTCAAACCCTTGGGCAAGCTCGCAGATCGGTCCCAACTAGCGGTTTCGATGGCAAGGAAGGGTTGGGGAGAGGAAAAGATGAAAAAGGTCCTTGGGGAGAACTGGCTTCGATATTTGGAAAAGATTATAGGTGCGTAAGATTAGACGCAAGACAACAATTACGAGGTTTCGTTATTGGGTATAAACAGTAAAGATTATTTTCGCAGACAAGATCGGCGCTGCCTGTTCAAGATCTTTGTCAAGACGATTATGTCGATATCTTGGTGTGGTCTCGAGGGGACACTGGAGTGAACGAGCCTCGCAGTAGCATCCCACTCAGCTAACTGATCTCGAGATAGCTTGATCTTGAATGTTGTAAGCTCTTCCATTCTGAACTGGTCACCATCGAGTCGTTTCTGCCAGTTTTTTCTGTCGTGTCTTCTTGACCTCACTGATGCCTTTCTGGAGCTTAACGGAGCCTCTACTTCATAGGCAGGAACTCAGTCGCTATTCCAGCTGAGGATAAGACTACCTAACCTTATTCCTCTACATCATGTCAAGCCCAAGCTGTAATTGATTGGAAGTCTTCTCCCTCCGCAACAGCCCTTCAGACTAACTAATACTAAACAGCATTCATGAAAATGGTTCCTGCTCTCATCAATAAACGTAGAAGATCAAGAAGCAATCACCAGACCGAATTTTACTTGGTGATTTCGCCGGCAACTAGTCTAGCCATCAACCAAATGAGGCGTAGTTACGGCATGCCACGCCACAACTGGGCAACCCTTTGGTCTATTGATTTCCTGTACACAACATCTTGGTCCATTTTATGGCTGAACGCCATGCGGGGTATTTCTGCCTTTCCTAACCACCTTTGGCTGTCTCGCGGCGCCTTGTCTCCGCGCACAGCCTCAAGCAGCCTCTTTAAAGTAGTACACTTAGGCTCTCCCGGATCCCGAAAAACTTAGACCTCTACATCTCCCCAGCAACTAACATGCAGACCAGGTACGAGGTTAAAATCCCAGAATGGTCTCAATGTTAACACGAGCCCGACTACACTTCCCTTGAGAACCACTCGCCTCAATGCAGTACCTGTGATGTACTGTATCAATTATCCCGCTTATGTTATGATCTTCACTTCCGGGCGCAATTTGAGAATACCACTCGATTAGACGAGTTGGCCCGTGAGGCACCGGGTTCCGAGAACATCGCATACCGCATGTTGCCCGGCCTCAAGCCGGAACTCAGCAACACAACTAGCACACATATACGCATATCCTTCTGGTTACCCCGAAGTCGGGATAGGGAGGAAGTATTTGAAGGCTCGTGACACATCAAAAGAATTCGACTGGATACTACATGACGCTCAACCACAGATGGGGAGATAAGCACTAGCTCAAGTTAACGTCAACAACCCTGGCTCAGTTTAGCAGAAATATTACCTTCCGCTACCTACCAAGGACGTATTGCGACGCTGTCGCTGTGGCAGGAACTCTAGGTTTCCGATATATTTAGATCGACGCACTTTTCATCTTACAAGATGATCAGGCGGACTGGCTTGGCGAAGTTCTGCGGTCAGCTGAACAAAGATGAAAACGGAATTGGTAGCACGTTCGGCTATGTGTCGCTCAATATTACCGCAGTCGAGTGGCAAGATGTCATAGCAATATGAATTGAATATCTGTACGGTACCTTTAACTTTGACAAAGTCCCCAAGACGAGTTACAGGCGGAAGATTCCCTGGCTGTCGTGGATGTGTCTTGACGGAGAACAAGCTCCGCAAGTTCGTTACCCCGAACTCATGTTGGCCCTGATTGCGCACAACGAAGAGGAGGAAGCAGTCATGGAGGAACGGAATGGCTCAGAAGTTATGGCGGTCATATGTCACCACATGTATTGTTTTTTGGTGCTATGCGAAGCGTCGGGAGGTAGAGATCAATATCGGAGAGTGGGCATGGGGGCCACACGGAGTAAACAGGTGTCGCAGGGTGTAGAGAGCAGGATCGTCTGTCTTGTTTGATTTGCATGAATAGGTATTATTAGTCGGGACTTTCTCCTTCGCCGCTTGAAAGGCTTCATGTCGGTCAAGGTGCGTCCATCCGCGATCTGGTGGGAATGAAACTGCACGGCGCGTTTCATTCGCGCGCGGTAATACTGCCACAGCATGTGGTTCGGCGTCCACGCTCGAAGCTCCAACTTGGTATGTCGCAATCGAGATTTCAAGGTAGAGAGGGTCTGGTTCTAAGCAACTGCAGATGCGGAACTTCGGCTTATTTGCCAAGCACTTGGTCCGACCGACACAACAAAATAGGAGCTTCGGTATGCTGTCCACGGCGATGTCTTCGTTGTCTAGCTGGTTCATTAATGGATGCCACTCTCGACTCGTATCTCATCGAGAGCCTCTTCCCGTTATTTTTAGCTCATTTCCCATGGATCTAGGTCGATTGGGAGAGTGGCGTTGTGGCAAAGTTGTCGTCGTGTAGCTCGTGGAAAACTGGGGCCAAGCTTTCCGGCGATGAGCAGGTGAATCGGTCGGCTGGAGGACCTCGTGTTTGGTCTGATGACATAAATAGCGACAAAGGATGGTCTTTTCCGCAAACCTGTGATAGGTTCGGCCGCCCTCGTCTCATCTCTGAGGGTCAAGTAACACACAAAGACAGTCACGTTTTGCAGACGTTAGTCAAGTAACCACGGTGATGGAACTGCAGATCTCTCTCCCTTCAAAAGATCCGAGAGCAAGACTTCGCCCTCAACCTAAAGATCCATTAATTGAAGCCATTCATCATGCCGACCAAGCCCGTCCTCATCATCGGCGCTGGAGTTGTGGGCTTGGCTCTCGCCTGCGGCCTTCACGAGGTACCATTCATTGCCCCTCCTCCACCACAAATACGAAGCCCCCACTTTCACCGTATAGATGTATCACGTACTCACCAAGTCCAAGGCCGGCGTCCCGTTTGAGGTCTACGAACGTGACGGGCATGTTGCGGCCCGCGGCCAAGGCTGGGCTCTCACGCTTCACTGGGTGCTGCCCTTCCTGAGAAAGCTCCTGTTGCAGGAGACCTTGAAAAAGATCGAAGCGGTGCAGGTGGACCCCGACGCCGACCGCCACGGGACGGGAACTATTTCCTTGATCAATCTCGAGACACTGGAGCCCAAGCTCCGCATCCCGGCCGGCGAGCGTCTGCGAGTCAACCGCGAAAAGCTGAGGAACGTGCTGCTGGAAGAGGTGAGACACCGGGTGCACTGGGGCAAACGCCTGACGGCAATCGAGGAGGACGATGACGGCGTCGTCGCCTTGTTCGAGGATGGCACCAAGGCGGAGGGCGCTGTTCTCGTCGGCGCCGAGGGGAGCAACTCGCGAACCCGGAAGTTCCTGGCCCCCGAGACGTATCGCAATGTGCAATTGCCAGTGCGATGTGTCGGGTGCGCTGTGGACTTCACGGCCGAGGCGGTCAAGCCGCTGAGACAGATCGACCCTCTGTTGTTCCAAGGGTGCCACCCGGCGAGCGGTAATTTCCTCTGGGTCAGCATGCTCGAGACGCCGGGCATCAACGGCACCAAGGGGACCGACGACGAGCGGTATCGCGTGCAGATCAACATCTCGTGGCCGGTGGAAACGCCAAGCGACGAAGTCAAGCCGACCGGCGTGGGGAGACTGACAGACATGAAGCAGCGCGCGGAAGAGTTCAACCCTGTGCTACGCGATGCGGTCCATGCAATCCCGGAAGGGTCAGAGATGCGAGAGATTGTGCTACAGGATTGGCCTTGCCTGGAATGGGACAATTGCGGGGGCAGAGTGACTCTCGCAGGCGATGCAGCTCACGCCATGACCGTGTATCGAGGTGAGGCGGCCAATCATGGGATTCTCGATGCATATTGGCTTTGCGAGAGGTTGGGTGGAATATACAACCGAGGGATCGACGTGAAAGCAGGACTCGACGGGTACGAGGCCGAGCTGAGAGAGAGGACGAGCGCGGCGGTGCTGTTGAATCGACGGGCGTGTCTAGAAGCGCACGACTGGGCTGGGCTGGACGAGAATTCGGCGGTGATGAAGAGATCGTAGTCCAGATGCAGACTAATAAGAAATAGCTGAATTGTTTTGGTCTCCGGGAATGTCATTTCATTTTCCCCGCAACCACATGGCCATGCTCGCTCAACCCTGCCAGCTTGCTGCACGAACGGAATGATCTGTTTTCGTCCCAGCTTCCCCTCAATCAAGGATTCCCCTCAAAGCTTTGCAGACTTCCCCTCAATCAAGACCAGCCAGTGACAAGTAACTTCCACCATGAGGTTGGGTGGAACCCAAAAAAACGGCCCGAGGAGGTTGGGTAACGCGGGTAACCAGAACCAGACGCAACCAAAACAACCACAATTCTCGGGATCGTCACTATTCTCCGATGGATCCGCCATAGTGGAGAGAGTTGACGACGTCTTCTTCCGTCGCACTCACTGACGATCAATGCTGACTCGGTCCGTCTCCGTTCCCCCGTCTAGTCAGTCTCTTCGTAGTCTAGCCAGTTGGATGTTTTTTAGGCAGAGCAGAGCACACCATAGACAGTGAGCCTGCCAAGTGCCAAGCGAACTGACGACGGGGACCTGAGACAGGGAGACTCGCACGGGCTTTGCTAGGTGCATTTTGACAAGAACCAGGGGGGTCATTTAAATAAGGGTGATGATCACAGATGCCAAAGTCCCTGAAGCCAAAAGCCCTCAGCACATCTCTACTAGTCCGTAGGGCTGTTCATCCCAGGGGCCTCGACTTCTGGAAACCCCAGCCTCACAATTTGCCCTGGTGCATCCGGGGCGTTCGGCGGCATCAGCCAAAATCACGCCAGGACTTTGTGCTGAAAACTGGTCAGCTTCCCGCCAGCTTATCAGCCTATCACCGCCAGCTTCGGGCAGACCATTGCGGGGCCAGGCTCCTCGCTGACATTTGCCAAGGGTCCGGTTAAGCGGTTTGCGGTTAGGACAAACCCCGAAAGACCCTTGGTCGGGATGAGATCATGAGCCACAGAGTAAGACGGCTCTTGGCTGCTTCGGGCATCTCCCTGGGGTTCAATACGAACTAGGGATGGGCGCTAACGGAACACGAGCCCGTAATTTCTCAAACCATTAAAAGAAGGCTGAGTCCCTCTCAGTCTCCAAATAGACGGGGCGAGGAGCTTTATTGGCCTCTGTCTTTCTCAGCGTCTCGCCATCTTCAGTGTTCACGAGCGGCCCTTTTTGTTTCGTATCGTCCTGTTCGCCGATCGCCAGGCCATGAGGGATCAGCACTAGTTTGTTCTCTGGGCCCTTTCGTGCCGTATTCTACTTTTAGCCACTCGTTTCTTCTCAGTTTACTCCTCGGTCCCGCTTCTTCCGCCTGTTGAGCGCCTTTAATCACCTACCCTCTCCTCCATTGTCTCGGCTCTCTTCTTCAATCCCATTTGCTCCTGAACAAACGCGGTTTGCGACTCGCCGAACTATTCAAAACCATGCATACTGCCACACGTCTATTAACGGGCCTGGCCCTTGCTTCCGGTGCCTTCGGCCGAGTCAAGTACCTGGTGTGTAGATGCCTCCCCAGGAACCCTCCATATGCAACATACTAACCAATCTCCTAGGGCGTCGCCATTCCTGGCATTGATCTTGGCTGTGATATCGATGTACGACCTCTGACCTACCCCAGCCCCCGGTTTCAGCCGCTGACCCAAACAACAGGGCAGCTGTCCTCTAGATACCGTCGAGCTCCCCCTGACTGAATTCGGGGGCGGCGATGGCGCAGGCCAGATGAAGCACTTTGTGGAAGACGATGGCTTCAATGTGTTCCGACTTCGTAAGTCCCTTACTGGGTTTGGTGCCTGCGAGTGACCCTGTTCTGACTCGGGACATAGCCACCTCTTGGCAGTACATCGTCAACCACAAACTCGGCGCTGATCTGGACGAGACGAACTTCGGCAACTACGACAAACTCATGCAAGCTTGTCTCGACACGGGCGCCTACTGCATGATTGATGTCCACAACTTTGCTCGTTGGGACGACGGCATCATTGGGCAGGGAGATGTTTCAGACGACGACTTCGTCCAACTCTGGGTCCAGCTCGCCCAGAAGTACGGCAAGAACAGCAAGGTCATTTTCGGCCTCATGAACGAGCCCCACGACTTGGACATCACGCTCTGGGCCCAAACCTGCCAGAAAGTCGTGACGGCCGTGCGAAAAGCCGGCGCCAAGTCCAACATGATCCTCCTCCCGGGCACCAACTTTGCGAGCGCCGAGACCTTCGTGTCGACCGGGAGTGCCGAGGCCCTCGACGCCATTTCGAACCCCGATGGCAGCAAGGACAACTTGTACATGGATCTCCACAAGTACCTCGACGAGAACAACTCGGGGACCTTTTCCGAATGCACCACCGACAACGTCGAAGCCTTCAAAACTGTCGCCACCTGGCTGAGGAAAAACAATCGCCAAGCCATGATTTCGGAATCAGGGGCGTCCCTGGAAGACTCGGTAGGCCGTTCGATTCCAGTACGTTATATGAATGAGACTAACCACTCGTAGTGCATGGAGAAGTTCTGCACCCAAAACGAGTTCATCGCGAAGAACTCCGACGTCTTCGTGGGCTTTGTCGGCTGGGGAGCGGGCAGCTTCAAATCCGACTACATCTTGACTCTTACGCCTGAGTGGTCCGACGGCTCTTACATCGACAACAAGTTGATGAAGGAGTGCATCATCAAGCCATTTATCAAGGATGCGCCGCCCGAGACGACAACTTCATCGTCGAGCAAAGCTTCCCGCACCAAGGCACCTCACTCCAAAACATCCGACTCGGAGTCCTCGACCACCGAAGTCGTAACGACATCAACCAAGCGGGTGTTTAAGGAGGAGACGGAGTCTACGGTGCCTCACGCCAGCGCAACCGAGCCCCCGACCAGCAACGCTTCGTCTTCAGACGATGACGAAGACGAAGACAAGGATTCAGGAAGTGCTCAGAGTCGAGAGTCGTTTGCCGGAGGCCTGATCTTGGCCGGCCTTGTGCTATTCCACACTGGCATGCGTTTCCTTTGATTGAGATACTGCATATAGTAGACTTGAAGCATTCACGTAAATAGCTTAACTATAGACTAATAATGGCATAATTACAGTAGCCTAATACAACAAGAGTTAAATATAAGCTGAAGATAAGCAGTTTTTTACATGGGTTGCAAGCAGTTTGCATATTGAACGCATATATTATCTACTGTGAATGCTGATGCTAACCAGGAGTTTGGCTTCTTCCTTAAGACTGGCGAATACCAGTCAAGTTCAATAAACAACTAGGATATGACGTGCTTGAATTCAAAAGTCTAAACTCGTCCTAACTAGATTAGATCTTTCGGCAATCTTTTGCATTGATCATAGGAACCCTCTCATGAAACCACATGATATACCTAGCACGACCCAACCCCTCATCACTTCCTTGGAATGGGTATGTACCAGCAGCACCCGTAGGCAAATGTGTATCCTAATAGTCTAATACATAATTAGCTTCTGCTGCCCTTTAAGTTTAGGACCTATGCTTACCCTTCACCCTGTCCCGTTAACACCATGCGGAACGTTTAGGCGCAAAGTCGACCTCTGCAGATCCATTCGTCGCCGATCTTGGTGCAGGAGCATTGTCTCGCCTCGACGCTTCCCCTCTTCTCCATCTCTCCTTCGGGGATGAAGTCCTTGGCGCAAAGTCGGCCTCTGCAGATCCACTCGTCACCAATCTTCGTGCAAGAGCATTGTCTGGCGACCAAGTCGTTCTTGGGGGACGGTGCTGCCACAGCCAGGGCAGCGAACAGGGTAAAGGTAAAGAGGGAGAGCTTCATCTTTGAATGTTTCGTTAGGGTGTGGTGTTTTTGTTTGTTGTGTTTAGCACGACTGGGAAGGTGAGAAGAAGGTCAAGATTTATATAAATACTCCAGTCATTGTGTCGGCTTCGTCCTACTGCCGGCGTAGCATACCCCCGATGGCCCGACCAAAAGAGCCTACGAGTTTCCTCATACAGCTATTTCTGAAGCCGGATCTCGGTCGATAACATGGCACTTTTGAGGGGCGTCTCGCGGCTGTGCCTCTAGACTGCAGGGCTATGCCACATGGAGCAGGTCCAGGAAAAGCCCTGCCAATAACATGATGACATTGCTTTCCGACTATGGCCTCGTATGCAGACATTCGTCTACGCCAAGGATTCTTTTCAACGATTAGGGAAGTTTAAGCCTGCCTCCTTCGCCCTTACGAACTGTGCGTTGATTATGTGGTTACTAACCTCGAACAAGAAGGTTAATGCCCAGCTCATAATAATTATTAGATGATGACTAGATTACCCCGTGCATCAGTCCCAGAACACTTTCCTGTTCAGGGTGATTCGTAAAGTGTGACTAATGATACAGGTACGACATGGCAGAGTCTGGATTAGGGATGGAACAAATATAATGAGGCAAGACTATTATCATGCTGTGATGCTCTCGTATAGCTCTGTGACTCAATAAGCCAGACTACGGACCTACTGTTTAGAAGGTAGCGTCATGGGGTGTATTGAATTAAAGAATCTCCAAATGGTATAAAAGGCACCATTTGACATGAGGTTAAACCCTCAAGGGAACCATCGTTTTATTTCTTCAGAAAACAATTCTTAACGTGGCATTTGACATTCACAAATAAAACTGCTGAAGCACCCATTGAACTGAGTCTTCTCACAGTTTGCTCGAGATTCTCTTCTCCTTTTCTCCAGCCTCGCTGGCGAACGTCGGCGGGTTGTAGTCAATCGGCTGTTCCAGCCGTTTGATCATCCTGTTGGCCGCCTTCCTCGGATTAATTCCATCAGCTGTCAACGAGTTATTAGCCAAGCGCTCTTTAGTTCACCGGTTCTCGCCACTCACCGTAGCCGATGAACGGAATGGCACTTCGGTACCCCATCATGTCCACGATCTTCTTGGGAATCTCGCCCGACAACGCCCGTCTTGGGTCGACTGCCACCATCAAGTTCTCCAGCGGCCGAATGTATGGCTGGCAATACTGAATCGTCGCCGCGTGTCTAGGCACCGAGCTGCGGTTTGCGCCGCCAGAGTGCCACGTAGTTCCTAGAAAGTATATGACACTGCCGCGTGGGCACACGGCCGGGATGGCCTCGTCGTCTTTTCCAAGGCGATCGCTTCCCCACTTATGACTCCCTGGGATGATTCTCGTTGCGCCGTTGAGTTCGGTGTAGTCGTCTAGCACAATCATTGTTGCCGCTGTGACTGGTGGTCTCGGTCGCGGCAGACGCGTGACGGCGTCGTCGTGATGCAACACCTGGTTCTTCTCGCCTGGGTTTATCACGATGGTCTCCATGATATAGATAAGATAATCATCATCCAGAAAGAACTCGTTCAGTGCGAGCACCTGAGGCAGAAGGCAGAACTTGTCGAAGACTCGAGTCTTCCCGAGTAGGGCAAATATTCGGTTTGTCTTGAAGCCGTCGAACGAGTCGCGCCCTACTTTAGGCGCGGCGCCGTGCAGTCTATCGATCTCGGCGATTGCTTCAACGGCTTCCGTATCGGTGAATGCATTCGGGATCACCACGTAGCCATGTTCCAGGACGTGTTCGACGTATGATCGAA
This sequence comes from Neonectria sp. DH2, assembly GCA_003934905.1. Classification (NCBI taxonomy): domain Eukaryota; kingdom Fungi; phylum Ascomycota; class Sordariomycetes; order Hypocreales; family Nectriaceae; genus Neonectria; species Neonectria sp. DH2. The sequence goes on along the minus strand of RQWH01000009.1, from coordinate 1,556,058 downwards.
GTGCCGGATCGGACGGCAAGGGCTTGCTTTTCCGCTGGTAGAATTCCGCAATGGCGAGATCTGCCGCTTGGGCATCTTTGCTTCCTTGGGTTGTTTTCATTGCGACTGTAATCAGTTGTGCGACTCGATCCTACAACAGTTCCCAGTGATTAACATCTGCAATGAAATTTGAGAAGTATGCCCTCATAAATACCGGGTTGTTCTTGGTAGAGCCGTCAGCTGGCGTGACACGTAAGCTGATATAAGCCTCATCCTCGGAAGAGGAAGTGATGGGTTAGCGCTGATGATGAATAAGGATACATAGTTCATGTCTTACTTCCGACCGGCTATTTGAATACTAGAAAAGGTGTGACTAAACAGACACGCATTTCAATCCAGTAATTCCATACTTTGCCAATCAAATATGCAATTCCGGCTGAAACAGTGCAAGCCATTCAAGTAGGCAGACTCTGTGTCACGTTGCTCATGGAAATCGTCGAACCAAAGACATCATTCTTCACCCGCGAATCTTCTTCGCAAGAACAGCGGTAGGTATAGCATTGAGCTTGTGCTTCAAATGTGTATTGATAAAAAAAACATCCGATTAGCATGGCATTTGTGAGTTGCACGCAGTTTCACGGCGACCGGGATTTTGGCACCGTAAAAGACGGATCACCGTGAATGCCACGAACATCAGTACGAGACTAACATGTCGCGTTTCGTGTGATTGTTTTCCTCTGTCTTGGCAAGCCTAGTCAAATGCTTAGCCTTTATAACAACATAGGTCCCATTTCTTAGGTCAAGATACACCTACATCTCAAATTTTAACACTTTCGCTGGCTTGTGTCCTTCTCGCAAGATTCGGATTCAGACATGGGCTCACTGCAAGACGTCGAGACGCACCATCGCTATGAATGGCGCAAAACACCCAACGGCCTCTGGCAACGCGACATAGACGAGGCAGAGCGATTCTGCGTCTCGTTTTGCCGAACACCACAAGATCCCGACGCCGCGTCTTTTCCCGTGACGTCCTCAGCCTCATTCACCGTCCTCGTCCCTGAGAACAGCGATCCTAAGATTGTAGGCCGCGACGCCGAAAGAGCCTTGCGCAGTGCCTGGGTGGCACTTCGTGGCGAGCATCCCATGCTTGGCTCATGGATCCAGTACGATTCCGAGGCTGGAGATTGGAAAAAGGTCTACTCTTCGTTTCATGACTCTGAAAATTACACAAAAACCCAAGAAAAATGGTTGTCTCAGACATTCTTGACTGCCCAGTCAAAGTCATACCAGGAATGGTCTGGCAGCGACCACGTCTTCAAACTTCCGACATTGGCCCTGGTCAGGTCGCTCCCAGAACAAAACGAGTTGGTGAGCAGCTCGATCTATCTGCGATCCCCTCATGACATGATCGACGGGATTGGGATTCTGCAACTCCTCAACCAGCTCTTCGATCTAGCTAGCAGGGCGTATTATGGGGCCACCATAGGTCGAGTGTCATATAGTGATGAGGTCAACCGACTCTGCGCCTCGCACTTGGGATTCCCGCCCAGCCGACAAAGTCCCAAGAGCAACGCCGTGCAAAGATACCCCAGAGGGCTACGCCGAAGAATTGCTTTCCATCGCCAATCAGTTCCGTGATTACTACGCGAGCGTCCGCCCCGACCCGACAGGATTGGACCGGGATCTTCTTGCCTTTGCCCCCATGACTTGGGACTTGTTCACCCCAAAGCCGACATCCACTCCTCCGCCACAGTCGCAGACGGCCGCTGTGGCAATCTCATCACTGGGGAACGTGTCAGCCATCATCAAGGCTGAGCGAGATCCCTTCAGGGTCACAGATGCATGGGTTGCTGGGGAGACATTGGGAACGGGAGTCAGCATGTTCCTGCATGGCTGGGCGGGTACGACGTGCTTTTCAGTGATTTTCAATTCCAAATTTCATGAGAGGAGTCATGTGGAAGGGTTTCAGCAGAGAGTCCTAAAGTGTCTGGAACGCGGAATTGGGTTGCAGTGAATCACGTAGGACTGTTGGTGTTGAGACTTGGAAATTTCCCATGTCCATTAATTCAAGACGCAGTAACTAGGGACCTCAATCATCATTCACTTCAGGACGGCTAATTTATCATGCACATCTTGCCAAGCAGCCAGGACACTGAACTGTTCTCAGCCATTAAATGCTTCGCAACCAGACCATATACTTTTCAGTCGTGTCTTAACGTTGCGTCGAAGCGCGAACAACACGCTGAGCAGGGCGAGCAGGATGGGACTGCTTGGTCGTAGCTCGACATCAATGCCCTGAAAACTCTTCTTCGCTCCCAGGTCAAGCCCAGGTAGCAATGAAAAGGAAATAAAAACACGCCTGTCAGACGTCCATCGACACCCACCCCGAGCGCGCGCCCGAAGGCAGACCGCAAACGGGGTCGAGATCATCAAGAGGAAAACACTCTCTATACAGCAATCGCAAAGCGACGCCGCCATCCTTGCGGACAGTGCGAGAGGACCAAGGTATTCACTCTAGGATGTCGAGGATATACACTCATCAACCAGGGTAGGATCTGTGGCTCTTTTAGGGAACCAAGAGGAGGTCGAATACTATAGAAATGATTCTCCTGCGGAAGGGTGTTAGCGATCTGAAGAGTGGAAAGCAAATGGAGAGAATCGCAAAGCAGACACAGAGCGCAAGATGATGCGCTGCTGCGAGGCTGTGGATTGCTCTCTAGTAGGGGGAGGCTTACTGAAGTATTGTCGACATAGAGAAGAAGAAGAAAAATCAAAGGAGCGAGGGAAGCAGAACCTTTATACGGTTCAGAGTGGGGCCGGCTGGTGGATATTGGCCTGAGGCTGAACTGTCTTTCCAGGCGACAGTGGGGACAGCTGCGCTGCAAAAACTCTGAATGATCCACACCCAACCTCGTCAAAGGACAATTACGTATGAACAAACGAATGAGATGAGCCGTAATTTACTTTCAAGATGCTGCGTAATCTTTCGTTTCCCTATCAACCGGGCAAATGAATTCCAGTCAATCACGAGAGTACTTGACCTTGATTTCGATCCACCCGTTGTGCAATAGGGTAGGAGACCGACTTTTACGACATACATCTTTGCTGTGATCAATCAAGTTACCCACGATTTACCGTGTAGTAAGTAGGTCCATACTACTGAGGTGATATTTTCCATCTCGATTTAGTCATACGTAAAAATTTGACTGTGGCACTGTACTGGATCTTTATTGAGGTTATCTTGAAAAGTTGGGTTCGAAGTATATACTGCAGTGTAGTCCATGCCTGGTAGCTAGCGTGATCAAGTAAAAGAGACCACGGTTTCACCTCTCAAATCGATGTAATACCAATCTGTTGTTTAATGTGGGTCCACTGTCCCATCGTATTTAACCTATTGTTGTACGGCAGCCAAGGAATCGGTTTGAAGTACATAGATCGACCCGAGACGGTTCAACGAACCCTGCAGATACAGTCTGAAGTAACCATCTTCAGGTAACTTCTCTGGACTGAACTCTTGCAAAGACAGTTTTTCAAGTCCGTGAAGAATTTTCCCCTCGCTTAACAGTAAACGGAGTACATACGTGCATATGAGCAAAAGAGTGCGGTAGTTACCCCACAAGAACAAAGAATAAAAAGAGAAGCACTGACCTTCCAATCTTAACTTGAAAACCCAATTTGTTCTGACACCATTTGACTGGGCATACCTTGAAAACCCCGTGTTGAGGTTTTGGAGTCCAAAAGTCCATGGAGCAGTGGTTCTCTACCTTCAATTCAAGCATATGGACTCAGGCTCACCGCCTCGATGTGTCGTCCTGTTCGCGTGTGCTACGGGTGATACCAAACTCAAACACGCTTGCTCCTTTCGTATCGCCACAGGCTGCAATGCTGAACAACTTTAGAGAGCTTCCCCAGTCGTAAAACCAAGAGCTGCATTGGTGGGGTTGCACTTGAACCTGATGCTCGGCAATCGGCATCCAGACCCGAGATACTTTCAGAGAAGTATTGGTCAGATAGATCTGTTGATCTCTTTGGTGGCTTCTGCGGTGTTCATGTATTACAAGTGACACTCAGGCTGAAGACATAGACATATATATGGATTCCTGACGCCTAACCTGTTCTTTCATCAATTAGCTTCATCTTCGGCACTCACTGATCTTACTATATTCATCTCAACAACCTGTTTGCTTGAGTATTATTATCTCTGAAGAAACCCCCAACGTCAAGGGAGTTTTGATACGCAAGACACCTCTAAAATGCACACCAAGAGCCTGCTCATGATCCTCCTCCCCGCTGCCAGCTTGGTTTCTGCCACTGATCCGAGCAAAGCCACTACCTTCGAGGTGCTTTCGCTGAGATCTGCCAGCCAAATCCACTTCTCCTATTTCCAGGCTGCGAAGAGTAAGATCTTGCTCAACTTGCGCAACCAGAAGGCAACCTGCACGGTCAAGTCCGACAACTTGGCTACGTTCAAACTCGTCAACGGCAATTTGTATCTCTACCATGAACCGAACACGCCCCAGCAGCTGTACGTTGACCGCTCCAAAACCGGACAGGGAAGGCTTGGTTATACCACGAACGTCAGCACGGCTCCTAGCCGGTGGGAGCGCAAAGGCTGGAGGATTGATGCGAACGGTAACCTGACCTTCAATGGCTATGGCTTTATTGCGTGTCCTAATGGCATTGATGGCTCTTGGGTTATTTGGGTCAATGCCGGCGTGAGTCAGCCGGGTGACGGCAAAGGGTGCTTGGGATTGATTGCTCGCACAACCAACACCAAGAAACCCAACAGTTGTAAATACACGCAGTAGAGGTTGCACGGACGAGAGCCACATAAAACAATGCACCTTGTTAAGGGCACTTTTGGGGTTTACAATGTTCTATTGGCAGTGTTTCAAGGACTAAGCCTCATGTGTGATCATCCATAAAACAAGTGTGACCCCCACAACCTCACAGTACATCCTGGCGACGTGCATACGATGGGGTTCTAAAAACTAGTGGAAACATTTTAGGGAGCATCAAGTGAGCGTGAGCGTCGACAACACGCCTTATCATTGCACGTCTTCCTCATTCGGCTAATGCACTTCGAATCACCAATTTCACAGCCATGATCTCACTCGTCTACCTGAGGCGAGGCTCACAGTCACAATAGTAGTCTAAAGAAGGTCCCAGCGAGTTCTTGTTAGTTGGCCATGTGTTCTGGATGGAAACGCGTACCTTGAATGGCATTGTTCTGGTCGCGCCAATCTCCAATGTTCGGTTCACTATAACATAAGGTAAATAGGGATTGTGAGTGACGGCGAAAGATGGCCTGTTTGTGAACGAACTGGATTTGCTAGGTTGTAAGAAAAGAGCTTGTTGAAAGAACTGTTTACAAGCGTTGGACTAGTCTACTTCGTCAGCCGTTTTGGAGCGGGAATGCTGGCAAACTTGAGCGTGGGCCATGCACCGTTCAGCGCTGTAACGCTCAAAGCTGACGTCAAGGACTGATGCACAGCTTGAATAATTGTGCATAGTTCAGTTCTCTGCATATTCAAATTTTCTGGGCCCGCTTGGCTTCTTTTCATCGATTAGATGAACGCATGGTGAACATCTGAGCGACGATCGGACGGCTCCTATTGAGGCGATGAGACGCTGTAGCACCACTGTGCAGGGCTAGTCTGCAGCGCGACTGGATTATTCTGTCGCAATTAGGACCAAGGATGAGCAAACGCGATGTCCAGACAGCTTCCTACTCGGGCGATACCACCGACAGGGTTTGCATTTAATGATAGAGCACGAAGGTCTGTTAAGAAGGGTTTGACTGGTTTTTCTTGGTCTTCTGAAGTGGTGATCGTGGTCTAAAATTCTACGATTGAGCCTATTGTGTAGAACTTGGCCGCTCTTGTTCTGTTGCACGCCGACTTTATGACGTTGAACGCCGGTTTGAACATCCAAATGTTCATTCCGTGGGCATAGATGAACAAGACCGAGTCGATACAAAAGGTCCCGACGTGGCCGGAACAACTGCCTTGATCAACCCTGTCAAGTTCACAACCCTGCTCTCCCCCACCAAAAAGCATTGATTCCATCATCCATCGTTCCCTACATCGGCTCTAAGTGCGTTAACCTTACGAGCTTGTTTGCACCACCGTCATCCTTTCACGCAATTGCCCTTGCAGCATCCAAGAAAGCAACCCTGCAATCCATGGGTGGCGGATCGGACGCTGCAGTCAATCTGGAAGGTGAGTGAGAACTAAGATGCTGGGCAGTACTTTTGATCGGCGCAATGGCGAATTCCACTGATGCCTTCACGTCAGAATTATCGCCATATCCTCAGTCCTCACACGGAAATGCCAAGCTCCTGTGTACCGACATTGTGTCTATCACGTGGTAGAGGCAACAGTATATGAAGCTGTAGCTGCTCGCACCCAGACCAAATGATGCATCGATCAATCCTCACTGGATACGTCTTCCACCTTTGCTCATTCCTGTATCTTACAGGATTCCTTTTGCAGCAATGAGATTCACCCTTTCGACCTCGCTCTTGGTCCCGCTGGCCCTGAGCGCCGCAGCGGCTCCAAGCCTCAACGCCAAGTCCTACGATGGATACAAAGTATTCCGCGTGAGGACACATGGAGACGAGTCTTCTATTGAAGAAAGGCTCTCCACGCTGTCATACGAGGAATGGGCACATGAATCCCAGTTCATTGACATCGTTCTCGCGCCCAACCAGCTCAATGCATTCGAGGCGCTCGGGCTCGACTCTCATGTCATGCATGAGGATCTGGGAGACTCAATCGCCACAGAGTCGTCTGCCACGCGAAAGTGGAAGCGCCAGGCGGATGACCTCGCGTGGTATGATTCGTACCACAAGTACTCGGATCATCTCCAGTATTTCGAAGACCTGCACGAGCTGTTCCCGAATAATTCGGAGATCATCTCCTCCGGAAAGTCCTATGAGAACAGGACCATTACTGGATTGCATCTCTGGGGAGGAGATGGGCCTGGAAAGCCAGCCGTGCTGTACCATGGAACGGTGCACGCCAGAGAATGGATTAGCACATTGGTACGTGGAGACGAGCCCGATTGATGATCCGCGAGCACTTCGCAAACTAACATGTTCCAGACGGTTGAATACATCGCCCTGCAGCTGATTCAAGGTTACAAAGACGAGGACAAGCTTGTTCAGTCGTTCTTGGATTCATACGATTTCTACATCATTCCAATCGTCAACCCTGACGGTGAGTAAAAATACAAACACGGCTGTTCTTTTAATGCACAACCTCTGACCGCCGCGAAGGCTTCCTCTACACCCAAACGAACGATCGGCTCTGGCGCAAAAACCGCCAGCCTCCTCCTTCAGGGTCCTGCATCGGACGAGACATCAACCGCAACTGGGAGTTTGGCTGGAACGCCAACGCCCTCGGCGCGTCGACCAACCCATGTTCGCAGACGTACAAGGGCGAGAAGGCCTCGGACAGCCCCGAGAACCGGGGCCTGGACAAGCTGGTGCGCAAGCTGCGCGACGGCGCCGGCATCAAGCTCTTCATCGACTGGCACAGCTACGGGCAGTACATCCTGTCGCCGTACGGCTACAACGAGACCCTCTACGCGCCGGAGCTGGGCAAATGGACCAAGGCAGCGTCGCTCATCAGCGAGACGATCCGCGACAGTTCGGACGCGCGCACGACCTTTACATTTGGGCCCAGCGGCGCGACGTTGTACACGACGACGGGCGCGGCACCGGACCATGTGTACAGCGTGGGCGGCGCCGACTTTTCGTACACGATTGAGCTGAGGGACACGGGCGACTTTGGCTTTGTTCTGCCGCCGGCGCAGATCAAGCCGACGGCTGAGGAGCAGTGGGAGGGACAAAAGGTTCTGCTGGGGCTGTTGGACGAGGTGTTTTTTGATGGACGGGGGCCGGCCTAAGTACGAGCATCAGGAGTAAGCGAAACATGATGTAGAAAGCAGTCGACGTGATGACAAACGATGAACAAATGAGCCACCTCACCAGAAGGGTGTTTTAGATACGAAAATCATCAATTGACTTTGTCGCTTGCCTGTTTACCACGTGTTCGTCCCGTGTCCGTCCCGTGTCCTGCCTACACGTACCGTACTTTTTGAAGCTATCCGCAGATCTTCACGGGTCACCGCGCCGGATTGAGCATTCGATCACCAACCCAGCTGACAAAGTCGGCAATTCCAATTACCTTTGCAGCATCGCAAGCTCTTGTTCATCCGACTCGGAGCAATTGATGCCCCGATCACATGAGGAAATCCGGTCGTATTGCGATTATCTGCACTCTGTGCTGTCCCAGGCGTCATTTAGAGTAGTACGCGAGGGAGGCTGTGTAAAACGTTGTGGAAGCTACCTCGCCTAATCGGTATAGCAACAACCTCTGGCAAAACTTTACTGAGCCCGCTAGTCCCCTTGAGTCTTTCCACCTCGGATCGCTCACCTGCCGCTGCATTGCGAAGGGGAGGCTCGCACGGAGGCCTCACGGGGCTGGATGTTTGGGCCAAGCGTTTGATAGTCGAAGCCTCGGCGCCTAGCAGGTGCTGTATGTAGCATCGGACCTCGACCAGGCCTACTACTCAATGCTTTCCGTGCAGGAGTACATCCTACCGAAAAGTGTGGCGCCTACGCTGGCTGCTCGCTATCTTTAGCCCGTTGGGCGCTGTTTCACACGCTGTCAACGCACCTATGCCCGGCTTTGAAGTGCCGCTGAAATTCGGAAGCTCGGCAAGCCTCGAAACGCCAACCGAATGGCATTGCCAGGGACCAACCGTGTTAGTGCTTTTGGGGGGGGGCGGCCGCCGTGGTCGCGGGGTAAACCAGGGTGCTGGGCTGTGTCAACAACGTTTGAGACGGAGTCGCCAAAAGGCATTTTGCAACACCCCTGTTTGGAATTTGAATGAGGCGGGTGCGCGGTTGGCATCTGGGAGCACGGCGGTGTGATGTGTGCTTCAGAGGCATTGAGTATAAGTAGGGGCGACTTGATCGTTAAAGTCAATATTAATCTGCTCAAACCAGCTCTCACACTTCATCTACAACTACAACTCCAACTCAACTACAACTACAACCGCAACTTCAACTACACCTCCCAAACATCCTCACCCCCCCCTTACAGCAAAGATGCAGCGCACCGCCCTCCTCACTCTGTCCGCCCTCACCTCTGTCCTCGCCCAGTACGGCGACAGCGGCTCCAAGACCACTGCCACAGCGGCAGCCGCCTCCTCTACATCAACCGTCGACGGCGTCCACGTTGTCAAGGTCGGCGATGGCGGTCTCACCTTCGACCCCGAGGAGCTCAAAGCGAGCGTCGGCGATGTCGTCGAGTTCCATTTCTACCCTCAGGCACACTCCGTCGCGCAGAGCAGCTTCGATGCGCCCTGCGAGCCCCTCAACACCACCTCTTTCTTCAGCGGCCCGGTTGCCGTGTCAAGCGGAGTTAGCGACACTGTCTTCAGCGTGACGATCGAGGACGATAAGCCCATCTGGTACTACTGCGCGACGGCGAAGCATTGCCAGGGTGGAATGGTTGGTGTCATCAACGCGCCGTAAGTGCTGATTCTTCCCCCTAACTCTGCATGATACAACGGCGCTAACACTTGTTCAATAGTTCGAGTACTTCGAAAACCATCAAGAAGTACGCTGAAGCTGCTGCTGAGGCGGATGATAATGTCACCCCCAGCTCGACTGGTGGCGGCACCCTCGGCTCTGCCGCCACGGGCACCTCCAGCACCTCTGCGCCCAGCTCAACAGAGAGCTCTGACACCAATGCCGGCCTTGAGGCGAGGGGAGAGATTCGATGGGGACTGATGAGCATGGGTCTGGCTGTAGCAGGCTTTGTCGGAGCCATGATGGTCTAAGACGACTTTTCGTTATCGACTGATGTAATAGAAGGGGGGATTGCAAGGGAAACTGTATACCGGAGTCTATCTATACCAAGCGCAATAAAATGACCTATTCAAGCAATATTGCCCGATTGCGATGAATGGTGATGTGGATTTCCTGACATGTCCTTGAGTAAAATGCATAGTTACTCCCACGTTCAGTCCTAGTCACTGTAGTCAACAGCCTGAGATGGTGGCGCCGTTTGCGTGACAAGTATCTGCAAAAACGACGGTATATCAACGCGAAGATTAGTTGTTAAGAGAGTTGAGAGTGCCTAAGTTGCGGTACAGCCCCAACTACTGTGACCACTACTGAACTCTGCGGTGCTTTGCGGCTCCCAAAGAACAACGGAAAAGTTATGACGCTTCTTATCCAATGAACAGTCTGGAACACATCAAAACATAAGAGCTGAGCAATAGATTACGTGGACAATCGAACAATCTGGGACGTTGAGTTGAACAGTGGACTTGTTCAATACATCACTTGAACCACTTCGATTATCCAGATGAATAGCTGAGAAACGAGTTCGCTGAACTACCCATAGAGAAACAGTATAAATACTATTCGAAATTTCCCCCTTCCCAACCTTTTTTCCTCCCCACCCATAACACTTGCAATACTCACAATACTCACAACACTCACAACACTTCCCAATTCACCAACACAACCCAACCTACCAACCCAACTTCGACCAAACCAAGTCTTGACCTGACAAGATGTGTCACACCATTGAGACTTACCGCCGCTGCGAGGACTGCAGCTTCATTGAGCGGCCTGGACGCAAGAACAGGGAGACCTGCTCTGATGTCCGAAACCGCCAGAAGTGCCGGGGTCCAAGCTTCGAGGCCAAGTATGTGACCTACCTCTGCTTTGATTGCTACCAGGATCGCTGTGTCAAACGCGAGAACGACTATGTCTACTAAATACTGACGAAGTGCTCGCGCTTTCGGGATACCAAGGCTGACCGATTAGATGAGCCAAAGGATGGATGAGATATGCTGAACGGATCGGAGGAATGGTGGATCAACAGGACTGGAGGAATCACAGACTAGATAGGTAGATAGGTTGCCAATATAATCCAATTTGGCAAACTCTGGAGACCACTTGATTATGTGCGTGATATACTTTTCTCATATTTCAGGACGATACTTTGAACCAGAGTTCAGGAATAATAATCCAGAACGACTCAGGTCTCGTAATGGCAACCTTGAAGGACCTTGGATTAATCTCACATGAACGCGTTTAACCTTCTCAATGACGGTAGCTTGTATATGTTTCTGCTTGCGTAGAAACAATGATAATTCCCCTGATGGATGGAACTCCCTTACCCATGGTTAGGAGGGAGGGTGTCTGAGATGCTTTCAACTAGAAGAAGGGATACGATGAGCTTACTTCTCTTCTCAGAATAATGTGGCATTCTTCTCAACTTATCAGCGCTGTGTCACATTGGTGTTGCGATTTGTTGCCTTAGAGATCCTGAAATTGTGAGCTCAGGTTGTGTAGTCGCCTATTACTACCGGAGCATTCATAGCCTGATCTCACAGAAGGAAGCAACAAACGTTCTCGCCCAAGGTATCGCGTATCAATTGAGATTTGGGTGACATGTTTGTCGGATAGAAAGTCCGTGATGCTCATCTTACAGAAAAGCCGACAAAACTAGGCAGAGATGAACAGAAGACATTGGGTCAACCAAGCGAGCCACCCGACATTCGAACAGCCTCCAAGCAGCTATCTGTGAACCATTCTCATGTCGAATAGAGTGTGTGCATTGGATTTGACTCTTGTTCGGTTTGTTTTGTATGTTAGTCTCTCTACAAGAGTACAAACTGGGGAAGTCCTTTGTCTGCTTCTTGTTCAAGGTGGTCGATCAATGGATGGCATTTTAGGAAGCATGGAGATGGAAGAAGTGTTCCCGAAACTATTCAGCTTCTGAATCTAACCGCAATCCGTGCACTAAATTGCAGTAGTGTCAATAGTCCCATATGCTCTCGTTCTTTCAGCAATTTGTGGATTATTCGGGTCAATAGCCTATAGACTAGGTACGCTATGCGCACGCCACCTGCTGAACCCCGTGAAGCTAACGCAATCTGCGGGTTTTTAGGGCGCATGTAGACTGAGAAATTCTTGTTCTAGATTTGTTATATTTCTCATTGCGGCCCAGTCTCGCCTACGTAGCATAACATGGCGTTCCGATTGGGCGCGTCGAGCATGGCTCAGGCCGGCGCGGAGGTGACTAGCGATAGGGGACAGAGCCAATAACTATAGCGTGCTGTCCCAGCATGTATAACCTTGGGCTGCCCAGTGTCCATACGTCGTGGTAATGCCTCCGTGTCTATCAACCATCCTCCACTCTAACTGCTGGAATCCCACAGCTTCCAAACTCGACCTTCAGCATGATTATTCCTAAAGCTGCTGTTGCTATTGCAGGGCTGATCTTGATGGGAGTTCACGCAGGTCCTTGCAATCCAAGCCAATCTAATCTCGACCCATCACTGACCGATCTCTCGACAACAACGACCGAAATGGCATCCGACAGCATATTGAGTAGCACGACTTTGATCAGTAGCACGGCTCTGACAACTACCACCACAACTGCCGTCTCGACCACAAGCTCAAGCGTAGCCTGTTCAACCTGGGTCGCCCGCAACCCCTTTCCCGCCGGAGCAATCTGCGGTGAATATCGTGTACCAAAACCGAGGGGCCTCATCTCCTCAAAGTTGCCCACAAGTCTAATGGACTGTTTGAGAAGCTGCGTCCAGGCTAGTGGATGTGTATCATTTAACTACAGCGCCGGGGGTCCAGCGAAGCGGGATCCGCTCATCATGCCAGCTCAGGCCAGTTGCTCCCTGTACTCCGAGTCTAGTTTTGATATCGGGGACACTAGGTTAGCCTTCTATGAGATGGCTTGCTTCAAATGTGTTGTTTGAGCTCAATTTTGGCTTCAAGACAGAGTGCACTAGTGCTAAAAGGGTATATTGATATCCCGGCGCGATTTTGAAAATGGTCCGAGGAATCAGTGCGCGGAATCAGTGCGCGGAATATCTTGCTGTTCTTGATAGGACAGTGTCTAAAAAATGCTCTGCACCTCTGGTAAAGACAGGCGAGCCCGCAAGTCATTTGTTGTGTTGTTAAGAACGGCCTGGCTTTCTAAGGCATGAGGATGTTCAAATGACTACCAACAGAGCCTGATGATTTGACAAGCTGTTCTACGGACATGGGCTCATCACAATGGAGACAAAAGAACATGAATATAGCCATTTCAGGCCTCTTCCTTATCAAAAACTGAACCCATCGCACTGAGATCCGCCGTGGGGTTCACAGGACATTGTAGGTGGTAGACATGACAAATAATTACAAAAATTAAGGAGATATCAAAACATCAAAAAGAAAACATACAACAGCGAGGATTCCCCGGTCGTCACCGACCCGAGTACTAGTTCGCCCCTCACCAGCTTGACTAAGGGAGAGCGGACGGGATCCCGTATTTTCTAGTGGGTATGGTCGTATGTATCAGGAGGTTGAGTAAGAGACATCATCAAATCTCGAATTCCGGAGAGCTACGGGCCTGTGTCTTGAGTTCTTCAAAGCGCTGTGGCAAACAATAGACTCGGTTGGGTATGTTAAGCCGGGAGAGCTGCTATAGGGTTGATAAGTTCTTTCAACTTATCTTCGCCGTTAGACTCAAAGGTAACTAACGTGTTCTGCTAAACTAAGAATGACCCCTTTTTCGTTCAAGAACAGTCGATAAACTCTCGCAAGCTCTCAGTCCTATTTAGACGATTTGCTAATGCCAAAAGAATTCGGAGCAGGGTCTGATAACGCTGTTCTCGTAGACATACATACACCACATATGGTTACGTGGGTCTGGGTAATTTCCCTATCCTTCGGAACCAACCAACTCAAATCTGTTTCGAATCTTGCCTGGCATCTCTCGGGCTAGGATTGGGGGTACTGAACCAGTTACCAGGGTCTAATCTAGCTGAGTCCAGGCATCCTAGCCCAACCACATTTAGGAAGACCACAACTGTTTAAACTTACCCGTCTGATGTATGTCCGAGATCCAGCACAGATGAGCAATTGGGTAATTCTGTGGATTCTACACTTGAATTCCTTTCTCAATTTAGCCTAGAATTACAATTTCCTCTTTATTTTTCACCTCCCACCACGCTTCCTTAGTGACCCGCCCCATAGCCACGCGGCTAGCAAACGGGCGTCCCTTAACCTCCCAGCGCAGAAGCATGACATTGAAGAGTGGGTAGTCTAAAAAATCGACACTTTTCTCGTCGCCAAAGTACTGTGCCTCTGAAATGAGGGCAAAATCATACGGGTGCTGCTCCAGAGGGTGTCCGTCCGGGTCCGGAAGCCAGGCGCGACCGACCTCGGCATTCTTGCGGTTCAGGATGGGAGTTTCGCGCATCTTGAGCTCCGAATGAACGATGAGCTTGCCGATGGAGTCCCGTTTCCAGGTGGTCTCGGTCCGGGTACGCGTTTCCCCGAAGTGGAACTGGGCGATCCTGGTCTTGAAAACGAGGTGTTGTTCCGTCAGTAGCTTGGCTACGCTCTTGTCAAGGGATGGCATACTGCTGTCTAGGTTCATTGTAGCTGCGCTGACCGACTTGTTCCAGTCTTCGATTTCAATCTTGGGGCTCAACGCGAGACCGAGGCCGGTGTGGTTCAGGGGTCGAAGGCGTAGATGACTCTGACTGGAGACAAGCCGATCGACCACATACCACTTCAACAGCGGTCTAAAGAATTCATCTGCCTCGCCTTCTGCGACTGGAACGGCCTTCTTAAGTCTCCCTCGTCGTCCGTCTGGGCCCTAAACAGCGACTCGTAGCGCACGCCGCCAGAGTGCGTGGCCCTAGCTCCGTTGATATCCTCTCCGACGGCCTCCCATGCAGCCCATGACCAGCTCGGAAACGTGATCCTCGGCTCGTCAGAACAGTCTGAGCTTGAGCGTAGCCGGAGACGAACGTTATCTCCCGCCGCCGGCTGCCAGTGCATCGCCTGATCGAAGAACTCCTCGGGAAGGCCGCTCAACGGCGGCTTCTTTGACCCGTCGTGCTGCTGGTTGGTGATGAGGATATGAAGCATACCCGATATGGCACCCACGGCATCCGACGGCTTTGACATCTGTCGCGGCGTGTACTGCTCAATCAAGGCTGCGTATTCGGAGAAGAGAGGCGAGCGTAGTAGTCGCAGCCCGCGCGTGGCCGACGAGAAGAGTCTCACGTCTATAAGAGATAGCCATCCAACAACCAGGCGCGGGGTGCTGCCGGAGTCCTCAGCCGTCATGTCCTCGTGAGCAACGCCGCAAGGACAGCAGAAGTCGACCGTACCGTCGTGGAAGACGAGGAGCCGCTTAGAAAGCAGCTTCTCTTGCAAGGTCCAGGCCCTGGTCGACCAGGGTTCCAGACTTGTATTGCGCTGAAGAGGCACGAGGACGTTGATATCGGGGTTCTCTGTTACCGTTGTGGCGAGCTGGCTAATGGACCGCTCCTTGGTGATGCCGGCGATGGGCTCATCGAGATGATGGCCTGACGCTGAAACGATGGTGACGACAGCGTTGCCATAAATGCGATCCATCTGCTTGAGCTGTTGCTCCTTGTCGTTCTGTTGATGCTGCAAGATACAAAGCCGATCGGCCCAGAGATACTTCAGCCTGAGCCTGCGCGTAATCTCCATGGCGTCTGCAATGACATTTCCGACCCAGTTTCTATTGAGGCTGCCAGCGGCGAACAGTGCATCTTTGTTGGCGTTTTTCAAGTACAGAAGGCCGTCCGAGTGCTGTGGATGATCCCAGACGTACGACAGAGCCGCGTAGCTATACTCGTCTATGTTTGTGTTAGGCTCAACGATGGCCTGTTTCCAAACGTCGATGAGCCGGAATCTAGTCCTCGTCGGTATCGGGAGAGAGCTAGACCACCGAGGCTTGTTGCATTTGTCGCCGTGTTTATCCCGGCAGTGCTCCACCCATTTACGGCAGAGGTCCAGATCGATCTTACTTTTGTCGAGGATCTTGCCGTAGCGGAGATGCCGGTCTCTCGTGGACACGTCCGGCGAGGCAATGCGGAGACGAAAGTGACTCAGCGTCTTCAGGACGCGGGTAACGCCTTTACTGCACCCAAACATAGTCACTTCCATGAGTCCCGAGTTTTGGTGAGATGTACCGTATATAATGATCCAGAGCGCGGCTGGGACCTTCTTTTTGGCCATCTCACTGAAGAAGGTCGTGTCTGGGATCATCTCACGGACGAACTTGTACCATCGTTTGCGGTCGTCGTTGTTGTCAAACTCCTCAGCGGCTCGCAAGCCCATCTTAGTCCCTTCGCCAAACACCGCGTAATTCGGGTCCAAAACGTGTCCTTGCTGGAATTCGACGTCCGCTTTGATCTCGATGTTGGGATCGATCTCCATCTCGGCATTGGACTCGGCATCTGTGTCTGTATGGGACTCTTTATAGCTCCTAGGTTTCTTCTTCCTGTCTTCTGTGCCCATTTTGACACTATCCTTCGTGTGGCCAAAAGGCCAACACGAATCCGCCTTAAGAACACGCCAGTGCCTCAAGTCCCAGGCATTCTCGCGTGTTTTAACCCAGGTCTCGAAGTTGACCAGGCCATCTCGGACAACGAAGGCATGCTCCTCCTTGATGGTCCTCTGAAGTTCGTCATCACGAAGGGGGTCATTGTCGGGCAGGCATAGGGCCTGGAAGAGCAGGCCACAGAAGCTGCATGTATTGCGCTCCTTGATCAGATGCGCGAGTTCAATGGAGTATTGCTCGCCCGCTTGGTTCGACGAGATGGCATCCGGGTCAAACTGGCTGAAGTTGATCTTGGAGCACTTTTTGCAGAGAGGGCCGGACTTTAAGAAGTTCTTGACCACCTTGGGGACGAGCCTTTATATCCCGGCTTAGGGACAGAATTTGGGTTAACCGACGATGAGGCTGATGTGGGGCGAGCGTCCGGGATCCTAGGTCGGTCAAATGATGAATGAGGAGACTGGCGAGAAGTTGAAGGAGAACATTGACGAGTAGGTGGAGCCGAAGGTTGCAGAGCGGATGGAGAGGAAAATGGACGAGGAGGTAGAGAAGGAGGTTGAACAGTAGGCGGATGAGTAGGTAGAGCAGAAGATTGCGGAGTAGGTAGAGAGGGAGATAGGCGAGGAGGTAGAGAAGGAGGTTGGATAATAGGCGGACGTGGAGGTCTATCAACCAAAGGAACGTTAAATTTTCCACCTGGTGAAGACTTCGGGGTTAGGCCCACCGTCGGCCTGACTTTCAATTGGGGAGGTTTCGGAGCCGTTGGTGGTGGAGTTCTTGCGGACTCCATGCTCGGACGGGACGAGGGACGATTTGGAGCTTCTGGCGGGCTACTTGTACTTTCGATACGCTCGTAGCTGCTCCGTTGGTTCCTGCTGGGAAAGGGTGCCACGGTCGATGGTGAACTGATCCTTTCGACAGGGCTCTCGAACATGCCCGCCATGTTCTTCACGCTTACACGCCCCCCCTCGTCCGTGTTTGGCTGCCATTTGGCTTCTTCTGACGACATGGTGACTCTAGCGAAAATAGTTGCTCAATAATGGTGTAGGAGAGCTTAGTTGAAAGAGGAATGAACAGTCAGGTGGGAAGGGACAGAAGATAAAGTAAGGTAGGTACAGAGCCGAGTGTCTGATGCTGCAGGCTGTATATTATTTTGGGTTACCCTGGTGCTACAATGCAGTTACGTACAACCACGAATCACACCTGAGGTTAGGCCCTCCATCTCCGCAAGCCGAGACGCTGATCGGGGCTGACCACTTCTAAGAACTGCTCTCAGCCTACCATCCAGAGTGGCAAGATCCAACGCCAATAACGAATATGGTAGCACCTTCGTTTCTTTTGTCGTGGCCTGGTTGCCTAGTCATGCTGCGACCGCTCAGCCGCACGAGGCTCGGAGACATCTTTTTACCGACACATGACGAGCCTCTTCATGTTGAAATTAACTCGTTATGAAGGGTAGAGTTTGCAAGCTCGAGATACATTTTGTCCATCAGATAAAGTTATGTTGATTGGACTGACCATATTGTCGTACATCTACGGGCATACTAGCGCTGGCGATTTCACTCGTAGTTACGCTCTGAGTTAGAACTGTTTGTTTCCATTGCTCCATGATCAGCGTCGGTGCTTAAGTTAAGTTAAGCCCAATCGACTAAAATCTTGATCTAGACCTCCAAGTTCCAACATCAGCGAGCAACGATCATCCGAGGGTCACAAGATTTCTCAGCATTGGAGTGAGTATCTACCAATCTACCAATGATGCTCATTCGATAGCTGCGTGGTTTATAATGCAACGTGTCAGCTCGAGAGCTTGCTAGTAAGCCGGGCGCGCCACCGACATGAATAACGAAACAAGGCTGGCGAATGGGGATGCAATTACGCCGTGCAACATGCATGGCCATAATTGGAACGGCGAAAAATGACGCGTCCCGAACAACAGTCATGTGATAAAAGCGTTGGGTTGGCAGGAAGCATCATCTCAACTTCACATCCAGTTCCGCCCCGCGCCTTATGTTGCTGCTAACTCCCTGGTAGTTCAGCGGAGGAACTACGTCGCTTTTTTGAATGCTAGCAAACACCTGCTCCTTCTGCTCCTTCTGTAGCTCCTGGAACGAGAATATCATCATGACCCATCAAGTGAATCATCAGGCGAAGAGCACAATCAGTCCCAAAATCGAGAGAGTAAGTTCTTGATCATGTTAGGCGGCAGTTCACAAGTGTACCAGGCATGTCAGAGGGGCCTAATAGCACTTGGCCATATGAGAAGAGAGAATAGGAAACGGCCATTGAATAGAGACCAGCCACCTTAATCCATAAATAACATTGAGAGATATCAGGTAGAATAGCGTTCTCAACCTTGGCTCAACTTCACTTGGGTAAGAGGTGGAACAGAGGGACAGTACTCGGCGCCGCTGGATCGCGCGATTGGCTGTGGCACAAGAGCAAAATGCGCATCTTCATCCTAATCCCCGAGCAACTCGCTAGGATCATCATATCATACCACGCCTGGTGCACTGCCTCAACCCGCTATAGCGCAAACGGTAAAACTTCCGGGTCCCTGCAGGGCTGGCTGTTCCCCGCGCAGGCATGTGGAAGCGAGAAGACGTTATTATGAGCTGTCATATTAAATAAGGTCCTGTATTGATGGCGAGACGCAGCGAATCACAGGTGCGCGGCGGCCATCGCGTGTTTCTTGACAGAGGCCTCTCGGCGCGTGGCGACGGGGTCTGGCACACAGCTCACCCTGCCAAGGGATAGGGCTGGTTTTCCACGTCAATCTAAAGCACCCCTGGACGAAAGATAAATAAATATAAGCATGTTGTTTACCTCCATGTCAGCTGTCAATTCTGTACACACAATTTACCATCTCCACAATGCACGGCGGCCACGTCCTCCTTGCCTGGCTGATTAGCTTCAGCTGCCGTAAGTCACACATCGTGCATCTGTGTGCTCGTGGTTTTCCTCTGTAGCTGACACCGTCTTTGAAGCCGTCCTAGCCGAAGTCGACTGCAGCGACGACGTGCACATCGCCGATGCCGAGGATGCACGCCAAGTGCGCGAGGCCTGCGAGGTCATCGACGGCAACTTAACCCTCAACGCCACCGAGACCATCAACCTAGACGGGCTCAAGACTGTGCGCGGAACTCTACGGTTTGAGGTTTGCGACTGGGAAAAGCACCGGAGCTGCCGCCAGCCGCCGCTGTTCAACCTCTCCAGCTCGACGCTCGAAAATGTCAACAGGTCCCTCGAGATTCACATGGTCCGTGGCCTCGAAAAGATCAGCTTTCCCTATCTCAACACTGTGAACCGGGCCCTGAGCCTGAGTAGTGTGCCAGACCTTACGCACGTGGATCTTACCAACTTAGAGTACGTCGGTCGTGTTATTTGGGAAACCAAGAGCTTGCAGAGACTCGACATGAACGGCTTGCGGGGTTTCACGCTACTGCCGGCACACACATATCCCTCAACAAAGGTTAGGCTCGAGAGTGTAGGAGAAATCGAGTCGGTCGATGCCTTCTTCAAGAATCCGATGGGCTCTCGGGATAAAAACAGCCGAGCGACAGACTACAACATTGACTGGAGTGCTTCCGCAATGCTTAATGTGAAGGCTATCACGCTCGGCTGGAAGTTCATCAATAGGCTTGAGATCGACGTCGCAGATTTGAACATCATATTTGGAGGTCCAAATACGACCTCAATGGATGTTGGCTATATAAAAATATTCAACGGCTCTATCGGCATGGAACGCTCATCGAAAATAGAGAGTCTTTCGGTTGGCACACTTGCCGGTGACTATAGCGCAGGAACTTCTCGTCCACACATAGAGCATCTGAAAGTGCCATTCCATCAACTGTCCAGTCTTTTTATAGACAGCTGGGATAGTCTACGCTCCGTCGAGGTACCACCAGAGGCAGAGAACTGGAAGAACTTTGATCTAACCATTGATAATTGCCTCAACCTCAGTCTTATCTCAGAGTATAACAAAAATAACGAGAAGACGTGGTACTGGCCAAAGTACGACATGTCCTGGCTTCACATTGAAGGGAATGTGAGCGATGAATTCTTGTGAGTTTCCCTGCAGGGGGCTGGAGGGCCTCTCATAAAGCCATATACTGACTATCTATCGTGGATCATAGTAAGTCTTTTATCGAGCATAATATATCAGTTACGGAATTTTTTCATGTTGAGGATAAGTCTGGCAGGCTCAACTGCTCTATATTCGCCGACCTCAAACGACCGGAAGGTGGAATAAATTATTGCGAACAGGTAGAGATTGAAGCCGCAGGACAGTCTATCAAGAACCGGCCATTCAATTTTACAAAAGCCGTGTTCGTGGCCCTCGTCTTCGCGATAGTATATTAATAGATGCTTTATGGGTTGAAAGGAGGAAAATTTGGTAGATTAGATCTTTAGTGACCGTATGCGGTTGAACCCTAGGGATCTTATATTTCTGCAAAAGTTCAGTGAATCATCGAATCTTTGAACGCACGTTGCGCTCGGCAGTATTCTCGCAGGCATGCTATCCGAGCGTCATTTCAATCCTCGAGGCGCAGCAGGAATCTATGAACATTGCGAAAGTCAGAGATAATGAGTAAAAGTCAGCCTGGAAGTAGGTAGAGCATGAAACTGCCCATAGTGTGAAGAGAAGCTTAAGCAAGCTCATCTAAGGGGCTCAGATATATCACAGCGTTAATCAGGCGGGGCCCCTTAGACTATCTGTACACTCTGGATGGATTAGAGTACATCAGTACATCAGTGACCAATTAGAGGAGGCTTCACTAAGCGGGCCACTCACAAGCAAGCGCAAAGACCTCCGGCTAAGGGAAAGAACGCTTGTGTTGCCACAAACATGCATCCACGATCCCCACTCAGAGGAGCAAAAAAGAATCAGCAAAATAAGACGACCAAAACATTGAAAAACATACAACATCAGGGATTCCCCGGTCGTCACCGACCCGAGTACTAATCTGCCGCTTCTCAGCTTGACTAAGGGAGAGCGGACGGGATCCCGTATTTTCTGAGAGCTATGGTCGTATGTATCAGAGCTGCTGTTGGCGGCGTATATAATGTGAGACAGATTCAGGCAACTCAGCAGTCTTTGCGTTCATTCCCCCTTCTCTTTCACGAAAGTAAAAGCTCGAGGTAGCCAACTGAGAAATGCGATGAAGCTATTATTAAATCCATGTTGGGACTGTGGTGCGACCCAATCCCTTTCGTGAGGCAGCCTCGATGTAATTGCCAGCATGTGAAGACGAAACAAGGTCGAAGTGTCGTCCCTCTGCTCCGGGTCTAAGTCTGTCTTGCTATTGAATGTACCCGTGGTGGTTGAATTGGTAAGTTGTAAAGTGATCACAAACTGAGGTGTATTCGTTAGTCTCTTCGACGGCTTGGAAAAAATCAGACAAGAAGAGCGCAACGAAAGAGGTGTGCCGGGTTATAAAAGCACTGAAGATGCAATAGAAATTGAAGATAGAAAGGAGGCAGTGGACATACGGTTCTTTTATTATCAGCCATGAATTATATGCCTAAATTCCCCGAAACTTGTGGTAGTTGTCTTCATGTGTAGTGTTGCATTTGGTGTTCTGATGTTCAAACGTCCCCTGTGTGCATCTCTGCTCTGCTTACCCACTCCAATATGTTCGGTCCTATTGAGCTCACACAAAAACCGGCAAGAGCGCGCTACTGCTTAGAATAGCCTGTAGTTTGTTCACGTATACGAGCTCCCCAACTGCAAGGTCGTCTTGGACCCATATAGCCTTGACGAGAGTGCGGATGCATTCTAGGCTTCGTCCGTGTGTATCTTTCTCTGTTCTCGACATGAGATCCAGGAGAAGCTTACGTCGTTCATCAGATCGCGCCTCAGAGCCGAATATCAGAAGCGGGAAAAGCCACCGACAGGCTTTGAGCTTGGACAGGATGCGAAACGCCTTGTTAGTCCAGTTAGCGACCTTGGGCGACTCGAGGCATACGTTTCCAGATGCCCGTTCGAGGTAGGTCAGAGTGGCTAGACGGTGCAACTCGCTGACTACGGCCATGATTGCGCTTTTGGGTGTCTGTGGTTGTTGACCTGTTGGTTCCATTGCTGGAGCTTTCTTGAGCTTCCATTCAAGTAAGCGAAGATGGTCCCTGTAATCTTTGGCATGGTATTTCGGGTGTTTCGGGTCAAGAATGACATCACAAACCACCGACAGCAAGTGCAGAATTTCATGCGCTACCGATGACGGACGTGGTGTCTTCAAAAGGTCAGCGGGACTGAGTAAATAGTTGGAGTTGCAATGGGCAATACAAACCTCGACCCAGCTCTCGACCGAGTTTAAAATCTGGGTTCTAGCATCCTGGCCGCAATTGTTCATTAAACCGTGACTCCGCCAATGACACATGCTAAACCGGGCCAGAACATCGTGGTAGTGAACCCAGCCCAGCAGAACGACGGAATCGTTGTCGCTCGCGGAGGCGATGAGCTGAGTGCCTTGGATGACACGCTTTACACCACAGCCATACGTTATCCAGTCTTTATATGTATCTGCCGGCTGTTGGATCTAAGTAAGAAAGTTAACGTGTTGATTCAAAAATCTGAAGACAAGGCTGCTTACTTCGAGAGAGCACAAGACCATGCCCGCCGCCACGTGTTGCATGGCCTTTGCTTCACACATGTCGCTATTGC
The DNA here is from genome assembly GCA_003934905.1 of Neonectria sp. DH2. NCBI lineage: Eukaryota > Fungi > Ascomycota > Sordariomycetes > Hypocreales > Nectriaceae > Neonectria > Neonectria sp. DH2. Next base: position 1,533,000 of record RQWH01000009.1, on the reverse strand, counting down.
TCATAGAAGTCCTCAAGGCTTGCAATGCACCGAGCTTAAGTTGAGCTGACTGGTTTTGGTGCCCGTCTTGGTGTACTGAGGCTAGTGCCAGTATGGCTTGCAATACTGCATCGGAAGACGCAGTGTTGTCCGAGAAGCACATCCGTATCAGAAGGTCCCTGAGCTCGGCTTGTTCATGGCCGAAGGTAGACAGTGAGGGTGCAGCAAAGGTTTCAACTGCTTGATTGTGAGCTTCGGAATCAAACAGAACCCCAATGTTGCCCGACTTACAGTACCGGAGCAGGTCCATCTCGTTAGCGTCTAGCTTCCATGGCATCCAATTCACTGAAATGGGGAGAGAAGATTGCGGAGCTTGTCGTCTCCGACCCGTGACAGCACGAGAGCTCTTCATAGGGACAAGATAGAACTCGATACTTGCTGAGGAATTGGCCAAGTACTCGTGCATCTCGATGTCTTGGGGGGTCACATTGACCCACTGAAGCCCTCTCGCAGCACCGGCATCTTGCTGCTTGGTCGGGGCTGGCCCAACCATAGCTCTCCTCCTATCGTCATCCCGAGGCCATGAGAGACGGAGCCCGTACCCATCACATTCGCGTCCAGTGCGCATACAGCGGACGCAGGACGGGAGAGCGCGATCACATCGTATTCTGCGAGCTGTGCCGATGAATCATCCAATGTCAGCAGTCGGCCTGTTTCCCCTCCGACTCGCAATCGTTTCCGCCCGAAGGTAACAGGCATGACTGACCTCTACATGTCCCGCAGCCCTTGCCGGCGCCGGACTCGACCGTTTCTTTGGGATGCATGGGTGATAGGCGTGATGGAGATTGTGGCTGGAGTCCTGGGCCACAGCTGACAGCTATCACTGGCAACTATCCGCGACATACAAAGTCAGCGATGTTTGCCCGATCTCCGCTCCGGCTGGGAAATCAAGAATGAAACGGAGTCTCGGGGTGATTCTGCTCGAAGAAAGTTGCCGATTGTTGGTTTATGGGTTGGACTTGTTTGTCAGCCAAGGACCGGCAGGATTGCGGACTTTTGCGGAGCCCCGATTCAGGTCATGCAGGTGTCTGCCCAAAATGGAAATGCAGCATCTTTTCGCGAGCTGGGAACGATGCTAGTCTCGATTAGGGCGTACCTCAAGTCGCCCCACCCACTGCTCCCTTGAATGAATTGAAGGAGACTGAAGACGAACTCGGGCGCCTGTTCAAACACTGGGAGTTATAAAGAGTAACTCTCGCTCTTTCATTTCATCATGCATTCTCGTCATCAGCTCACCATCTTCAACTTCATCATCCAGTTTATTCCATCATCATCAGCTAACTTCCAAAATGCCTACTTATCTCATCACTGGAGTCTCCCGCGGCATCGGGGTACGCTTTGAAGAACTTTTTGTCCAGTATAAAATATAGAGCTGACCATTCATTTAGTTTGAGTTTCTTCGCCAACTCTCTCAAGACCCTGCCAACACCATTGTTGGCCTCGTGCGCGACAAGGCTGGAACAGATAAGAAGATTGCCAGCGAGCTAGGCGACCTAAAGAACGTTCATATCGTGCAAGCTGATTTGACCAATTACGACGAGCTCAAGGTACGCACGCTACTCCACACTGTCTCTCTTGGTATCACGCTCATAAACCTGGACAGAGTTCCGTTGCCGAGACTGCCAAGATCACTGGCGGATCCCTGGACTACATTATTGCGAACGCGGCTTTCATTTCCAAATGGTCCAACCTCGACTCTTTGGGTGCCCTGTAAGACGCTCTCCAGCCGCTTCTTGTATTTGCACGAGCTGACTGTAACTCAAGGGCCGACAAGCCAGAGGAACTTACGAACGACTTGGTCGATTCCTTTAAGATCAACGTTGTCGGCAACGTTCATCTGTTCAACCTGTATATCCCGCTTGTCCTCAAGGGCAGCGTTAAGAAAGTCATCACCCTATCTACAGGATTGGCAGATGGTGACGCATCTGCAAAATTTGGACTCGCCAACAGTGCGCCGTACTCCGCGAGCAAAGCAGCCATGAATCTCATTGTAGCCAAGTACAGCGCCGAGTACAGCGAGAGCGGCGTCTTATTTCTCAGCGTCTCACCCGGTCTGGTCAACACAGGTCAATACGATAACAGTAAGATTCCCTTTGTCGTTTCCTATTCCCAACACATGTAGCTTACGTCAAACAGTCACCCCCGAGGAAGGAGTGAAATTGCAGGGCGTGATGGGTAAGTTCTTGGCCTACGCTCCTGACTTTAAGGGGCCCAGCACCGTGGAAGATTCTGCCAAGGCTGTGCTGTCCGTGGTCAACAATGCTAGCCTGGAGAAGGGCGATGGTGGCGCTTTTCTGTCTCACCACGGCAATAAGCAGTGGATTTGAGCTTCATAGCTTTTGCCATGCTGTCACTGGAACCTGAAAAGGGCATGATTCTTGGATAATGTGGGCATAGCGCAGTGCTCAATATTTGGTTTATTGAACTAGACCAGCATACACTTGTATCGTTCATCTTCTAGAGGGTAATGCACATCGAATTCAACTAGCATTCTTGAAATTGTCTGTCAAAGATTGCCACTACTTGTTGTGCCTCAAGATCCAAACCGTTCCACTCCCATTAGTTCGATACGCAACCAAGTAGTCGCTCCTCCCAGAACTCTCATAGTCAAACGCCAGCAGCTTATCCTGGGGACTCTTCAAATCATAGCCTCCCAAACCCTTGCCAGGGTCACCTTCAGCATATACCCTCTGGAAGCCCCCGACCGGCAGGTGCTTCAGCACCCAGAGCGTGCCTGTGCCAGGTCTGTAGAGAGCAACGTGATCGTGCTTGCCACTGTGGTCCCAATCGTAAGCCATGGCCACATCCGCCGGACTCCGGAGGTCATATCCGCCGATGCCGTTTCCAGGGTCGCCCTGCTGATACACAGGGCTCCATTTGCCATCTACCGCCTTCCTCAGGACCCAGAACGTGCCGGTTCCAGGCCTGTACAGAGCAAGATGGTCCATCTTGCCGCTGCTTTCCCAGTCAAAGGCAAAGGCTCTATCGGCCTTGCTGCGCAGATCATATCCGCCGATGCCGTTACCAGGGTCCCCCTGCTGATATACAGGGCTCCATTTGCCATCCGCGGCCTTTCGCAGGATCCAAAACGTGCCAGTTCCAGGTCTGTACAGCGCAAGATGGTCCATACGACCAGAGCGGTTGTAGTCAAAGGCAAACATCCTATCGTCTGGACTCCTGAGATCGTACCCGCCGATGCCAGATCCACCTTGGCCTTGCGCGTAGACCGCAGTGTACTTGTCTCCGTCTTTCTTCATGATGAAAATAGCTCCGGTTCCGGGCCGATAGAAAACGATGTGATCAAGCTTGCCCCTGCTTTCGTAGTCGAAGGCAAACCCTACGTCGCTGGGACTCTTGAGATCGTAACCACCGATTCCATTTCCGGGATCACCTTGGGCGTAGACCGCGGAGAAGGCACCGCCCTGGTTGCGCAAGATCCAACACGTACCTGTGCCCGGACGGTGCAGAGCAAGATGATCCATCTTGCCGGTTGAGTTATAATCGAGGGTAAAGATGCGGTCACTCGTCGATCTGAGATCGTACCCTCCGATGCCGCGGCCGGGGTCGCCTTGGGCAAACACTGGAGTGAACAGGCGGAGCGATTGTTCAAGCTGGACGGTGATGTCCATAGTCATTGTCTCGGCAGAATTGGAAATCCGACTGATCGAGACGAGGGTTTCCTTTTGGCCGTAGCTCTTGCTGTTGGGGTTGGACGTGTTGTTGAATGTAACGTTGTGGGAGCTTCCTGGGAAGGGATCGCCCTCGTCGCCCCGGCCGTATCTGTTGGTAGAGAGCTGATTCAAGCCATCAGCTTGCTCAAGCCCAACCTTGTAGTGCAATTGGTCTCTGTTGTTGGGCTGGTCGTCGTCGATATGCCATACTGCTTCCGGTTAGTAGCCATCACCTCTGGAGCACGGGGTTTGCTTACCAAGGAGTCCATTTCCAGGAAGGTCGGCGTCGTACTTTGTCTGTTGGCGGTTTTCGAGCAAGAAGTACTCCTTGCTGTTTGTGTCGCCATTATTCCACAGTCGGTGAATCTCACCCGAAGTCTTGACGTCCTTGAGTGTGATGGGGCCGTTCTCAACGTCGGCGATGGTTTTAACCCACCCCTGCTTGTCCTTGCACCAAGCAGAGGGATGGGAGGGTCTTGAGCCGGCTGGGGAGCCGTTCCATGACCCAGAACCCATCAAGCACCACCTCCCAGTGCCTTCAGAGTTATCGGGCGGCGTGTCCCCGTCGTACAAGTCCGGCCAACTGAAGACAAGATGACCGAGCTCGTGGCAAGCCAGACCAAGGCTGCAGTCCTCGGGAACGGTCAAAAAGGCATAGACCGACACGTCGCCAACCTGGACAGAATTGAGGATGTTCCACTGTACAGACCATATCTTGTTTGGATCCCCACCCTGTTCAGCACCGCCACCTGCATGAACGACCACGAAGGTATCAACAAATCTGTCCCCGTTGTTGTCGTAGGCCAGCATGTTTTGAGAGTCTTTGATGGCATTGAGCGTATCCCGAGCCATGGTTCGGCTGTTTGGCTCGCTTGCCGCCATGCCTGACTGTCCATTGGCATATTCGGCCAACTTCTGGGGCAGTGTCACGGGTCCAATTACCTCTCCCGTGAAAGAAACCGCACCTCCGCTAGCCTGTTTGTAGTAATCGTTGACACTACCGGTGGGAATCTTGTTTGTCGAAAAGAAGAGATCTTTGAAGAACTCAACCTTTCCAGGCCCCATCTTCACGTCGGAAAAGTCGGCAAGGACAATGAGGGTTCTAAACAGGATTTAATTAGATTCTGTATCATAAAAGCGTCGTGTGACAGTTGAGTGAAATTACCGAATTGGTCCTGCTGCAGGAGCCCGCTCCAAAGCAGCTAGTCTCATGCTCCTCATGGGTGTCCCATCTGGGAATTCCGACGGCGGAATCACAGCGCCGTCGTTCAATCCAAGGATAGAAGAAGTAGGCTGGCTAGACTGTAGAAGAACCGACCTCACCGTTGGAGAAAGAATGTTCTGGGCACCATCACCGGCGGCGGCGGAAGTCCTCAACTTACTGACCAAGTCCGGATGAGGTGGACAAGGGCACGGCCCGTCGCGTTGACATTGGTGGAGGAGATCCATGATGAAGTTTTGCTTAGGGAAACGAGATGGAAGTTCTCGATGTGATGAAGAATGAGTTGGCACTTTGCTTGAAAAAGCTGAAGACTGAATATCTGCGGATAGAAACTATGGAATAGATGCAGTTGGGACACTTCCTATACACGGAGGCTGTCAGCGAAATTGAATCTTGATGCGGGGAAACGTCAGCAAAGAAGAAGGAAAGTTGGCCCAGAACACAGATGCTGACATTATCATGTTCTCAGCCAGCCTCAATTGTATGGCCATACGGTTGAGACATCCCAACGCGGCAGAGGAGTCGATAGTCGGTATTGACATTAGCTTCAATGAACTACATAAGCCGCCACCACTCGGGCCTTGGCCCTCATAGTTCCATGTGATGCCCATTATGAGAGAAAAGGTTTGTGCCACTGGCTGGAGATGTTCAGCTTCTGGATGAAGGCTTGTCAGCAGACTCTACGGCTGAAAGTGGACGGCATGTGCTTATGGGGGTGGCGTCATTAGGAGGATGTAAGAGGAATGGTGGCGTTTTCAGCGCAAGCATTATTGGCATTGAAACATAACACCACACTGGGAACAAAATAGAAGAGCTCCTGCCATTGGTTATGTAACTTGAGGAGGGGCAATTAAAACCAAGGAATTGGACAATTTCTCCATTCCGGTAGTTGGTAAATAACGGTGCTGAATTGGCCTTGGCGAACACTACAATGAAAAAAGCGAAAGCGTTTGCGCAGCCACCACATGGCCTGCCTCAGGTGAAGGAATCAATGAGGAACAGTCCTATCTTTTGGCAGTACCTGAGCGGGGTACAATACCTCTGATGCTGTGTGAGTAAAGTACTAGTTGATGACGTTGTAGCAAGACGCATCAACGAAACCGCGAGCAGACCGAGACGAGTTGCACTGTCCACGCCAATAATTATGTTTTATAGACTTGTCACATCACACTAAGTCTACTAGTCTAACTCAAGGTCGTACGTAGCCTTGAAAGAAATAGGGTTATAGATGCAAATAACAATGGGCTAACTGTCGTTTTGCCAGAAAGTTAGCGGTACATCAGGTACCGAACGAATAAAGATACATTTACCCTCGAACATTCCTCTAAATATCTCAAGTTGTCATCTCGTTTGACTTGTCTCCCACTCATCGACGCCTTTTCAAACCTTCACCTATTACCATTCCATACCAAGCAAACTTGTGTACAGTCTTAGGCCATTGCTAGTAAAATGACCCGTCACCGAAAAGCCTCTGACATAATTCTGTCCCAGGTCTCGCAGCATCTGTGAGTTTCCCGCAGAGGTGAGGAGTAGCAGCGTTGAGTTATCCTAGCCCCCAGCACCAACTGCTCCCGTCGTCCGCTGGAATAGGTCTAGGAAGTCGTTCAAACATGCCGTCACCTCGTCCTCAGCACCGTTGCCGATGAACTGCCACCCGTCGATGATGCATATGCACAGCGGTAGAAGCCCAAGGAAATACTCAAAAAGGACAAGAGCGAGAGGCATGCTCTCCATTGATAGGTTGAGGTCTTTGAATGGCCCGGCCGCCTCTGTCACCACAATGGTCGAGTCTTCGTCGAACTGCAACAGCAGCTGAAAGAGTAACAAATACACCATTCCGAAGAGACGATCTTGGCTACTCAGCTGTTGACCATTGGTGTTATGGCAACCTGTGAAGCCAATGCATGGCCGTCTCCGGTCCAGCGCGGCAGTGTAGACGGCAGCGCTGACCATGGCGACTTGATCCCCATAGAGCCACAGGCGCAAAGAATTCTGGCTGCTGAATCACTCTTGAAGACTTTTCCCAGGTGGGGATCAGCTTGAAGGTTCTTGGATCTCGTTACCATCCCTGTGGTCATTATTTCGTGAGCGATGCTCTGGAGATGCGACACGGCCGAGCCCTTGTCGAAGACCGGTCTCGTAGTACACTCCCTGTGTAGTTGCTTGCCTCTTCACAAATTCCCCACATAGCAAACTGTTAGTCCTTGGTTGGCTGATTCTACAAGATAGGCATGGAGAATTAGAAGCACGCGTGTTGATCTTCAGGTACAGATCCGGCAAGGGGCTTGTGAGACCGTAAATATGCGCAATCAGTGAATCGACCTCGCCTCCCTTTCAATAGTACCCGCTAAGCTTTCTGATCTGTCGAATTAGCTAGTCGCGACGTATACTTGAGCAGGTATGGTTAGGTTGCATGTTGGAACCTTTCGCAATCAATGCCTCGAGTTCATGCATTTTGACTTTCAAGTGAACGACGACTGATCGTATGTCATCCAAGTCGACCTCTTCCAAGAGGGCTTTCTCTTCTGTCTCCGTCAGGGACAGTTTGCCCACGTTGTGGATGTCAAAAGACCTGGACGAGACCATCATGGAATTGAGTGTTCTCTATGACGGCGGTAACTTTAACGAAGACTGCCTGTGGGAATGAAGGCAAAATGTTAACTTAACACCAATAGATGTTACCATGCATCGTCAACCAAGTTAAGTTTGTTGCAGAGGATTGCAAAAATGGACAAATAGTCTGGAACCAGAGAACGTAAAGCTGTCTTATTGTGAGTTTCGTCTCAGGTTCTAGTCGTTACAAAGAGAAATAGACTTTGTAATTATGCGGATCTCATAGACTCTAGAGAAACAGTGACCAGGTCAATTAAGGAACTATTTCATAATCTAAACCACTCATGGTCCAGGGCATCTGCTGCGCTAATGCGGTCTTTCGGGGTATACTTTAACAGCCGCCCTAAAAGATCTGAGAAAGGATCGATTTCTTTATGGGGAATATCTCGGTGGATTTGACCACCATGGCTTCCGCTTGACAAGTACCAAACCCCAGGGCTGAGCTTCTCTGCTAGTGATCTGGCACCCTCTGCAACAGATGGATGAACCACACTTGTGGTACCAGTATTCACCTTTTCAGAGTTCTCCTCGAGTTCCACCGCATCGAGGGCGCGACCTTGCTCATCTGGTTCATCTTTGTACATCCTCCTTCGCTCTGTCCAAGTCGTAGACCACCAAGGCTCAGGCAAATTCCCAAGAACTTGAACGATGGCATCGAGGTAGGAGTCATCGTCATCATCGAATGAGCCAAATAGCTTTCTCCCCGTTCGAACCTCAAAAAGTGTGCAGCCCAATGCCCAAAGATCAGTGCCGAAGCCAATTTCGTTGTCAAGAATCAGCTCCGGAGAGCGATATGGCCCGGGGATACCGAGGTCTTCTGGTGGACGGGCGACCTCGAATGACTCGCCGAAGTCAATGAGACATGGCTTCTCGCCAATATACTGCCTAGAAACATCCTGCCATTCCACAGGGTATACGAGGTACTGTGGGACAGTTGGCTCATCGTGGTCTTTCACAAAGCCTTTGGAAACAGGGTTTCGGATTGGGGAACCAAGAATATGCAATACTTCGTCCTCCAATAAGCCGTCAAGACCATGGATGTGGTGAAGAGCGTTGTTTGGGGTGATATCTAGTTGCGTGTTATCATTCTAAAGTCTTTAGTTGTTTACCAAGGGCTGAAGTCGTTAGGGAGACGACGTACCACCATGACATATTCCATGACTATGAAGAAACCTAACAGCCTTCACAAGCTCAAGGCAAATGGTTCTTAAAGTCTTGTCGGGATCGCCAGAGGCTTGGAACAGGCCGAGAGAAACTTTTGGCCCAAGGACGGGGTAAACAAAACAGAGATGATGACCGTTCGGGCCATCAACCGTGAATTGGTCAAGCGGGAGGCATATCGAATCAGCAGCTTCATTTTGTTCTTGTCCCGTGATGAGACAATCCTTGACTTGGTTTATCCGGAGCTCAGGGTTGTCAGAGTCTGACGTCTCAGAAATGAGGATTTTCAAGGCAACATATTTTGTTATCTCTCGTACTTCAGTGTCCTGACAAAGCCAGACATTCGAGAAGCCACCATTTCCCAGCTTGTGGATAACACGGTAACGACCAGCTTCTCCAACGAGATCGTGAAGGTGCACCGGATGGTGGCCCCCAGGTTCGTAGTCGTCAAGATATTCCAGTTTGAACGGGCTGCGCTCCAGGCGAAAGTGAATGGCTTGGGGGGCGTCCTTGTTGACTTCGTCGCGAGACAAAGAGTGAGGAGAAGTTGGCAGGGATGAGTGAGTTGACATTTTGTTGCCGAAGGGTCAACCAGAGAAGCTCCAGTGTGAGATTCTGTCTAAAATGGTGCCTCTTCAAGATCAGACTGAAAATAAACTGAGATGTGTCCAACAGGGTCGACCAGAAGTTTCGCGCTTGACAGTTGAGAGCCGGAACGTGGCAAAGAACAAGTAAGATGGAGATGGAGAGTTTAGGCAACTTTTTGTGCGCGGGCCTTCGTAGATCTCGGCTTTAAGTCGGTTCAGTGATTCACCAACATAACTAATTACCTAAGTTTACTGTCATCAACAAGGTGAAAGATAAACCTGAAATTTGCCGTTCCTAAACTCCTACATATTTTTAACACTAGGTAAACGACGAAGTCTGCGCAACCATTGCTGACCAAAACCAAACAATTGCCTACTCCTCTTCCGCCAACGCATTCTGGCTGACCAGGCTGCTCTTCTCCGCAATCTTGTAACCAAGTAACTGAAGCGATGACGCCTGCAAAATCTCAAAGACTGGAACATCGGCCTTGACCTCGCGCAACAGCCAGTTCCTCACCTCGACTGCCACCAGCGAGTCTACTCCATAGACCGAGGTTGGGCTGGCCGAATCGATGTCCTCCAGGGCAATCATCAGCGACTTGGAGAGCTTCTTCATCAGCGCATCGAGGATGACGGCTGCGGCATCCTCGACAGACAACGCTTCCTTCACCTGTTGTGCCAGTGACGGGCCAGAGTTGGCGTTGCGGTCGACTGTTCGCGCTCGCATGTTATGCAAATGCGAGAAGACGGGATCACGGAACCAGTGAGGCACGTCGCCTTGGCTCTGGTCAAAGTGCGCCTGGGTACCAACGCCCGTGACGATCTGGCATCGGTCCTTTGTTCTCTCCATGGCAATGTTGATCATCTCCAGGAACTCCTCCTCTTCGATCTGGAGGAAGCCCCATCGAGCCAGATTGCGCTCTGCTGCACCCTCGTTCTCTGCGACGTAGCCGACCGACTTGATCATTCCAAGATCGATGACAGTTGCTGGCAGGTTGCGGGCGGAACGGTAGTGAGCAAGCGCATCTTGGAACGCGTTGGCCGCGGCGTAGTTGCCCTGTGATGTGTCACCGACCATGCCAGCTGCACTGGCTAGCATGATGAAGAAGTCGAGCGGCTGGTCCAAAGTCGACTCGTGAAGGTTCCAAGAGCCGTGGACCTTGGGACGGATGACCTTCGTAAACACCTCGTGGGACATGTTTGCAAAGATGCGGTCCTAGTAGAGTGAGTATTAGCATGAGATTGGAAGTATGATTGACGGGAAAGACTTACCTCCAACACCATAGCACCTTGGATGACACCGCGAATGGGTGGCATTCGCTTCAATGTCTCTTCCATCCTCTCCTTCAGATCATCTCCGTTGGTAAGATCACAGGCCATGGCTTCAATTTGGACTCCGGCATCCTGCAGCTCAACAACCAACTTCTGTGCGTCTTCAGTCGTTGCTCCTGATCGGGACAGGATGATCAGGTTCTTGGCGCCTTGGGATGCCATTCGGCGAGCAAGACTTCGACCGAGGCCTCCGAAACCTCCTGCAATGACGTAAGTGGCCTCAGGGTTGAGTCTGTACCCAGTCTGCTCCCTTGGTGCAACCTAGTAAATCATGTTAGCAACCTTGACGACTTGTTGATACTGATTTCACTCACTGGAACAACATCATCCGGCTGAGGAACGAGCACGATCTTGCCCATGTGCTTTCCAGCCTGCATGTAGCGGAAGGCTTCCTCAATCTTGGAGAATGAGAATTCGGTGATGGGCGAGACCTTCCCGATGCTGCCATTTCTGAGAAGAGTCATGACATCTGACAACAGCTGAGCTCCAAGTGCCTTGCGCTGTCGGAAGATGACAGTCAAGTCAACCGAAGCAAGGGTGACGTTCCTGATGAAAGGAGCCATGCCAAGACGCGTGTTGTCTTCAATGTCCTTCTTGCCGATCTCAATGAACCGACCGAAAGGTGCAATGACAGACCAACTGGCCTTCAGCGCATCTCCAGAGAGACAGTTTAGCACAATGTCGACACCCTTTCCGCCCGTCATTCTGCGGATACCGTTGACAAATGTGAGGTTTCGGCTGGAGAAGATGTGGTCTTCGGGGATACCGTAAGTGTTCATAATGTGCTCCTTCTTGTCCTTGGTGCCGACTGTGACGAAGACCTCGGCTCCGTAGAACTTGCAGAGCATGATCGCGGCCTGTCCAACACCACCGGCAGCAGCGTGGATCAAGACGGTCTCCGACTTCTTGATGCGGGCCTGCTCAACGAGTCCGTAGTACGCGGTACAGTAAACAATGGGAAGAGACGCCGCAACTGAGAAGTCCATGTCGTCTGGAATTGGTTGGACCAAGGCAGCCGGGTTGTTCACGACGTTGCAGTAAGCACCCAGCGTCCAGGTGCATACTCTGTCACCAACCTTGAGATGAGACACCTCAGAGCCGACCTCGGCAACGACACCACTGCATTCACAGCCTAGGAAGTCGTCGACCAGCTGGCCCATACAGACCATGATGTCGCGGAAGTTGAGACCGACTGCGCGAACATCGATCTTGACGTAGTCGGAGGGTAGCGGTGCCAGAGCCACAGGGTCGTCGACGAATCTCAGCGTGTCTAGCAAGCCGGGCGTGGCAATCTTCAAGGTCAAGGGTCGACCAGGCTGGTTGAATGGCTCAATCTCCTTGGCGGAGCTGTTCGTTTTGCTTTGGCCCGCGATTCTTGCGTTCAGGTCCGCTGCCTCGATGCAGCGCTTGATGTAGACGAGGCCGTTCTTCTCCGAGAACTCTTGGTCACCGAAGGTATCCTCAGAAGTCTTCCTCAAGATTGAGAGAAGCATTTCAACTCGTTCCTCTGCTGACAAGGGGCTGTCAGTGGCGAAGTCGAAGGTCGTCAGGTGGCTTCCTTCTTGTTCCGCACGCAGCGTCCTTGCGAGACCGTGCATCAATGCGACCTCTGGCCGACTAGACTCTTGGGAAGCGCCTTCAGTTAACCATAAGAGACTCTGTCCCTTCTGCAAGATTGACTTGAGAGTCTCAAAGTCCTTGGGGTTGAGGTCTTTGAGGAGAGGCTGGGCCAACTCCGCAACACAGATGCACATCTTGTCCGCGAGGTCGTCATCGTCAAGCTGGCTGAAGGGCTTCGTTGTAACCGCAACGCCCATTGACTCAAGTTTTGCTTGCAAGCTGTCCACAAAGGCCCGTTCCTTGCTGACTACATCGCCAGTTGCGATGGTAATCGGTGGTAGAGCGGCCTTGTTGCTGTCATCTTCCTCAGGGTCGATTGCTTCCGCGACCATCAACCGACCGGTCTGATCCCGCGGGTTCTGGTGATCCGGCGTGCTGGACTTGAGGTCTCCAAATCCGTTGTTCTTGAGAATGGAAACCCACGTTTGCTCATCCATTGTTGGGCCCCATTGTCGGAAGGACTCTTCAGACATCCACCATCCCGGGAGGTTACCGAACGGCAGGAACACACGGTTGAGAACGTGCGTAATCTCCAGAAGAAGAAGCTTGCCTCCAGTCTTGAGCATCTTTCTCGCGTTGGCTATGGTGGTGTTCATGTTCGTGGTGGCGTGCAGGACGTTGAAGGCGATGATGACGTCGAACTTCTCGTCCTCGGCGAAGCCCTGGCTGTGGGGGTCCTGTTCGATGTTCAACTTGCGGTAGTTGATCAGGCCAGTCCAGTCACTGAACTTCTGTTCGGCCTTCTCGAAAAAGCCGGCCGAAATATCCGTGTAAGTGTAGCTCGAAAATCTGGGGTAGGTGCCATTGCCACCACCGAGGGCTTTGAGGATAGGGACTGTAGCTCCTCCTGTGCCCGCACCGATTTCGAGGTACTGCAGCTGGGGGGACTTGTGAGACATCATGGTGATGTATCGCTGAAGGTGGGCGTATGAAGTAGCAATTCCCAAAGAGTTGGCGTAGTAGTTGTAGAGGAGCTCATCCTCGAGCATCAGCGCCAGTGGTTCAACCTCGTTTCTAAGGATACGAGGGAGGTTGCGGCCCATGAGGCAGAGAAGCTGGCCCTCGTAATCTGTCGACTCGATTTTCTTGATGAGGATGTCCATCTTTTCTTGCATCTCGGGTGTGTCAAACTGCAGCCACTCGGGCGTTTGGTGCTCGATGGCACCAGCAAACACCTGCTCGCGGTGGTGCTTCATGTAACGGTAGAACTTCTGGTGGTGCGGTTGGATGACTTGATCATCTGTGACGCTCTGCAGCGCCAGTTGGTAGAAGTAAGACGCGACCATTTCGAGTGTTGCGATGTACTCAGAAGGTGTGTCCTCAACGCCGGTTGCGGTGAGGTCAGCCTCGAGCTGCTCCTTGGACATGAAGTCCACGTCGGGCTGCCATTCAACATCGAAGCAAAGTTTCTTAATCTCGTCAGCGTCACTGTTGTCGTCGGCTGAGTTGCTCGATGTTAGTGCCGTGCAGGTAACTCCTTGGATTCTGACTACAGGGGACGCTTCTTCACCAAGGTCCCGGACAGTGATCTTGGCCGTTGCCTCCCGGAAGCCCACGAACGCGGCTTGAGAAAGGGCCTCGAAGGAGTGACCAGGAGCACTAGAGATCTTGCTCGAGACATACAGTTCCTGAATGAAGGTGGGCATGTACGGCTCCTTGATATTCGCAGCGGCGTGCGTCAAGGCTGGGAACAAGGTCTGTAGGAAGGTATCCATGGTAGCTGGATGGACCAGGTGCTCGTACTCATACTCGCAGGGCATGCAGCTCTTCGTATCGGGAATCGACAGTTCTCCCAGAGCTTTGCCAGGTCCGTAGCTGAGCTGGGTGATGTTGCGGAACGTCGAGCCATAGTCCAGACCCGCCTTGGATAGATCGTCGTACACTTTGTCAGGTGCAGCAGCAGTTTGGCAGAAGTCCTTCGCGCTGTCAAAGTCTTGCTTGTTCAAGGCGAGCGACTCCCTAGCTTCTCTACCGGCATCCACATCTCCGGTGGCCTGCTCGTAGTTGATCGCGAGCAAACCTCTGCAGTGCTCATTCACGCCTGAAGCGGTATGAGTGAAGACTCGAAACTCCTTCCATAAGTCCGAGGATGTCCTGCTGCTCGAGTTGAACGGCCTCACGTGGAACATGACTTCAATGCCAAGTTCGGTTTGAGGAACCACAAGGGCTCTGCTGATGAGCATCTCCGAGATGGTATATCCGACAACTCTCTCCCGGTCCGCGGTAGGCGTCATCTGCTTGGCAGCCTCAAGTGCCATCGACACGTATCCCGCAGCGGGATACACGATCGACCCTTGTACTTGGTGGTCCTTCACCCATGGCTGTTCCGAGACGCGGATGAAGTTCCTCCAGCGCGGCTCCGCGGGATTCCAGTCGGCTACGGGAGCGCCGATGAAGTCGTTGCGTGGAGAAGGACGGAAACGATATTGGGAGCTCAGTCGCGACTCGGCCCAGAACTTCTTGCTGTGGTTCCAGGGATACGGAGGCAGATCGACCAAGACTTGGGGCACAGGGGTAGACTTCTCAGGCTCGTTGACCTTCTGGAGCTGCGCCGGCACGCCGCGGGCCCAAAGAGAGGCCACGGCTTCCAAGGTAGTCTCGCAGGCGTCTTTGTCTCGGACTAGAGCGGAGTAATACGGGATGTTGCCGTTCTTCTGGAGGTCGTTGGCGGCGAGGACCTGCTTCACGGGTCCTGCCAGGGCGGAATGGGGACCGATTTCCAGGAGGATGTTGACTCCGGTGTTGTTGCCGCGTCTCTTGGCTCGACTCGCGCCGGCCGACTTTGCGCTGCAGAGAACTTGCAGCCCCTGAGAGAAACGGACGGGCGAGAGCATGTTGTCGACCCAGTACTTGGCGTTGAGATCAACACCAATAGTCGAGGCGCAGGTCACCGTGGAGATCATCTCACAGGTGCGACCGGTATTGGCAGCAGTTTCAGACAACTCGAGATCGGAGAGAGTCTCCAGATATTGATCGGCGACTTCAAGCATGTGGTGCGAATGGTAGGCTGTTCTGACCTTCAGCATCCTGGCAAAGACATTCTCCTCCTTCAATGTCTGCTCAAGTGCCTCGAGTGCGGCAACGTCACCTGAGATGGTGACGTTCGAGGGGCTGTTGATGCAAGCCACGTTGATCTTGCCAAGCGAAGCATCCAACTGAGAAATATGTTCAACAGCTGCCTCCTCTGAGAGTCCGCAGGCCATCATGGATCCCTTCTGCTGAACTCGGGACGAGATCAAGCCTCTGAAGTAAGCTACTTTGACAGCCGAGTGGAAAGGTAGTTTGCCAGCCGCATATGCAGCCGCAATCTCTCCACTGGAGTGTCCGATGACCATCTGGGGCAGTACTCCCCAGTCGGCAAGGAGATCAACGAGGGCCATCTGGATAGCGGTGCAAAGGGGTTGGCTTATTTCAGCTTCACCAACGCGAGAGTTGGTCTTGTCCTTTTGCAGCTCTTCCGAGAGATTCCATGTGCAGCCCAGCGACTGCAAGACCTTCTCAGTCGAAGCAATTGACTCCCTGAAGACAGAGTACGTCTTCAGCAGCTCGCGGCCCATGCCCCACCACTGCGCGCCCTGTCCCGTGAATACAAAGGCGCTGCGAGGGCTTCGACCAGCCTGACATCATGAGTTAGCAAAGACTGGGCTTAGGGGTAACTGGGCTGGACGTACATCTGAGCGGATGGGCTTCTGGCGTGTGCTCTCAAGCTTCGTGGTCAAGTCTTGTAGCGAGTTGGCGACGATGAAGAACTTCATCGTGAGGCGCGAACGTCTCTCGCCGAGCGTGTACGACAGATTGCTGAGGAATCGCTGCTCGTCGTCATCCTTGCGTCTTCTCAGCTCCTCAACATACGCCGCGGCGCTGTCCTTGGCCGTGCCCTCCTCGTGCGTGGACCACACGAAGACGCGATGCTGCTTCGGCGAGGGGAAATAGTCGTTTTCACTATCCGCAGACGCATAGCCGGAAATAGTGGGAGAGTCATTGTAAAGAGGGCTGTGAGCACCATCGAGCAATAGTGGCTTGGCAGACGTGCAGTGGGAGGCGACCAAACCCCTTTCAGCGAGGTAGTGGTACGCATCGTCGAGGATGATGTGTGCGTTCGTTCCACCAAAGCCGAACGAGTTGATGCTGGCTCTCCTCACCTCGTTGGTTGGCCAAGGTGTGACTTCGGTGGGCACACGAATCCTCCAGCCCTCAAAGTCAATGGCTTCGTTGCCCTTCTCGAAGTGGAGGTTGGGTGGGATCAGCCCCTTTTCCAGGGCCAAGACAGTCTTGATGACACTGGCGAGACCACTCGCGCCTTCGAGATGTCCGATGTTGGTCTTGATGCTGCCGACATACAGACGATTCTCCTCGCCCGGTTTTCTGTACTGGCCCAGTGCGGAACCAATTGCGCCGGCTTCGATGGGGTCACCAGCAGGTGTTCCGGTTCCGTGAGCTTCAAAGTAGCCGACAGAGGCGGGATCACACCCTGCGCTCTCGTAGGCCGCCTTGATGAGGATTTCCTGGGCCTCTCGCGACGGCAACATGATACCGGCGGTGCGTCCATCCTGGTTCGAGACGGAGCTTCGGATGACAGCACGGATCGTGTCGTTATCACGGATAGCATCCGCCAGGGGCTTCAGGTAGATAGCCGCGATACCCTCACCACGCGAGTATCCATTGGCACGGTGGTCGTAGGTGTGGCACTTAGCATCGGGTCCGAGGAAGTGCACGTTGGACATGGCAATCATGACGTCTGGGTTGAAGATCAGATTGGTGCCGCCGACGAGGGCAGATTTGCTCTCTCCGGTCCGAAGACTCTGGCAAGCAAGGTGCAGAGCAACGAGACTGCTGCTACAGGCAGTGTCCACGGTGAGACTTGGTCCCTTGAGGTTGAACATGTAACTGATGCGGTTGGACAGAATGGCGGCACCGTTTCCGGTCGAGACGTAGACAGGGGACGTCTCGGGATCATGGGTCAACATCTCGTTGTAGTCCCTTGAGAAGCAACCGACGTAACAACTTGTGTTTGATCCCGATATAGCCTCCATTGGAATGCCAGCATTCTCAATGGCCTCGTACGCAGACTCCATCATCATGCGCTGCTGAGGATCCATGCCGCTGGCTTCAGCAGGAGAGATAGAGAAAAAGGAGGCATCGAAGGCGGAGATGTCCTCATCTAGGAAATGGGCAGCACGGATGTTGAACTATGAGTGCTGTTAGTACATAGGTCGTAAAGGACAATCAAAGGGGTGTTAACATACTGTTCCGTTCCTGTCTGGGTCTGGGTGATAGAAGGCATCGACGTTCATGCGGCTCTTGGGGATCTCGCAGCGACCGGATTGCTTCTTCGCAATCATATCCCAGAGCTTGTGAGGCGTGGAAGAACCTCCAGGGAACTTGCAGGCCATGCCAACGATGGCGATGGGAGGTAGGGCGTCCGGAGACATGTTGGAACCGTTGGCCTCTGTCGAAGTGACCATGGTGCTGGCGGGGGAAGTATGAATTAGAGCGGAAGGGTATAAGAGAGATGAGATGGTGTTGAAGCCTGATGTACCGAAGCACTTCTAAAATTCGAGGGGCATCAACCTGCTATTTGAAAGCGGTTGATATAGAGACGGTGTTGAAGCCTAGAGGTGAAGTACTGCAGCGCTTCTTGGTCGTTGGCATTGAGGGACGACAACCTACTATTTAACGCAACCGCAGAAAGCCCTTCTCACGGCGTCATCAGGCTCAGCCACGAAAACGCTCTGGACGGCAACTCGTAAGTTCCCAACATTTTGCAAAGCATTAGAGCCTCTCGTTCAGGGGCAGTGAACGGTGTGGCAGCGCCAAAGTGGCAATGACGCATGTCAGGCTCTCGCCATGTTTGGCACTTTGCAACCTGAACTGGCTAAAGTGTGCAGAAGATACCGCATGGAAGCACACTTGTCCACACTAGGACTAGAATAGGGCCACGGGTCGCCAATGCCTCGATAGGCAGCTTTGCCTCCTCACACTCTGATCGAGTTTGATGCTATAGGGATTCAAGCGCTGACGGATGGATCCAGCCATCCAGAATGACCTAGACAGGACTATACGCCAGGGGGAGTTGAGATGACAGCCTCGCAGGAAGGAAGGAAGCAAGGATGCAACTGCAACTGCAACTGCACACCCTCAACTATTGCGAATAACTAACCATGACACAGGTATGGCACCCGAGTGGTTGCTGGCTGGTTCTGGCCTAGCGAGGGTGGCAGGATGAATAAATGAATGAATCCTTCGAAAAGACTTCTGGTACTTCCATGTACATGCCGTGTCCAATGCGGCACCTAGACGCACGGCCTAGCGTGGGCGAGTCCTCACCACCGGCACTGGCAGCCATCGTATGATGATCACGCGAATCAACGGCTTCGGCCTAGTGCTGTGGAGTTGTGGACTTTGGTACAGCGTCGTGCAGATAGGGATCTTGATCCTACTGCGATCTACGGAGCATTAGGTACCACTCAATGGAGTAACGCACTCGCGGCAGGCCGGGGGGGGGCTTCTAATTTCGTCCGGAACGCGCCAGGACGGCCAGGACGGCCAAGACTCAAGAACCAACGAACAGCCTCAACGACGTCGACGTCGCATCGGCAAACGCAACGCTAGCAGCGGGATTGTCCGCACCTAGTCCCCGAGAACCCCACAAACGGTGTCAAAATGCCGTTATTTAATTCCCCGTTCCCGTCGTTGAAAGTCATGTCGCCTGCCAACCGTCGGGACGCCTCGGAACTGAAGTCCCCGTTCGAGAAGCAAGCATTCGAATCCGTCCTGTGTGTGTCATCTCATTTCTCAAGATGGACGTCGCGGCGGGTGACGACGACAGTGGGACGACCATTCTGCTGGTGGTGGGAACGGGAGGATTCACGCACGCAGGTACGATGCTCACACAACGCACCGAGCTCTGCTCTGTATTCGTACTGTTGAGCCAGTTCTCACTGCTGACATGCCTTGCTTTTTCCGCTAACCGACAGCTCCTGTCCTGGAACTCGGCCGCATCTTGGCCAAGCGAGGCCATACCATCACCTTCGCCACACATCGCGGCCAGCAAAAATGGGTCGAGGACAACCCGTCCTACAGCTTTGTCTCGCAGGTCTACACAATGGGAGACGCCATGGACCCGCAGAAGGAGGCGGCCCATTACCTCCACATGCAGCAGACGGATCCCCGCGAGAGCTACGTGGAGTACTTCCGCCCCAAGTTCACCGTCGACGCCTTCTGGGCATCCGACTATGCATGTCTCCGGCGCGTCGTCCAGGAGTCGCCGCCTGACATGATTCTTGCAGACTTCTTCGTCGACGCCGCCAGGGATATCGGCCTCCAGCACTGCATCCCTGTCGCCATGATCTGGCCGCAGATGCCCTACGGCATGGTCGACGTCCCGTACATTCCTGGCCTGCCGGGCTTCCAGGTCGATGCCCTGACCAGCGAGAACGCCTCGCTCTGGACCCGGATCCGAGCCGCCCTGAGGCCCATCCGCGCCGTCGCGGCTATGCTGCCCTACCTCCGCTTTATCCGAGACATGCGACAGCATGCCGGTATCCACTACTCCCTCCGCAAGTTCGGCAAGCCGGACTATTTGGTCCTCGTGAACTCGTTTTGGGGTCTGGAGACGCCAAAGGACTTGCCACCCCTCGTTGCTGCCGTCGGCCCAATCCTTCCAGATGAGTACCCTGGTCTAGACGGCCCGACGGAGGTCTTCTTCGCGTCCCGCAATCGAGTCGTGTACGTGTCCTTCGGTACCCATATCCAGGTTCCGTCTCACTACCTTGGACACCTTCTAGGCGCCTTGATTCTCCACCTGGACGAGGGCACCCTTGACGGGGTTATATGGGCCGCCAATGAGGCTCAACTCGCATTGTTTCCACGGAACCAGGTCTTGGGCAGTGGCAAAGTCACCGTCGATGATATTCTAAACAACCGTGATCCCCGCTGGCTCTTCACCCCGTTCGCGCCTCAGCGGGCCATCCTAGACCGTCGGGAGACTGTCCTGTTCGTGACGCATGGAGGTGGCAGTAGCGTCAACGAGGCTACGTATCACGGAACCCCAATGCTTAGTCTAGGCTTTTTCTTTGACCAGCCCCTTAACGGACTCCGGATCGAACAGGCGGGCGTAGGCCACTTCCTCGACAAGGCGGCCTTCACCCAGGAGGAAGTGTATGAGAAGTCGGGTGGCCTCCTGAAGGATCAAAGTGGCACGACAGCGCGGCATGTGCAGCGGATGCGGCATATCGCGCGAATCTCGTCTCGCAAGAAGGAGTTTGCGGCGGATCTGATCCAGGAGATGCTGTACGACCACAAGTACAACCTGATACAGTCCGGCAGTGGCCGACAACGCCAGCATCCCATGCATCTCGAGACGGCAGACGCAAGGATGTCCGCGTGGCGGGCGCAAAACTGGGACCTGGCTTGCATAGGGCTGCTGGCTGTTGGGGGCTTTGCGGGAGCCGCAGTCACAGGGATCAAGTACCTTCGCTTCACCTACTCCGTGCTCCGTGCTCCTTAATCCATCCTCTATCTTTCATTATTCCTTGGCAGATACATAGATTAGTCTGAGGTAACATTGACACCATCGCGCCCCGGTTTAATGCCAGCACGCCGGAGAAATGTTCGTAAGTGTGCCCACTTTTTGGTCACAGCCACTAGAGCTGACAGCCATTGGCGTATACAACTGACCCTATCAGATGGCATTGCGGAAACAATGTCTCATAATTCCTATAGTAAGCGTGCTGTTCTATCGGCCGGCTCCGGAATCAGACATGCCATCGACTCCCGTGTGGTGGGTGGGACTCTCGCCAACCTTCCCTCCTCTCCAGGCCTCCAGGGAGGGAGCGCTAAATCCTCTTGGATGTCCGAATGAGCCATCCCGGGTCACTATAGAGCACTCAGGTGTGACAGACTGCAGGTACTGGGTATCTGTCACCTACCCGGTCGACATGCAGCAGAAACCGGACGATTGGGTCTGTTAATATAAACCTGCGGATCCGTGAAGCCCACCCACCCACAGCGTATGCGAACTTGCAGAAGGATCACCACGACGCAGCACTCTTTTTCCAACACATCCGACAGATGCCTAGACGAGGCTCGGCTGATATCTTCCTAGCGTGTAGAAGAGCGTCAAACTGTAATAACAAACAGGGGGCTTGACAAACTTGCTCTTCTTCGAAGATCTCTCTCTGACAGAAGGGCACCTTCTTTTTCACCTTTTTCCTCCTTCCTCCTCCCTTGAGTCCCCAGATCCACGGTCCGGTCTTTATTCGTGGTTCGGAAGACCAACTCAGTAGAATCAGACCATCGTCTCGAGAAACATTCCATCATGAGGTTTCTTTGTTTGCACGGTATGGGCACGAGTGCCGAGGTAAGCTACTACGAAGGACCCAGACGTTCGGAATTCAAGACTGTTAACACTTGTTGGTTCGTAGATATTCGAGACCCAAACTGGTACGCTGACCCTCCCCATCTGCCGGAAGCCGAACTCCCCTGCTAACCATCCCGCCGCCAGGCCCTCTTCGGCAAGCCCTAGGTGAGGTTAACGACTTTGAGTTTTACGAGGGTGATTTCGAAGTTCCACCGGCCGAAGGTATGCCATCTCCACCGTACAGACAGTCCGGGGACCAAGATGGACACAAGACACTAACGCTACACGTCGGCTACAGGCATCAAGGCTGTATTTGATTGTGACAGCTACAAAGCCTGGTACGACCCTGATATTGGGGCCGACACGCATCGCAAGTCGTTGGAGCTAGTGAGAGAAATCATCGAAGAGGATGGACCTTTTGACGCCTGTATGGGCTTCTCCCAGGGCGCCGCCCTCCTCGCCTCATTGATACTGTCCCATCAGGACAGACACCCATTCTCGCCCCCTCTATTCCGCTTAGCCGTCTTCATCTGCGGAAGCAGTGCCCTCAACGTCTCAGAGACTGACGGCGTCTGGAGTCGTGTGAACCCCAGGAGCCTCGAACAACGGAAGAAGAGGATCAAGATCCCCACTGTGCACATCATCGGCGCCAAAGATTCGGCGTATCAGGAGAGCGTGAACTTGCGAGACATGTGCGAGCCGCGAAATAGACTAGAGTACCTCCATAGCAGCGGCCACGAGGTTCCCCGTAATGTACGTGTTACCGCTGAGATGGCACGCGTTGTGGGGAAGGGCATGGAAAGGGCTCTGGCAGCACACTAAGACGGATTGTTTGCACGTGGTACCCTGGAGTAAATAGCTCGATGTGTTATTTGATTCAATTTTTCATCTTTACTCAATGATTGCCAGGTGAACAAGGTAAAAGGGGCCATTAAACGACTACTCACAAAATGAGACTTTTAGCCTAAACATTACCATACCCATGCAAAACGGTTGTTCACTTGAAGTGGGGAAGCGTTTTCTCAGCTTCTTGGTGCGTCTGTAGTCTCCCGAACTTTGGCTCTCTTGAAACGTGTGCAAACAAACGGAGATAGAATAAACAACTTGGTCGCCATTTAGTGTATAGTTTATTCGCACTTAATCAATGACTGCAGTAAAGCATTTAACTCCTATTAATGCCATTCTAGTAAGTCTTAATTCTCAACCTGGTTCGAACTCGCGCCATCCAAATCTTCCCTCTCTGTTGTCCGGTTTAACTCCTGCACCTTTAGTGAACGAATGTGAGCGAAGAAAAGAAAGACGGCTGTCAGCAAGCTCAGCCCAGCAAATGCAATCAGAGCCTTGAACTGGAGATTGAATCCTTTTCCGTACACTTCGCCAACCCGGATCTGTTGCTCCTCAGTCAACATCGATCGTGCCAAGCTCGAAGACACGTCAAGGGCTTCGATCTGCTGTTCGGTCAAGAACTTTGGCAAGTCTTTGTCCAGTTCCCTATGCAACAGCGATCCACCAATTGCCAGCCCAATGCAACCTCCCAGAGTGCGGCCCATGTTCCCCACTCCCATGGCGCCAGCAATGTCCTTGTCGTCGACCTGGACCTTTATAAGATACATCAGGGATGGAGTCAGCAGGCCAAGGCTCAGGCCTATCAGTGTCTGGTAGCCGAATTGAGCAGACGAAATCTCGCTGTCGATCGGTAGAGTGCTGATCAGTGAGATGCCAATGACATTCAGACAGCCTCCCAGGATGGCAAGCGCAGGTGCCCAGTAGCGGTTCTTGCCCACTAAGATACCTGAACATAGTGCCGAACAGGGTGAAACGAGAGTCAGAGGGAGGACCAGGATACCAGCACGGGTTGCGGTGGTGTTGTTGACGTGCTGGAACCGCTGCGGGATTTGAATGACAGGGACGTAGAAGGTAAACCCCAGCCACAGAAGACTCCTGGTTTTGATTAGTTCCCATGGCGGTATTAAAAGCAGGAAACGGGGAGGATGGCCAAGGCATTACTCACAAGAATATCAGAACTGTTACGGATCGCTTCAACAGGTGCACCGGGAAAATGCCATCTATGTTCGCGCGACGGTACGCCCAGCCCTCCCAAATCACAAAGAGGATGAGCATCACACCGCCGGTCACGAGCGTTCCAATGATGACGCCGCTGTTCCATTCGTATTTGTCACCCCCCTCCTGCAAAGCAAAGATAAGTGGGATGGCCCAGGCCAGTGACAGAAGCGCGCCGACAATGTCCATGGTTTTCATCGACTCTCGGACCTCTTTCTTGGACTTGGGGTTTTCCATGAATTTGCCCAGAATTGCGAAAACAACGGCGATCCCAGGAGCGCTAGAGGAAATTAGCTGGAATTCTCTAGATCTTGTTGTGTCTAGTATAGGTTTGACTTACTTGAGCCAAAAGATCCACTGCAGAGCCTTGTTAGCAGATGTGTCTCAACAATGCTTCGAGACACTTACCCTCCATGTGGTATTATCCGAGATGACACCGCCGAGAATTGGTCCCAACAAGCTTGCCAGTGCAAACACTGAACTCAGGATCCCCGTGCATATGCCCAGCTTGTCCAGAGGGACAATCTGAGCCATGACAACAAAGACGAGGGAGTACATGCCAGAGCCTCCAATTCCTTGAAAAGCCCGGAATATGATCCTAGTATCCTCGGTGAGTATTCGCAATGGGTTTGGGTGGTAGAAGAGTATAGTGTCCTACAATTGGACCATCGTCTTAGAGACGGCGCATGCGATGGAGAAGACGAGGAAAACGAAGTTGGCCGAGAGGAGTAGCCATTTTGTCCCAAACGTGTCGCTGAGTTTGGACCAAATGAGGATGAAAGCTGGGTACATGTATCAGCAGTGTTTTGGAAGGGTGACGGAATGATGGTGTATAGCTATGTTCTTCTCGACGAAAGAGGGAGACTTACCATTGAAAGTTAGGAGGTATGCAACAACAATCCACCCAGCCTGGTTCAGATCGTCGAGGTCATTGGAGATGTGGATGAGTGACGTGCTGACAATAGTCGTCTCTAGTGAACAGAGAAAGAGAGACACCCATAGACTAGAAGAACGTCAGTATCGTCTCTCTATTCAGTCCTAGGTTGACTGGTCTTACCCCGAGATTACCAGACTCAACTGCAGGTTCGATATGGTCTGGGGTGACTCTTTTGCGTTGACAGTATCGGCAATGTCAGAGCCTGGCACTGACTCCTTTGCGTTGGAGGCGTCGGCAGAGTCGGAGCTTGGTACGCCCTCCGTGGCCGCTGTCTTCTCCATTTCGAAAATCGTGGACAAGCACAGAAGAAGGCCAATAGGTCGGTAGCACGAGAGACTCGGCACAGGTAAGGCTAGCAGACGGCGAACTCGGCGTACCCCTTGCTGTGGTAAACGGGAGACTCCAGGTGAGCCGCTGTACGAATACTGCAAAGCTGATGCTGAAGGACTATAACCCAAAAGTCACGCCGTGAATAATTTTCGAAACAGAGGGGGTGGTGCATCCTTCGAAAACCGACGCAAGAGAGTGGCACCCGTTGGCTGGATGTTCATCCCGCATCCCGGAAGGACATGGGGTGATGATGGCTCCTAGAACCCGGTAAATTACCGAATACTGATTTCCTCTTTGGGATGGTTGAGAAGGATTCCCCGTGCATGCAAGGGCTTGCAGATCCGCAAATGCAACCTCGACGTCTACCGAATCTAACGGGTTGTGCAAATAAAAAGGAGCAGACATACGATAATTACGATCGTGTCCACCAGGGCTGACTCCACCTCGCAGGGGCCATAATCCCGTCAGCCCTGTCAATACCCCCTGCAAGTACCTCTAAGTAGACGGTGTGTACACTATTCGGACCCTGCTCAGCAATGCCGGCGGCCCTAGTCAATGAATCCACACCTCAATCCTTGGGACTTTGGAGGCGGCTGGTAGGATTTCAACTTGTGTCTTACCTTGGTCAAGAGAGATGTGAGACCGGGCCTGAAGCGGAAGAGCAATGTAATCAGACCATTTACACACCATTGTCAGCCTGCTGCGGATTCAACAAATGTTGAGAATGACCATTGCATACGCCTGGGAAGCAAAACATCACCTGAGTTCCAGAACACGTACCTAGCCCAGGTGTAAGACCTAGCATTGTCAAGAATTCATAAGGGAGACGCAGCCGGCCCACACTACAGTCTCTAGTCCCTCAACAGAGCTTTTGCCTCTTGTATTATCCATATTTCTGCTTCATCTATCAACTACTCAGCCTCCCTCCACTATGGCTGTAAGCGAGAAGTCAGAAGACCCCAAGGCAGCGCGCCCTGTGCGTGTTGCCATCATCGGCGCTGGCGTCGGAGGGCTCGTCCTTGCCCAGCTCCTCAGGAACAACCCCAAATTCAGCGTCACCATCTATGAGCGGGGCTCCAAAGAAGTGGGTGTCAGCTCTCTCACAGGTTTCCGCATCCTCCTGTCGAAGGAAATGCTAGCGGCGTTACGGTCACGACTCCCAGCCACGGTAAAAGACTTGCTGGAAAAGTCGGTTGGTATTCAGCCTCCAGGAGGACAAAGCATTGCCCTTCTCGACGAAAAGGGAAGTGTGAAGCTGGGACTCACCCCAAAGGACTTTCGCGATGCTAGCTCCGTGTCAAGGTGGAAGCTAAGAGCCGCCTTGTTGGAAGGGCTGGAGGACGTCATCCATTGGCAGACGGAGTACCAGAGTTACGACAGCCAGGAAGGTGGCGTGAAGTTGATTTTCAAGGACGAAAAGACAGCAGAGTGTGATGTCCTCGTCGGCGCAGATGGTGCAGGGAGCAAAATCAGGAAGCAACTTCTCCCGCAGTCAACAAGAGACACCCTGGGCATAACCGTGCTCTACTTCAAGATGCCCCTCACCCAGGAAACAGAACTCATGATGCCTTACGGCTCTGGATGCATGGTAAGCGGATCAACTCCTTTTGTATGATGTGCTTCCACTCATCGCCCTTGCAGGTCATGGCTCCTCGAAGCTCAATGGTTGTTTCTTACTACAAGGACAAAGCCGAGCCCTACGGACCTTACGAATTGCAGTCTGTGGACGCCCAAGATTCCTACCTCATGTGTGGCTTAGGTTGCTACACTGATGACTACGTCCGCAAGGGCAAGCACCCCGATGAGATGACCCCGGAGGAGCTGAAAGGGTACTGGATGGACCGAACCAAGACTTGGCACCCACTCTTCCGCTCACTAATTAGCATTGCCATCCCTGAGACCGTCTATGTGTCCCATGTGAAGACACAGCACAAGATGAAGCCTTGGAAGTCCACCAACGTCGCGCTGCTAGGCGACGCCGCACACAGGTAAACTCAATCCTACAATTTTCCCTGACACTCTACTAGTTCTTGAGTCTAACCTAATGCTTCCACTATAGCATGACCCCATATCTCGGGAAGGGCGCTACATCGGCCATTGCCGATGCGCTTTCACTCGCAGAGCACCTGGAGAAGCTGGCACCTGGCGCCAATAAGTCAGAGTTGGCGAGCCTTCTTGACGACTACACCGTCAGCATGTTGAAGTCCGGTTTCAAGATGGCCAACATGAGTAAGGTTGTCCACGATGTGGTGTTCATGGGTTCAAATCCCTTTAAAGCAAAGTGCCGTAATGCTCTCTTGCGCACTCTGGGAGTGTTCATCGGCAGCAAGGATGGCCCAAGAATTGCTTAAAGGGCCAATCAAGTGGTAACTTGTTCTCCTCGGCTTGTTCAGCATGCATTACAACATTTCATTTGTCTCAAGATTGAGTACCATTCTGTTTACTGTATATCCCTCTGATTATACCCCTCTTAGTTTATTACATTTAGTTGAGTACTTCACAATAATATCCATCGTCAAGGACCCCTACCCGTGTGTTTCGGGGAGTCACCCCTTCGCATAGTCCATCGCAACATGACGAACAGCCTAAACCCTGAATATGAGAAGTCTCGTACGACTTGAAACGTTCTAGGTGGCGGGACATCCGGCCTTACATCTTGTTCAGAGCTGTAGAGGTCTTACTGAACTTCATCTAGCAGACTCACCAAGGCTAAACCAACTGCCTTCCTTACCTTTGCATCTAGCAGCAAAATGGAAGGTACTAACAACCATCCAATTGCAGAAACTTGACTATCGACACCAACCATGCTGCTGGTGGTCTGGAACTTGCTTCTCCGGGTGCGGTCAAGACTAGTAGGCGAAACCGTCAAAAATGAAGACATACAACAGCGAGGATTCCCCGGTCGTCACCGACCCGAGTACTAGTTCGCCCCTCACCAGCTTGACTAAGGGAGAGCGGACGGGGACCATTGTCTACTTTTCGAACCGACCCGAGGTTTCGCCGCCAACGTACCCACATGGCCGGGTGAGTTGCGTCCCCACACCACGCCGCCCCGCATCCGAGGTTTTACCAACCCGGCTCCGTTTCGCTAGGAAAACGGCGGGCTCGGGGCCTGACGTGGAGACCGTTTTCCCGTCCGTTGTCCGGCACAGTTTCCTGTAAGCGCCGGGGGAGGTGGGTAAACACACTCCCCTACCCCCTTCTGCACCCGTCACTCTGCCTAGCTCAGGGGCTTGGGTGTACTCCCCTCCATCAAGCATCAGCGAAGCGCTCCCTCGCTGATGGTACTAAAAATGGATAACGTAGGGGATGCCTGAGGTTTTGGGCGAAGAGCTGGTAGCATTTTTGGGGGTCTGGTGCGTCTCGCTGATGTTTATGTTCCCGCTCCTGGATGGCTAGGAATCTCCTAGAGAGCACACTCTGAATCTGCGTCTCCCGTCCTTCTCTCGGACCTTCTTCCTCTCGTTAAGTCTCTCTCTTCTTGTCACTCCACGGACACAGACACACACACACACACACACACACGCGCGCGCCGATTTTCCGTACCAAGTACTCCTTCAGCCTACATCATACCTCGTTGTCCTTACTATCTCCTGTGATGACTTCAGGGCTTCCAGAGGAGCTCCCCGATGGCGGTTATGCTGTATCATGCGAATGGCTGCTGAACCCATCACGGCCTAGGGAGGGCATGTTTGGAGATGAAGACAAAGAAAGCATTTGTCGAATGGTAGAAGAGTATGAGCAAAACCCCTTGGACGAGTCTCATTTCTTCAGCGAGAGAAGAGCGAAAGAGATTGAAGATATATGGCGACACTGGCAGAAGTATGTTTCATCTCCCTATGTGCTCTATCCCAGTCGGCTCCTCTCATCGTTAATCGCAAGCTGAATTACTAACACGACTGTCTAGCTATGCTAAGTGCGCAGGCCGTGATGCCGAACAGGTCTGGGTTGATATCTGCACAGGAAGGGAAGCAACTGCCAAACCATTCTTCCAACCCTTCCTGAGGTGGTACGTCAAACAGTCTGTTACGCTTCGTCCATGCCTGGGGCCAATGGAGTGGGAGAAAGTACAGACTATACGATGTGCGGTGACTCTGGAGGACGTGTGGTCAACTCTTGTCGCAGCCGCCAACAAGAACGTGATAAAGCCACGACGTCAGCGTGAGCCTGGCAATGCGCAGTTCATAGCGCTCACCTATTCTTCCCAAAAGAGGCAGAGTCAGAACGCTGCTGTTTGTGAGATTGGCAGAGTGAGATATATCAAATACGCATTAGCGACGTCTCCTCTTACTAACTCTCGACGCAGTGGATTGGCAGCGAGGCCGGAAAATTAGATCTTCGACTCGACCAGACTTTCGAGAAAGCAGAAGTGACGACGGAGGACCTTTTGCTCGTGCTCCATACACTTTGGAACAAGGCCCCAGACATTACCTGCAGTCCGACCTCACGTCTGGCCTTTCATACTGCCGTCGTTCTCGGCGGGATCGGTGGATGGAGACCGAAGAGCTTTCTCGGGCTGAGGTACAAAGATGTGGAGATTGCCCGTGTCCGACACCCCCGTAACCCTCGAGAGGTCTGTCTCGTCGCAGAAGTCACGATCTATCAAGTCAAGCAACGAAAAGATCGCGTTCGCAGAGACCAACGCGACAAGTACGTGGCCTCTTTTCTCGTTGGTTAAATCTCATGGCGCTTGACTGACGTTTCTCGACAGACTCAAATTCTCTATCACATTCGTTCCTTGCAAACCTCTCTGCCTTCTCACCAAGCTCCTCAGTAGGGCTATTGCAGATAATGCTTTCTTTGCGGGACACCGCACTTTCGAAGAGCTCCTCCCATCAGACCATCAACTCAGAGAGGGGGTCGACTTTTCCGCATTCAAATGGCGAGACGAGATTCTGAAGAAGGAAATTGTTCCACTGTCGTACCATCAATTCCGAGACATCTGGAACAGGACCCTCTTTGTTGCTGGTATGCTTGAGAATCCGCGGTCGTACTCACTGAGGGTAGGCGCTGCTGGAAAACTAGATGGTAAGTAACCACCGACAGAAACCTTCGATTGTGTAGCTAACGGAGGGACGTTCGCGTAGGACAACTAACCCCAGCCCTTCGAAACTTCATCCTTTCGCATTCCACAGGCGTGTACGAGACCAGTTACCATCCAGTCCACGTGAGAGAAGGCTTAATGCAGGTGTCCTTTGGCGACCTGGCTGGCGAGAGCAATGACCTTCTGAGCATAATGCGGAATGCTTGTCTAAAGCGCGATCCATGGGCTCCTATTTACATCACGAAACAGGACCTAGACGACTTTGAAAACAGGCGAGATATCAGTCAGCTTAGGGCAAGGCTCGGAACTTCGACACCTAAATCAGAAGAAAGCAAAAAGATTACGGGACGCATTCAGTACATTCGGAATACGCTGGAGAAACTACTCATACAGCAAAGGCGCTGCGAATATTTCGAGAACTTGCTACAAGGAAAACCGAACACACATCTTGTCGACGTTTCTGCCACCAACCCGCGTACCAAGTTCCACAAGGCAAGCAGCGCAGTCGCGGGTCGCATCGCTCGGTTCTTTGTGGATGAGACAAACCACACGGTCCTTTCAAGGAAACTAGTGGCATATCTTCAAGAGTTACCGCTAGAGGCTTCCACTGAACTGGTCGCTCAAAGAGACATCGACACGAAGACGAAGAGTGGTGCGGGAGCAGCACCAAAACCCCGATGTCTACTCTGTCATGGTCCCAGCTTCCATAACAAACAGAGCCTCAGCAGACACGTTTGGGACAGCCACAAAGACATGTTTGGCTGCCAGTTCATGTGCCCGGAGTGCAACAGGCTAGGAAAAGGTGAAGTGATAATTGAAGCTGGACGAGCAGCCTGGAGTGGTCACATTGCGCGATACCATGACACAATCAATGTGCCAAATCCGACCTCTGCGAAGACAGCGTATTGTCTCCTTTGCTCAAGTTTTTTCACGCCAAAGGGTTTCAACGCACATTTCAACCGCAGCCACTTGGCCCAGATGAGCCAGACTCTATCATGCCCTGAGTGTAGTCGGCAGGGCCAGAATTTTCACATCAAAGGGCAAGATGATTGGGTCTTCCATGTGAGAGGGGCTCATGACGGGGGCTGGGGAGTTCCCGGAGCAGTGATGACTAGCAGTCAGAACGAGAGAGGTAGTGACCATCAGCCATCTAGGAAGAGGAAGCAAGAATTGGTGGTATGGGGGCAGATTAAGAAGTTGAAAGGTTGCTGGCAACAGCCTTGTGAAACACAACCTTCTACAGAGTGGAGGTGGGACAGGGAGGCCGAAAGCAATGACAACCATGGCAACGAAGAGTTTTGGGTCACGGGACGCGACGAGGATTACGTTTAGGATGATGAATTGTTGATATGAGTAGTAGAGATAGTCACCTCTGAAAGGAAGCTTAACTGAAAGGAAGCTTAACTGAAAGGAAGCTTAACTGAAAGGAAGGTACAGATGCACCATCCAAAACTTAGAACTATTCGAAATCTGTTGTATCACTTGAAGAATAATCAGAATCATCTCCCACCGTCTTCAACCATGCTGCTAGTTCATACTTCCCCATTGATGTTGCGAGCTCGGCGTAGGACCAGCAGCCATTGCCAATGACCAAACCCTTATTTGCCCCAACAGAGAAGAGAAGATAGATGGTTTTCCAGGCCTCTTTCTCTGGCAAACGAAGAGCATATGCAACAGGCGTTGCCCCATCCATATCTTTAATATCTGGATCAACCTTGAACTCCCAAACAAATTGAATAATCTCGTCCGTGAGTCCATGCATCGCTGCAGCATGGAGAGCATTGAAGCCACCTAGACGACTTGGGCGGGCCTGATGCTTGAGGAGCACCTTGGCAGTATTGAAGTGTCCGCAGTAGAGCGCCAGGAAAAGAGCGCCAGGGCCGCCATGGGGTCCCTGACTGTTGACGTCTGAGAAGTGTTGGAGCAGAGAGACAACGTCGGATTTTCCCTGAGCGGCGGCGAGGTGCAGTGGAGTGACACAAATGCGAGTGCTGCTTTTTGGAGCATATAATGGGGATTCGTCAACAACGAGCTCGAAGTCTTGGAGAGGAGATATGTTGGGGTGTAGAACTATCTCCTGATCTATCGTGCTGAAATGCCGGAAATCCTCGATAGACTTCTCAACTACATCGACGATGAAGTCGACTTGATGAGATGTGTATGGGAGGATGTGTTGCAGACTGAGCATTCTGGCGGGGTAGTCGGACTGAGGTGAGATGAACGTTGATGTTGAAGAAGAAGAAGAATGAAGATAGTGGTAGGTTCGAAGGGACGGCCTTTTATATTTAGAGCTGAGCGTGCGAGGCCACCTGTCCATGCCACAGTTTTGGTTCTCTCCCTCACAGCAGCACAGCAGCATCAGCCACAGTCGAAGCGAAAGCCCCAGTATCGGACTGTTGTTCATTGCCTCCTGATAAGAGTGGTTAGATGGGTCGTGATCGTGGGATCCCCGTCTAACATTACAAGTCAGCCCCTCAGCCCCTCTTACTTTCGTACAGTCCGGAGGGACTCCTCAGGAAGTCGCGCGTCTGACAGGAATGATTGACCATCTCCATTTCCGACGCCATGTTCGACGCAGACGGGGTTCAATGGTGCATCAAAAGCACCTACCATGATTATATGCTCGCGAGGCCTTGCGGCCTGGAAGGCCAGGACAGGAGAGGATGACGAGCCGGCACGTGTCGGTGGAGAAGTGCTGAAGAGAGCAACGCCGCCCATCTTTTCAGGACCATAGCTTCCCCTTTTCATCAAACAAATGTTCTCTGTCCTTCCTCCCATCGTTGTGAATTTATTAATATGGATCATAGTCTGAGCTCAGTGGTAAGGGAATGAACAACTACGTTAATAGGGCCCTCTTTAATCCTGCTAGCGAGGTCTTATCCTTGAAATCGGACCAGAGTATCTTGCGACGATGATACTCCCAAGAGCGAAGACACCAGACGTTGAGAAGTTGAAAAGATTCATGAATGTGAACCATGAACTTATAGTAAGATACTTAGACGCTGTTAGGGAGCCTATTGCTAATATTGAACTCAGCGAAGCCGCACAGTCCAACTCACCTCTGAATTCCGAGTGTTGTTGCCTGAGCGAAAAGATCATGACGATGTAGTCACAATTCAAACTCTCGTGGAAGGCAACCCAGTAGGAGAATCATGGCAAATTGCTATCCAAGGTCCCTTATCTCTCATGATTAACATTTGTCAACGCCTCCGCAATGAAGATGAGTCTGCGAGAAATGCTATCATCTGTCATGCCATGGGCCAGGAGTTGGGATTTATTTGGATGTGCGATCAGTGCTATGAGGGCAATGGTCTTCCTGGTGGGTGCAGACAGTTCCGGAGAAACTTTGATGGCGCTTGCTCTGCCTGCATTTTGCAAGGTCATCAGAGGTTGTGTAGTGCGAGAGTACCGAATGTATTTCCAGCCCCCAGGAGGTTCTGGTGACGAGGACAACTATTGCATAACTGATAAAAAAAGGAAAAAGGAGAGTTCAGAATGTAAATGACGAGGGGCCAAGGCGACAAATCAAGAAGAGAAAATGTAAGAAGTGATAGGGCGAGCGTGCGCAAGGTCAATGGGTGCTTGGCAAGAGGGGTTGGTTGGATTTGATTTGATTTGATTTTATCCTTAGCGATTGTAGTCGTGTTAACCTTTGATGAGCCAATTGACTGGATACCCAAATCAGATAGAAGACATTTTTTTCCAAAGTCGTATGAAGTAGCTTCAATATATCCCTCCTACTAAGCAAGCGTTCATATACTAAAATATTGTCCTGAGACAAGAGAAGTGTACTGGCCACTTCAGTCGTATCTAAGGGCCAACCTCCTCGTCGAAATTGTCTGACGACAGCAACGACTCTTGTGACCGGATCGTTACGAATATGATCGGTACCATAGCCTGGTTCGGGCGCCTCGTGATGTGCTAAGAGTCGCTTGTGCTCCTCTGCCAAGCTCACCGTCTGACTCAGATGCAACGTGTCAGACTGATTCCATTCAACGGTTGAGAGGGTCGTGGGCACGATTTTGCGTAGTTAGACTGAAAATAGCAGAAGGAAAGCAAGTACAGTCTCGACGAGCGGAGAAGAGGCAAATACTTGTGGCAGGCCTTGTGAGGGGTATTTATGGACATGGGGACTTCTCACCCTGCTTCCCGGATGGAGGAAAAGTTGGGTACCACTCTTTAACGCCCCCATGGCATTGTGCACCTCTCGGGTGATGTCTTCGTATACCAAACCTTCCTGTGCACGCCTCGAAGACCACCCACGTAGGGCTGTTACTTGTTGACCATGACATGCCTATCACATTTCTAGCATCACAGAGATGACCTTTCACCCGTACAGGCAGAGATGCTCAAAAACTCGAACGGCTTAAGTTGAGACACCCCGTGGTACAGCAGTCGCAATGAAAAGTATGGACGCGGGTATGGGACGATGAACGCTTCATGCAGACTCTTTGTTTCAAGGAGCGTGACTTCACCGTTCCATGCCGCCCGGCCAGACTGAGACTCAAGCTAGGCCGCCACCAGCCACCTGAAGATTCAACAGACGAGACATTGTTGATGCGGTTCGGCAGTTAACGTCCTATTCACTATAACTAAAATACGGTAACGATTTGTTCTTTTGGAGTTGTACTATAGACCTTATTCCAGGCTCTGTCCCTTTCGACTGTCAAATAGATCCCCTCTCACTCGTCTAGAGTGATGTAACCCGACGACCCCTTTTCCGCCACATTGACCTTTGGATAAGGACAGGAAGCGGCGGGAGTTCATCGTCATCATCATATCCCGTGAGACCACCTTCGTCAGATCCCATGAGGCCAGCTTCGTCAGATTCTGTGAGTCCACCTTCGTCGTCAGATCCTGTGAGGTCGATGTATACCACGTCTATGGAGAGATTGATTTCGCTGCCACCTGAAGGCGAGTTCAGGGGCGAAAGGTCTTCCATCGAATCGTCGGAGCTCTCGATTGCGATCTCGTCATCCACTTGATATGTGTCGATTCCACCAGCTGAAGGCGGGTTCACGGGAGAAAGGTCTTCCATCGAATCGTCGGGGCTCTCGATTGCGATCTCGTCATCCACTTGACATGTGCTGATTCCGCCAGCTGAAGGCGAGTTCATGGGCGAAAGGTCTTCCATCGAATCGTCGGAGCTCTCGATTGCGATCTCGTCATCCACTTGATATGTGTCGATTCCACCAGCTGAAGGCGGGTTCACGGGAGAAAGGTCTTCCATCGAATCGTCGGGGCTCTCGATTGCGATCTCGTCATCCACTTGACATGTGCTGATTCCGCCAGCCATTGCATCGTCGGCACCCTTGTTTGCGATCTCGTCCTCCACTTGCCATATGTCGATTCTGCCACTGGAAGGCGAGTTCAGCAGCCAAAGATCTGCCATCGCATTGTCGGGACTCTCCATTACGATCTGGCCATCTCCTTGTCGTGTGCTGGCTTCGCTGCAAAGATTCAGAAGGGACAAGTCGGTCTCCTCTTGCGCGAACTTGTCCCCGTCCAAGAAAACTTCAATTGCCTGTTCCTCAGACAGCATCGGTGCAGCAAGCGAGAAGTCTTCGTCAGAGGATAGCCGGTGTTCGACATACTGATTGCTGTCATCAGCCCCAACCGGCGTTCCATCAACCGCGCAGGACTTTTCCATTGATACCAAGGTCGCAAAGAAAGCCTGCCAGCATTCCGCGAAGCCTGTGGCGCGGCCAACCTCAATGCCGGTGGACAATCCAGTTGAAAATCCATCAAAGTAGCCGAGGCGGTCTTTGGTGACCTGATGGTTGCTCCAGTTGGTATCGACATCAACTGGATACTCCCAGGCTCCAGTCAAGGGGAGACTTACGCCAGCTTGCTGATTGAGGCCGGACCCGTCGATATCACGGTCCGACTCAGCCCAAGCGGTGTCAAGGGGCCTCGGAGCCAGTTCAAGGTCGCGGGGACTGACGTACCCAGGGCCGTTGGCCCAAGAAGAAGAGATGTGAGGTGACGGTCGGGAGTGGGAAGAAGTCGCATCGCTCGTAAGATCATTGTCCGGAGGAGCGTCGTGACATAGAGGCAGTTGTGAAAGGGTGACAAGTTCCATCTTGAGCTGGGCGACGGGAAAGTGAGGAGTGAGGTGTGCTGGAGAGGATACGGGAGATGAGAAAAGGAGGAAGAGTGAGCCACCCCGAGATGTGGATGCTCGGTCCCTTTATATTACCGACTCCCTCCCAGTGTGAGTGATCACGCGACCGTTGGCTCAACACCATTACGATTACTGGCCAGTACGTGACCGAGGTTGGCGATCTCGGCGGGCGAGATCTTCCGGCATGAGGTCACTCTGGACGACGGTGTCATTCCGTGGAGACAGTCCTCCAATCTAGCATTAGCAATGGCAGTCGGTTGATATTGAAGTTCTGAGCCTGCAGCGGGGCCCCCGCAAGATCAATGGCACCGTGATCCTCGCACCTTTGTGCCTTCCTAAGCACTCAGCTTCTGCGAGAAGATTCCTTGACCAGATTTCAAAGAGAGGATTGATAGATCCACACTGACACTTGTGATGGGGGTAATGGCAACGGGAACAGACGAGGTGAAACTACGAGCGGAGATGGGAGAACCCGAGGGCATCGAGACTAGCGACCTGAGAGCACACTCCAATGGCTGCCACACAAGCGCGGAAATAAATCCGATAGTCGGCACGCGGACGAGAGTCGGGCAACGCCGAACGAGTAGGGGGGTGCCGGCTGAGAATATTTAAGGGAGCACACGGCTCCATTTTCCCAGAGCCTAAGCTTCTCCATTATCAAACACCTTCCTCTTACTTTATTGACTTATCATCATTCTTCGAAATGAATTCCTCCTCTCGCCATGTCTCTCAGTCCACACAGCAGGCTTCGATGCCAGCGTGCGTCTTACGAGATGATGAGGCGCAAGTGAAGGCTTGCGTAGAGTCTCTTCTTGCTCTCAAGGAAGACAGCGGCTCTATCACGGTGGCGATCGACCTCAACGCTGGCAGCTTCTCGGAAGCCGCCACTATCCCACCAAGCCCCTCACCCATTGCGGTCTCTGAGGCCACAGAGACTGAATCTACGACTCGTGATGACGATGGCCTGGCGCTGTCTGCCGAGGGTACTGCAACTCATTCAACTGAACGTTTCTCTCGGCCGATGGTTGGAATCGTCCAAGAGGGCAGCCGTCCGTGTTCCTCCATTGAAGACAAAGATGGGGCTACTGGACCTCTTAACGACATCGGTTCAGGGGCAGGAACCCCAGTTCCGGACGAATTATCGAGTCCCTGCTCCAAGAACAGCACACCCGTTGCAGAGTCGATGGTGAGTCCTCATGGCTGTTAGCTCTGTGAACCCTGACGAACCACCACAGGCGACCCAGAAAATCTTCTGCTATAAAATCATTATAGAGGACGGAGAAGAGGTCGTCGACCTTACGCAGGACGATGATGAGTTGGAGGAGGTCTCGGTGTCTCGAAATTCATTGAAGAGAAAGCGGAGCGACGAACATATTACGCAAGTCCATCGAAGAGCCCCGTCGAAGGTCAAGCCCCGTACCTGATCGATCAATCGGGGCCAGTTTTGATGAACCAAGTTCAAGTCGTTGGGATGAACTCGATGGAAGTACTCTCTCTCTATGGTACTACATTGGGGGGGGGGATGATCGTGGCCAGTGGGCGGTTGATTCAAGGCTTGAGTGTATGCTTGCCCACCCCAAGAATGTAATCCACGGGGCTATTTAATAGGAAATCTCCTGTCCTCCCCGTACTATCTGAACTACGGCTAAGATAGTTATAAGAATGACAATACTCCGGGCGCTGGGATACTAGTATCCACGCCTTACCAGAAAATCCAAGCGGGTATGTTACTGGTAACAGTGTACGGCCCGTGCTCTCAAACGCGTGTATACTAGTAATCACAATTTTCGTGTTTACTAGTAAGTGGTTGAATAAACGGTTGCGAAATACTGGTAGCTTTAGGTTACTAGTAAGGATGCAGCAGGGGAGGGACGGCGTACTGGTAGCTTTAGGTTACTAGTAAGATACAAGGGGCAGCATACTGGTAACCGCCTCTCATGGTGGGGGCAGCGTACTGGTAGCTTTAGGTTACTGGTAAGATACAAGGGGCAGCATACTGGTAACCGCCTCTCATGGTGGGTGAGCGATACTAGTAATTCTTTTTTTAGGCCATGCCCGAACCGCTCCAAACCCGGCGCTTAACATTAAAGATGATACTAGTAAGTTACCGCCGACAATCAAACTTAGTACCTGAAAATTGCTAAATCTAGTCCCTTGGAACACCTAGTTCGATCATTAAACTACTTATAGCATCTCTGGTTCAATTCAGTCGTGAATAATTCTTCACCTCCTCATTTAATAGAGAATATTATCCAAGATGTCTCGATCCACAACTCTTCAGCAAGTCGTCGACAAGCTCTATATTGGCGACGCCTCAGAACTCAAAAACGCATTTCCTGGTGACTCTATCATCGAGCAATGCTACGCATCTCGAACCAACCCAGCAAGATACCTCTCTCAAACCTTCAAATACTCTATCACGCTGCTTGCGGCTATGTTTGATTCAGGATGCGTCATCAGCGGCTCTCGCGCCCTTGATTTCTTCATCCCTGGTTCCGCCACAGTCGACTCCGATTGGGACTTCTACGTCCCTGGCTACAAAGAGTCAGTTGCGGATATGGTTCATGCCCTATCTGCTTGCGGTGTCACCTGGCACTTGGAGGGCGATGCTATCTCCACCGCTCTGTCACAAAATGAAAGTGTGACGGTCAAACGAGCAGTGCTCGAATCACTTCACTCCTGGGTTTCGGATACTTCAACAGAAGGCTCAGAGTTAATGGGGGAGATGTTGCAAGAAGTCCTGTCTGCTTTTCAGAAGATCAGGGGAGCGGAATTTGCGGAAAGCTACCTTGTCGCTCAAGACTCAACTGGCCGGATATCAGTCGAGCCAAATCAGCCAGACGCACATCAGACCCAGGAGAACGATATCTCGTATCAGGACGCTGCAGGGAAAGCATTCAGCATGATGCGAGGATCTATCCAAACAAAAACAGGATCACACTCAGTCCAATTAATTATTGGGTGTCACTATTCAGGCATTAGAAGCTGTCTAAGCTTTATAAAGGACTTCTACGCCAGTCATGTGCAGTGCTTCATCAGTGGATGGTGTGCAAGCCATATGTACTACTACCACGCCAGTTCTAAGAAAGCTGTCCGATGGGAATCGAGCTATCATCCAAACAACAAACCTGTTGAAAAAGCAATCCAGAAGTACCACGAAAGAGGTTTCGTGTTCCATCGTGCAGACCCCATGGAACCCACTATTCGGCGACTAAAGGACAGTGAAGCTCTCTTTATTGATTTCAGCGATACCTTTCGCCCATTCTTAAGATCGCCAAACCTCAGCTTGTTTGACACATGGCTCGTTGAGAGGCGGAAGAATGTTGACAGCATCCATTGGGTTGAGTTTGACCGGAAGATTGTTGCCTTATACAGCCCAATGGACGCATGTCTAAGAAGTCGAGATTCTTACGCCACTGCGTCGTATGGCCTTCCACTTACTCGGCTTCGCTGCCTCGCGGACATCATTGCTCTCAATACCCCCGGATCAAATGAGTTAAGTG
The DNA here is from genome assembly GCA_003934905.1 of Neonectria sp. DH2. Taxonomy (NCBI): domain Eukaryota; kingdom Fungi; phylum Ascomycota; class Sordariomycetes; order Hypocreales; family Nectriaceae; genus Neonectria; species Neonectria sp. DH2. The sequence continues at coordinate 1,493,395 of RQWH01000009.1, read as the reverse complement.
ACCAGTCATTCCGAAGTTCCGTTAGGAAAACGATTGCCGGGTCAGAGTGGTACATTGTTGAAGCTGCCCGGTCTGGGACTGTTTACTGTTCACTTCAGGCGGCGAATCCTTGGTCGTGGGTTTTGTAATAGATCACGGATTGCTTTCGTGTTTCAACTGGGGTTTGTGGGACGCTAAGGGGACCTTTTGGAGACATTGCGCTTGCATCGTAAGAAGATAAATAAGTAGAAGCGTGCATTTAATCTATTTGTATTTCTAAATTGTATTATTTATCCCCTTTCCTCATTCTGTGTTTAGCACTGCAAAAAGAGGACGACAAGGTGAAGAAACCAAGAAGGGGAGAAAGACAGCGGACCCATTCTGTCACCGGATTCCCAGACGATGGTCGGGTTCTCGGTGACCCTGAGCCGGAGTTTGTGCTCCGCCCCGTATCCGGGCGCCCCGGCTTGGCAACGGGTGTGAACACCAAGAAAGACGCCTCGGCGGTTAGCACGGGGCGATCTTTTAATCAATGGAAGGGTACAAGTATATGAGCAGCGGTCCCCCGGCTTTGGACGCTGCTACGTCTTCATTAGGTTAATCAAAATCAAATGGATGCATCACGCTTCTCACAGAATAGATCAGTCGTCCTCGTCGTTCCAGCTCTAGGCCCTCCATGTTGCCAGGCCCTGAGCAGATCGCTTATCTCGGAAGCGCGAAATCATGGCCAGACGATCACGTTGCTCATCGCCTGTCGAGAAGAGCTGACTCGCGTGGAGGCGAGAGCCGCTGTACTCGAAGCAAGGAGCAGCCAGCTAGCCGCTGAGAATCTTCGGCTGAGCCTGGCGCTTGGCCACCTGGTGATACCTTCCCTTTCTGTCAGTGTGACTCCCACTAACCAGAGATCCCAGGCTCCCTGGGCTCGTATCCAGATTCCGCGCGAAGTCGAAGTCCCTCCGCCCGCCCGCGAAGGATTCCACGAGGCAAGTCCGGAGGGTGAAGGTGACTCGAAGGAACGGAGTCAAAACGATCAAGAAGCAACCTCTACGGGAACTGGGCACGAATCCGGGCACTAGGCCGGCGCCTGCCTGTCGCTTATCGTTAGGCAATTCAAGATGTTGGAGTGAGACCCGCAGCTGAGATGTTCCATTGGGTCGCGTCTACCACACCAATTCCGACACAACGGTTCGCGCTAGCCGCGGAGCCAGCTCGTGATGCCGCACTACACACCACTTTATGAAGCCGAACACTCATAGGAGAATCAAGAATCAAGCATGCAAGCGAGTTCAATTGAGTAGACGAATGTTGCGCTAGTAAATCACCTGAAACGTGCATAAACTTTACATGGCGCCATATCAAAACGGACGAAAAAGAAATCCAAAGGACTGCATGCCAACTGTCAAGTACTCTTGCTGATATGTCCCACCCCTGCACGTTTTGCTTGCCTAGCGGCAACCAGCGCCCGTTGGCATTCAGTTAAAGATCATCCGTGACTGTTGCCGAGCGCGGGGTATTATTCTCAACTTCCCCAAGGATTGGTGGAGGCAATTGCAAGGGTGACGGGGTTCGGGAGGGATTTCCGTCACAATCCATCTTGTCCCCCGCTGGCGACGGACTTTCCCACTCCATTTCAGCCTGGAAAGGTCCCAGGGCAGGGCATCTTGTATGCTCAAATCTGTAGCTGGCTGTGTGCTGAAAAATATGTAGGATGAGCCCATGGCAGTACTCGGCGGGCAAATGTAGATCGTTGTGAATCTTGACCCAAGGAACGGCGAGACGGGCAAGATGAGGGGGTAAAGAAAAGGCAATGGAGATGAAAGGGGTATGACGAATATCGACGATTTGTGGACCAGGGGACTCGGCATTGCCAGAAAAGGGGGCCCGAAACCAGTATCTGATATCCCCGTCGTCATTCGTGCAGGACTCAAACATGGAAATGACACGGTCGTGTTGGTCTTTGCAATGAAGGAAGGCATACACCCCTGAAATGCCACGGTAAAAGGAATCAACCACTTTGAATGTGATAGGAGCCATAGTTTGATAGAAAGTTGCCTTGGTCGTTTCTTTTGATAGTCAAGTGGGAGATATTTAAGGCAGGAGCTGCACAAGTTTAGCCGCCAAAATTACTTGGGACGAAAAAGTTCATGTCGTACTTTTAATTTTAGGCCAGGGGAGGATTTTGCCAGTGTGAAAGTCGAGTGAGCTGTGGACTCTGCTTGTCGAGACGCCGACTGAATAATAGTCCTCCCAAAAATAGAGTGGGCGCTTAGTACCATGCACGCTTGGCAGAAAGCGTAAATCGCCGAAGGTCAGTTTTGTATCTGATATGTGATGTAATCGCAGACGTCAGAGAATCTGACTCGGATTGTTCAAGTCCATGGTTGAACGGCATGCACTATGCCTGGTGGTCTGAGGTCAAAGGAGCAAAGTAACTCATGATCCATCACCATCGTAGTTGGTGAGCACCCTTGTCCCTCTGCTTGGTGCAAAGTGTAGCGGCGTCAATAATCATCAGTTACTACGATAGACCAGAAGAATTAATTTCTTCTTGCTACAGCATCACTCCAATGTTCATGGGCCACAGTGCGCTCAAGATGAATTTGCATTAAGTAATCGAGCTTGAAGATCCTAGCCCCACCAACCACTACCTTGTCAACCCATGCATGCTCAGTAAGCCCCATACTGCCCCATTTGCTCTCGCACATCTCTAGCGCAGCCGGTTCACGTCATGTGTTGGCGCTAGATTCAACATCTCCTTCGATGCGGCAGTTGAGTAAATGGTTTATCAGCCCACGCGCAAAGACCTTCAGGCTATCCCGTAGACTGTCAATGGCATTACGAAACTCGTCAGCCATCCCCAATATTCTTGGCAGTGAAACATCGAGGCTGAACCCGAGATGGTTTAGCTGAGCATTCCCGGTCGAGACGGCCAACTCTAGGTCTGCCAGCCGAGAGGACATCGCTGTAAGTATCCTGCGTTGGTTAGCTCCTGTACTCGGGCTCCAAAGAAAACGTACTGTTTGATCTCCTCGCTATCTGAGTCGGGTCTTGTGTAAAAGGGCACCTGGTTTCCGTACCCCGGTAGCTCAGTTGCTGAGAGCATTGGCAGTGCCTCAACTGAGGGTACGGCGGGGATATTAGGATCCATATACGTGGCACTGCTCGTGAGGGTCGACGAGTCGAAGTCCAGATGAGGCAGATCTCCGAAATCATTTATTTCGTTGTTTTGTGCGATATCAGCGAAAATGTCGTCGAAAAACTCCATGATGTTTGTCTTTAGCTGTATTTGCAATTTCTGATACCATCTCTAATAGAGAGGGATGACCTGTTTAAGTAGGCAATGAGCGGTGGTGGGCAGTGAGGTGGGTTGCTGGGGAGAAGCGCTGGGCTGGGGAGAAGCGCTTGGCTGGAGAGAAGCGCTGGGCAGTGAGATGGGTTTCAGAGCAGCGCTTAATGTTCATAATTACGAGGGACTAACCATAATTACGAGGGACTAATTTGAATGATTACAAGGTATCAAAAACTGAGCGCTTAAATTTGATACTCTGAGACCCAGGATCGTGTCGGGTACAAATACTTGTCGCAGGTAGCTCTCGTAGGTCCTCAGCCCGTTGCCGCATACTTTCAATACGACCACAGTGATTCAAGCAACTTAATCACAATGCATCTCGGTCCTTTTGTCCGACTGGCCATGCACGGTCCAAGGGCTCTGACAGGCCAATCCTCGCTGTGTCTTCATGCGCCACCCCTCGAAGCTGGAGTCTCAGCACTCTCAGCTATGTTGGTCATCCAGGCTACTCCGGAGGGACAGGCTAATCATAAACCAGGATCGATTCCTCTCTAGATGGGCGGTGCGAAGCAACCATGCAGTTTTCAGATCCTGCATTTCTCCCTATTCGGCTTTCCTTTGACACAATTCCTTGCGATGGACAACAGATCAACAGCTTCACTGTCCCAAGGGGTGTGCCAAATGGGGATGTCGTTGTGATTTGGTACGGAAAACAGCAACCCATAAACTGGTGATTTGTTGACGGTCATGTAGGCAATGCACTGGCTTGGCCCCGACATGCAGCCAGGCCGTTATTTCAGGCGGAAAAGCCAACACATCTATTCCGGCTGAGATCAACGGAAGCGTCGGCTGTGTCTTGGAGATTCTAGAAACAAAAACCACAACCGCCGCCATCACGCGGTCAACCGGCATCGCCACTGAGACATTCCCAACGGTTGTCACTGCTTTCACTACAAGCTACGCCACATTCACAGAGACTACCACCGCCAATGAAGGAGCCATTACATCGGATGAAACCCTTACAACTGTCACCCAACGGCCGAGTGGTGCAGACTCCGACTCTCGCAAAAGGACTGGCACCGCCGGTCCCACCACACCACTTGTAGACGCCACAAATAGCGTGGCAACCACGATCACTGACTCTGCATTAAGTGTGACAACCAATTCAATCACAACGGCGTCTAATAGTGACACGAGTTCTGATTTGCCTGACTCGAAGCCGACGGATAATGGCGACGTCTTCATCAGTTCGGCCTCCCGCACGACCATGTCGCTGACCACAGTTATTACGATGTCTCTTGTGTCTACCTTGACGGTGACAAGGACCATTAACGCCGAATGTACTGCCAGTTAGACTGATTCAGTGGGACTAATGTCTTTGGGATGGGTGGTATCACATGGGAGAGGGATGGGGGCACGGACTTGGGTCGTTTACGATTGGAATCATTAATAAGTGCGAGGTTCTCCTTTTTTAAATCTGTCTCCTGTTTCTTATCTAGAATTAAACAAAAATTTCACTCAAATCTTCCTGTTCTTTCCCTTGTGCAACAAACTTGACAAAACATGTCCTCTGAACTACCTCCCCTCCGTCCTGAGACTGGTGTGGGCGCGGGGTCTCATACTGACCCTCGTACGGCGCAGCGTTCGTCAATCAAATTTTCTCTTGAACCAGCCACTGAAAATCACAGTGGCCACAGGGCTGCATGGGGTTTCTTTCACCAGGAACACAAGACGAAGATTGACCTTCTTGCCTCCAATTTGGAGGAGCTTCGGCTCTTGAAAGCAGTGTTTTCTCAAGAGCGCAAGGCGGAAATCACCATTCTGGCATCGTTATTGGAGGAAGTGCGCCAGCTAAAGGAGATAATTCAAGCCTCCAATAGCCTTACGGTACGATCAACTTAGCAAATTCATTTTTTGTCTTCTAACTGGATCAAGGCAATGGGCTTCACCCCTACTAGTTCATCCTACTCATCAGGATTTTCTAGACCTCCGAGTCCTGCCACACCCGAGGCAATGCAAAACTGGTAAAGATATATCAAAGATCTGAGGGTTCATTTAAAACATTCGCTCTCTCCTTCACCCTAACTTACTTCACATTGACTCCTTCTCAATATCTTGGAAACTCTCGGGGCCCATCATTATGGGTATTGGATAAGTGGTTCCTTTGTCCTAGATATCAAGTTAGTTTGACCAAATAATAGTATGTTTTGGCTCACAAGTTCCTCTTTTGTCGGTGGCATGTAGCCATTCGAGTATTGCCAAAGCTGATTATTCCGCCGATTTCGAATAGCCACGTAGACATCGACATCTTCACAGTCTTTCGATAGGTCATTTGCCTTCTTCATGAATGTTTTGCGGCGTTTTGAAAACTTTGAGGCTTTCTTCTTGCGTTGTTTGGGGCCATCGAGCGAGATTCTGAGTGGCAGTCTACACTCGGGGTGGGCAGCAAGAATCCGGGCCTGGTCTTGCCCAATGAAGGGGGTAAATGACGCAAAGCACCTAGACAAGCAAATATTAGGACCATGCCGTGCCCACTCCTGCATGTGCTCACTTTTGACAATACGTGTCCATCTTGAAATAGTTTAGAGTTGTTGGATCGTCCCTGTTGCTAGATTGACACCTGTAACGATGCTGAATGGGGACCCAAAAGATTTCAATGACATACTGGACCTAGACGTATATATGCCTCTTGATTGAATTGAAGGTTAGCGCTTGGAGTTATTTTTAAACAGCCCAGGGCTGATGGCGATGGTTGAGACCAAGAGCGGCGGCTACATTGGCGGTTAATCAGTGACAAGCCAAGCACTCTCGTCTTGGAACCACCCCACGTATTTCATCCCTCACTTTCGTCCCTCACCTTTCATCACACACCCATCACACACCCATCACACACCCTTCGCTGGACTTTCGTCCCTTCATCACACACCACATACCCCTTTTCGTCCCTCGTTTTCGTCCCTCGTTTTCGTCCCTCGTTTTCGTCCCTCGTTTTCGTCCCTCGATTTCGTCCCTTTTTTTCGTCCCTGATTTTCGTCCCACACCCTCCGTCCCTTCAACCCTTAGTCCCTCGACCCTCACCCCCGACCCTCACCCCTGATCCTCACGCATGGACCTCAATTTGTGACCCCACTCGTCCGATCGCCCCTTGCTTGGGCTTCTTTCATCGCCCTAATGTTCTCCATTGACAGCTATCATAGCGACGGTCAGATCCAAAACCCATCTCAAAAATCGTCGGCAAATGCGAAGCTCGAAAGTAGTCTCCCCTTCCCAATGGCTAACAAAACCGCGAACTTCAGCATGGCAAAGAAAGATCTCGCAGGTATCACGAAAAAGATAGCAGCATTAAGCCTACAGGGTAGCGACGACGAGTTCAGTGATGGTTTAAATTTAGTCACTTCGGACATCCATCAAAATGAGGGTCTGATTCATCAGACAGACGATAAGGTCTATCGCAAAGAGGGGAATGATGCCATCAAGCGCAAAGACGAAAGCAAAGCAGTCCATACAAGCACGTAACCCTGGTGGGAACTACGACAGCATATCTAACGTTCTTTGAAATCTATAGCCAACAGTAATTCGGAATCCGCAGCAATACGGAGCGCCAAGTTTTCAGTGGCCCAGCTGCATTCAGATGGCCAGGTGCGAGTCGTTCACCCGAAAAGCCAATCAACCCGCATTAAGAAGAAAGCCAAAGACAGCAGACGATTGAACCAAGTAGCATATATGACGTGCAATTTCATTATGGACGACGCCATCGATTTCTTTCTTGAGCACTGGGAGCTATCGCTCATGGACTGGTTGTCCCTACGCGACAAAACAGCGGTATTAACTAATGTTTCTGTCTCATTTGGCGATGTGGTTATAGCTACGAATGCCCTAGAGAATGCAATCGCCAGCCAGAGAAGCTTACTGGCTAGGTTTGGTTACGTCCAGCTTTCCATGTTTTTCGACTTTTTAGAGGAGAAAATCAAGCAAGACAGAGTCGAGGGATTGGTGTTATCGGAGCGTGGCCGTGGCAACGCTAGTATTGCTCTCGACCTCTACATCAGTGCTCAAGGAACAACCTCAAAACCTTCGCTCTTGCGACGTCATCTCCATGAACGCAAAAGAATAGGGAGACGCTGGAGGGATCTTACTTATCCATCGACTCTACTGTTGGTGATATATTCAAAGACTGCCGAGGTACTTGTGTACGTATGGAACTGTTTCCTTTCATCATCACGGAAAGTTGATATTCTTTTTAGGAAAAGCTCCTCCAAAGTCGACACCCCAACTTTCAAACTCCTCGCTTCTCAAGCGCTCGCCACTGTTCCAACCAAAATTCTCGGCATTTGTGTACAGCTCGCAAGAGTGGAAAAGGCTATCGGACAAAGCGAGTTTCCTAACTCATACCTTCATCACCATATTAAGGATCAAGTCAGAGAGTACTTAGTTGGCTAAGCATTTGGAAATCGTGGAATTTGGAAAGTTTCGTATGGCATAACTGGGGACCTCTGGGTCTCTTGGAGTAAGGAGTATATTCAGTTTTCCAGCCCGCCAAACCCTCTATATCGATAATCTGAGTGAATTTAAGTTATATTGAGAGTACTCTCACGTGCGTTCTCTCCTGCTACTTTACTTTAATCTATGTCGTCATAAATATGCTCATTAGAGCCAGGGACTCGCGGTGGAGTGCGGGCAGAGTCTGGGCCGCGATCTGGGAGACCATAACTCTCTGGAACATCGATGTACGGTCCTCCACCCTGTGGTGAGAAACCTGAAATCTTCCGCCTCTTCGGACCTCGCTCTTCGTACATCTCCACAACGTCAAGCTCCCAGCCGTCCATGGATCCTTGTGACCTCTTCGGTGATACCTCTGAGATGCTCAAAGGACTCGGCCCTGGTTGGTCTGGTTGAGGGTCGTTCGATCTTCGCTGAAAATTTGAAGGCAAGCTTGGGTCAGGCGCTTCTATACCTGACCCAGCTGTGGGCACTTCTGGTTCACTAACGGGCAGAAGGCCGTCAACAGGTCCCGTCTGACTTTCGTCGGCGGTTAAAAGGCCGGGCTGATTGCCGTCAACATGAGCTGTGACATTTTGCCTCTCAGCACTGGTCGGAGACGAGGGGGTTGATCTCCGGGCCACTGGCCGAGGTGGAAGATTAAACGTGCTCTCGGCAGTGTACCATGAAGAAACACGACTATCACTAGAATGCGCATGACTGTGAACAAATTGGGAGCCAGGTGGAGGTTGTGGCGTTGATCTGCGGGAGATATGTGGCGGGAGCTCAGAACCTACGAGAACCGATGCGTTCGAGGTTGTTGGCTGAAGTTGTTCTTGCGTAGCATTACTTGTTGGGGATGGTGGTATGGAGTATGCAGATGAGAGGCTCTGAGGGGACTCTCGGGAAATATTGGTGTTGAGTGAAGGTGGCCTTGACCGTCGAGACAAATGTGGCGGAAGTTCAGGGCCAAACCGATCCAATGCGCTCGAGGTATTTGGCTGAAGTTGGTTTCGTGGGGGTAGTATAGAGTGTGAAGATGAGAGGCTCTGAGGGGACTCTCTGGAAATATTGGTGTTGAGTGGAGGTGGCCTTGACCGTCGAGCCAAATGTGGCGGAAGTTCAAGGCCAAAGCGACCCAGTGGGCTCGAGATATTTGGCCGACGTTGGTTTCGTGGGGATAGTATAGAGTGTAAAGATGAGAGGCTCTGAGGAGACTGTGTAAAAATATTGGTTTTGAATGGATATGGTGGTGGCCTTGACCATCGTGATAGATTTGGCGGCAGTTCAGGACCAAAACGATTCAATGCAACCATGGCAGAGGACAACTGAGGATCATTGCTGCCATCATCAGATGAGATAATAGACTCCCCTGGAGCCCCAGAGCGACTTTCTCGTAATCGAATTTTATTATATCGTCGATTCTTCTCTTTCTGGTAACCTTTCTCCTTGCGTTTCGATGCTGAAGTCGGTTGTGAGTTGGATAGCTGGAGGGATGGATCCTCCATAGTCAAATCCTCAGCAGGAGACACCTGGTAATCATTGCTGCCGGATACGCCCTCGTGACTAGGTGATAAATCCTCCATGCCCACATCATTAGAGGGGATAACAGACTCCCCTGGAGCCCCAGAGCGACTTTCTTGTGGTCTCGTTTTCTTATGTCGTCGATTCTTCTCTTTCTGGTGACGTTTCCCCTTGTGATTCGATGCTGAAGTCGGTGAGTTGGGTGATTGGGGTGGATCTTCCATAGTTACATCCTCTCCAGAGGGGGGGTTCCCAGAGCGACGTTCTTGCGATCGCTTTTCTCTGCGTTTTCGTTTCCTACTCTTCCTATGTCTTCGCTTATGCCTGCCCCCGATTGTATCAAACCCGAAAGGCGGCTTCGTTTCATCTAGTTCAAAGGTTGCACCGTTCAGATCAACAGTACCACTGCCGAAGAATGCCCTTATTATATCCGCCTGAATGCATATTGGCTCTGGATCCTCCCTGGACTCGTGTTGCTGAAGAAGTTGAGGGTAAAATCCGGTTTTTTGGAGTACACGGTAGGTTCGAATAGTTGGCTTGCCGCCCCTCCACACCGAGGTCTTAACCCTTTTGGACCGCTTGGACTTCGTTGCGATATCTGGGTTGACGCGTCCTCGGATTTTGGGATTGCTGTATCCAAGGATCCATGCCGTATTGCATAGTCTGACTTCCTCTTCATCATCGAGATATGCTGTGATGCCAACCCCCTTGATATTCTGTAGGGGTGCGTTCGGACCTAAGAGGGGGAACTTTCTCCAAGCCTTCAGAATGAGCTGAATAAAAGGGAATTCTGGCAAACACCGGCTCTTCACCTCGCGAAACCTCCCCTCTGCTACTTCGCAAAATGATTTGTCACAGTTCCAATCCTTCCTTAGATTGTCAAGCAAATTCTCGGGAGCCCTCTTTCCAGGTGCAAGCTCGTCGGCCCCCCTCTTTCGCTTGCGGCTGGGTTTCACCTCAATGCATTTCTCGAGAATTTTAGCAGCGATTGTGAGGTAGCGCATATTCTCGTCGAAAGTCAGGATACTTGGAATGACACAGCGTAGGGACAGTATATTTCTCTGCAGTCTTTCTCTGTGGCGCTGCCTTTGGATGTTGGGGAAGAGTGTGCCGTCCTCGAACCCGTTCTCGATGTCATGACGGTCTATCGTGCTCCATGCGGGAGCCTTGTATCGTAGATGCCGGACAGTCTGCGGGTCGATGAGGTGCCTTTGACCATTGAGCCCCTCAAAGATGCAGGACAAGACTCGACTAATATGGTGCCAATAGTTTGCAATTTGCTTGTCGAGATGCGCGGCGAGATGCTTTGCCCAGTTACCGAGGAAAAACTCAGCCCAAAGGCCGGTAAACGGGAGGACAGTGTCCACCGCATCTTTGATTTGCTGGCGTCTAAGCAATGCAACTAGGTGCTTTTGCTTGCCCTCTGGTAGCTTGTCAAGCCACTGCTGTGCGAGTAGGAGTCGACCAGTTCCCATATGCCTACTAACTTGTTGATAAACTTCTCCATCGGTGTAGCTTTCTGCAGCTGAATGCGAGTCAATAACAAAAAAAGAAAAGATTCGCTTTCTCGTGAGACTAACCTGGCCGAATGCAGAATACTCGCACCGTACACTCGAACCCCGATCCGAGCGCAGCGATCGCTCTCTCCAGGCATGCCGAGCCGAGGAGGCAAGGAATAACGGACGTATTATTTAGACAAGGGATTTGATCTGGCTTAAGAGTATCCTGGAATCGATGTCTAGATACGCCAATCGAACGAAGCATCTCATCCAAAGTTTCAGGATTAAGGATGCCTGTGATGGGTTGATTGGAGAGGAAGTCCTCAAAGTCTGGAACACTGGCTCGTTCTGAAAACCGCAGAGGACATTCTGCAAACCCTTCTGAAGTTAGGAGCGATAATGGGACCCTCATAATTCCCTCAAGATACTCGGACAGTGAAGCCATAGTAGACAAGTATAGGCCGTTTTGTGGCGGCGAGGATTTGATCGACCCGTTGTCAAAAATGATGGCATGGAAAGGTTTTCACCCTACGAACGAAATGATAATGATAATCAATCTTGAGTTGCATGTACGAACTATTCTTTTCTTCAAAATTAAACCCTTTTCTTTCTATCTTACTTTCTCGAGTGAACATGAAAGCAAAGTGTATACCCCCCTAGCTACACCCTTTTTCACCCCACATTAAAGTTAGTCACTTTGGGTGTCGTTTCAAACGGTACTAACTTTCGTTGATTTTGGGTGGTCTAACTTAAAGCGCGGCCGGCGCTAGGGGAAAAGGGAGCTCCATAAAGGAGCGGCCCTGTGTCAGTGAAGTACACCCCGCTGTAGTACACAGGGGCAATTTGTTAGTATGCCAACCCATTTTTTACAGCTGCGCTCCAATGTGCCTGGCCTTCCTGGCCCGTACTTGCTGGAGAACCTTGGCGCGTATCGGTGCTTCGACCGCCTAGAAGGTGCAAAACCAAGCCTCGTACTTGCCATTGGAGGCGCAGTAAAAAGACAGTGGTTAATGGAACACTCGATCGTCAAAACTGCCTACGATGAGAAGGAACATTCTGTCTCTCTCGCCCCCGTAGCGGACCATGTTTTCTTGCTGGATTGCGAGCTTCATCTACAACCGAATCAATTCCTGCCTCGCCTGAAGGGTGGTCTTGCAACGGGAGACGCCCAGCCACTTCTCCTCGCCCATGCAGCACGTCAGACCGGGGAGATCGCCTTTGGCTTATACAGCGATGTTCTGTCTCATTTCAGCAACCTTATTCTCCTCTTTGTCCCGGACTTTGATGGAATTCCACAGCTGATGGAATTCCTTTGTTTTTGGATGAGACAGACCATGGCGAAAGATTTCTCTACCTTTTCACGCATCCTCCTTCTGCACAACCGAAAGCCAGCCCATGGTGAGGTTGACTTTGAGCTCATGTTGTCTATGGCATTGCATCTTCGTCGAGTGGACCCAACCATGTCGTATTCCACCAATGTCATCAGGGAGATGATGCGAAAGTGCTTTCATCTCGTCAATTGCTCGCTGCAAGATGGTGCGCATCAGATGTGGCTTGAGCTAGATAACTCAAGGCGCGAACGCATCCGCGACCAAATGGACCTTAGTGCTCTGCATCTCAAGTCCTTACTGCGGTCGGCAATCCAGCAATTCGCTCATGCGCCTTCTACTCCTTTCAACGCTATATCTGCATCGAGGCTCCACTACACTGTTCCTGATCGCTTGCAGGAGCATCTGTCTTCTTTCCTGGCGGCGTTCAGGGATGTAGAGGGAGCAATTGGCTTCCTGTCATCGGCTCTGGTGATGGATGCCTACCCCCCAGGCATGCATAGTAGGTGGCTTATCAGGCACTCATTTTGAGAAGAAAGAGACAGCTGACAAAAATAGGTTTCCCGCCAGCATTGGTGTTTGATCAGCTCTACAAGGACGCAATACTCCAATGTGAGAGCAAGCACAAATTATACGGCCTCGTTGAGGTGATCAAGCGTGATTTCCTTTCCATTGCAGCGAACAACGAGAGGGCACACCGGGATTCTGCCCAGAGCCATGAGGCAAGGACGCACAAAGTCGGAGCCATGACTCCGTTGCAAGGCGCTGAACATTGCGCTTTCTGCATCGTCCAACCTCCAAGCCACACGCTTGATTGCCGGCACCGACTATGCAGTTCGTGCATCCTGGCGCGAGGGTGGTCTCCAATCGGCTCATGGCATTACGAGCTTAAATCATGTCCTTTATGTCGGGAACAAAACCTAACGACACTTACTATACAGCCTTTTACCGCTGGCAACAGGGTTCTTGTTCTCGGAGGAGACAACGCGGATAATATTTGGCAATTCCTCAGAGATCTAGAGCGCCATATCGGGCTGAAGTTGGTCAATCTCACCGAGTTTTTCGATGAAATCAGGGCACATGGTGTTGGTAAGTTTCCTGCTCAACTTGGGGCGCTTGGTCTAATCGTCCCAGGTATATTCTTTGCACTTGCAGTTTTTCTAGAGGGATGGAGCCTTTATGATTGCAAATATCACCTATCTCGAATGAGCCGTACTAAGGTCCGCCGCGATACTGTCGGGTTTGGGAGCAGGCTTGTGTGGAACTTGCGCGAGGTAGTCCAACGCTGCAACAAGTCTATGATCGTCATCGATACCGGAAAAATGGTCTGGTCGAATAGACAACTCGAGAACCGGACATGGTGATTTTCCCCCGCATATATGGAGTTTTCGTCCGCTAACTGCCCGAGGAGGCGCGATCCAGACATCACCGTTCAATACCATGGTGGTCCGTACGTTCACGGTAATCTGCTGATGTTGTCCAGTCGCCTTTTGGCGAGCTTGTTCTTTGTTGAGCTTGCGTCCAAGCCCGATTCATCTTCCCCCCACTATTGTGCTTTAAGACTTCAATGTCGGATTCCGCCTGGCCCTGCACTGCTTGAACTTCTCTATCGGCTGAACAGGGAGAAGATTTCTCTATACCACAAAAGCTTTGAGGCCAATGAGACTAAGACACCGCTATGTACCGAAGAGATGATGGTCCGGTGCCAACGAAACCAGCCCTTCCTCAAGATGATCATGATACCAATTATTTCATATGAAACCGAAATCCGGATTGGGATAGATGGTTTGGATGGAGAAAAATATTGGATTAGCAGATGTCCGTATAAGCTCGGACAGCTCATTCAAGACCAAGGGATGGACAATGTCTTCGGAAGGAGAGATAGGCAAAAATACCATGGTTTGTGTGCAGGCTTTTAGGCAGAATGAAAGCAAAATTTATTGTACATTTTGGTAACTATTGACACACGATGTACAAAGACCCAACTAGATCGCGCCAAAATCCCTCACTACTGAAAACATGTGTTGACAAGGGATTCCAATTTCGCATAGTTATAAGTTGCTATAGGTCCTTGTGACGATACTCTTTTCGGCAAGGATGGTGAGGTCCTACTAGGTTGCCGGGGGAGATAGCTTGATGCGGAGGTGCGAGGGCATTCCCCAAGTAAGGCTGACTGCAGATATGTCGCGGGTGATTTAGTGCTCTCAAACGACACTGATGCAGGCGCAGAGGTCTCAGACAAGTTGCTTGTCGACGTCATCGCGCTGGGCATGGGAGAATTGGTGCTCAACCCAGATGATAGCCCGGTGCTGTTCTCTGCCCTGACAGCGGCGTGGCCAAAGTTGTCCGACCCACACAACGCATCCATGGGCACAGAGGCGCTTGAAAACTTATGAATCAGGCCAGGCTCCGATTGAAACCCAATGTAAAAACGGTTGTTATATGCTTTGAGGAGGACAAGAATTTCACCGCCATATAACTGGTGCCAAGCGTTTGCCTTTTTGCAAACCCCCCATCCCTTATTCCTCATCCCTCTTCTCTCGACCCGATTTTTCTTAGATCGAGGTAGATGCTCTTTGGGGGGTGAGGACGAGTGCGGAGGCATAACGAAGGAAGGACTGATTGATTGTTGGAGCCAAGTCAGAGGGGGCGACAGACTGCAGTCTGGATGTCTGGATGTGTATGGTGATTATGTCGTTGCAGGTATTTAAATTTTTTAAGGAGGGATATAGCCGCCCAGGTGCGAGGTGGCCAAATATAGTATCATCGGTGGGCGGTAAGGTGGTTTCGTGGGACTCAGATGGGCTGTAGCCGCCGAGACTGGCGCTGGTGTCTCGGCGGCTAAGGAGGTGTTAGGTGGAGGGGTGGGGGGTATTAAAATTAATCCTACAAAAGCGCTTGAGTTTTAAATTTAGTACAAGGGAATGAACGACTTGAAGTATGTATCCTCCGAGTCCCAGTCCTCTTACCTCGATATTCCCTTTCCTTAACGTTTCTGTCGTCTTCCAGCAATGGATCGCATATCTTGGTACCTGGTCGCGTGCTGTGGCCTGTGCGGCTTCATATTTTTGTTATGGGTACTCAAATGTCAATGGCCGAACTTCAAAAACAGCTTTGCAAAAGGGTTTATTTACGCTCTGCTAATCAAGCGAGGCCAATTTTGGGACAGCGTCACGCGCTTTGAAGCAAGCCTTCTGCTGGTTTTCTTTTTCGCCAATTTCGTGTTGATACTCGTTCCCTTCACCGGGGTCGACCTGAGGCAGGTAGAAAAGAGGTCCGCGTCTTTGGCAGTCGTCAACATGGTCCCTCTTTTCGTCGGCGGGCGCATTGGGCCCGTACTCGAGGCTTTGAATGTTCACAGAAGCACACAGGGAAACTTCCACCGTTGGGTTGGCCGAGTTTCCGTCCTCGAGGCGTTACTACACGCAACAATCGTTCTGATTCTCAAGCCCAAACCCGGTTCGCTAGTCACGTCGGGCTGGCTCGTAAGTAATCGATTTTGACATGGATCTGCCACTCTAATATTTTTCTAGTGTTTTGGAGCCATACTAGGAACCTCAATCTTTTCTATTTGCGTCTTTAGAGTCTGGTTGGGATGGGGATTTGTCCCAGGTCATATTATTTTGGTCTTGAGTCTTGCCAGTGCTTTACTATGGCACACAAAAGACCTTCCTAGTAAAAGGTCAATGATTGTCATCACGACATCTGCCAGCATCTGGATCAGTTCTACAGTGTACCGCAGGTATAGGCTATACCGTTCGCCGCTCATCGGCAATATTACCTTCAAGTGCGAGGCTGCAAGCGCCACGAAGATTGTTGTCGCCTTGAATCGTCCGGTTCAGGTGCCACCAGGAAGCTACTTCAACATCTTCTTTCCAGCCAGTTTTGGATACAGCTACAGCGGATATCCGGTTGTGGCGCTCTGGCATGAGCCAGACAACCTCAGTCCCTCGCAGTATGTATCAACCATTGCATTTTTGCTGTCTCGACGCTCTCAGCAATTTCGGCCTTTTTTGCACTCGCTGCGCCCAAGCTACGCAACGGCACTTGCTAGGCTCAAAAAGGGAGATCAGATTCGGCTTGAAGGCCCTTTTGGCCAAAAACAGTCACTAGAGTCTTGTGAAACTGTGATGCTGGCCGCGAAGGGCATTGGAATTGCAGGAGTGCTTCCATTGGCCCTGGAGCTAGCGAAGATGCGACAGCACGATGACCGGATCAAACTAAGACTCCATGAGCTGTCTAAGAAACAAAACACCCTTACTAAAAATGAGAGTGCGTCTCAGGGGGCCGAAAGACGCCAGATCTCCAAAGAAAAAGACAAAATCTTGACAGAGAGGGAGGAACTCGCTCGAAAACCCCTTTTCCGTGTTGCTGCCAAGACTATTGATCTTTATTGGTCATTAGAAAGCAATTGCCAGGTAGAGTGGATAACCCAAGAGCTAAGAATGTTACAGAAAATGGATCCTGAGAATGCAAGTCCTGTCCCACTCCACCCATTTCCTCACTAGTCGATTGCTAACCGTTCAAAGAGATTTTTGATGGTATGGTGTGGATATCCTCAACAAAGAACTGGTGCTCCGCCATTTAGAACTGTAGACCCATTTTGGATGTGCATCGAACCTTTGCCAGGGGGCCAGTCATTTGATTCGCTCGTGGTCTCAAAAATAACAGAACAGAGGCAGCGAGGAAGAGGCAGCATGATGGTTGTCAGTAAGTGTCGCTCAAGATCAAAACGTACAACGCTAATATCTCAAGCCTGCGGAGATTCATCATTCACGAATATCGTTCGTAAGGGAGTGATTGATAGCGTGGACAATCTAGCCATAGAGTTCGTGGAAACAGAGTACCGCCCATCATTCATAGGTCCTAGTGATGTGACTCAAACTGGTTTTGAGGATGGGATC
Organism: Neonectria sp. DH2; assembly: GCA_003934905.1. NCBI lineage: Eukaryota > Fungi > Ascomycota > Sordariomycetes > Hypocreales > Nectriaceae > Neonectria > Neonectria sp. DH2. The sequence continues at coordinate 1,476,393 of RQWH01000009.1, read as the reverse complement.
AGGCGCAGGATGAGGCTGAGGACCCACAGGGAGCCACAAGATATCGAGATGCAAAACTTAACGGCCCGTACATCAGATGGAAGCCTATATTCAGTAGCTTTAAGCTCAGAAAACTCTTCGATTGTGTAGTTCAGGCAATCATTTCAAGTCAATTTTCAAGTCTTTAACTTGATCTTCATGGAAATTCTAGCTCGCTGTAGTTCATATCTCACATCTTTGTTTTCCCAAATCTCCTATCAACGCCGGCGATAAAGTTCTATTACACTATGATTTACCCTCACACTTTTAGGCCAATTGAAACTAGATTAGCATTACGAGGGGGTGACCAAAAATAGATGAGCTATTTTCTTCACTTGATGAAAGTTAGTACCTCAAAATCAAACAGTACTTTCGAGGTCTAATTTTCATCGTTCGATTAAAGTTAGTACCTCGAAGGCAAACCTTACTTCTGAGGTCTAACTTTGATCATAGGGTAGCTAGGCTACCTCAATTAGTTCGGTGCATCGCATTATTTAAAGCCATGGGACAACTTCGTCTGACATTACCACGCAATCAACATACACCTTTTCTATCACACTCATCCACACACCATGGCCAATGGCGATGATCATATTGTCGGCCTTTCTGGGTCCCTTCGAATCAAAGGAAAAATCGTCGCTCACGAAAAGCTAGCCAAGAAGCTTAAGAAATATTGCCGGGATGTTCAATATGGCGACCGGACATTTAAAGATGTCACGCTTCTCATTGCTTCAGAGAAAGAATATAAGAAGCGTAACAGTGGTATTCAGACAGTTCTACAGAGAGGTGGCAAGATCGTTACGGAAGCATGGATGAAAGACATCTTATCTTCGAAGAAATGGATTGAGCCCAGTGATATGTATTGCCATGAGTCAGGTACAATAGGGCCCTCAGTAACAAAAGACATTTAATAACCATTCATATAGGAAAGAAGCGGGCAATTAAAGCGCCTAGCCCCGTTCAAGTGGAAGATGTTGAGGACTCGGACGCAAAAGCCTACCGCAAGAATAGCAAGAAGGACCGGAAAACGCCTTCCCCAATTGAATTTCCAGACAAGGACCTGCGGGCCAGTTCAAGCAAAACGCCTGGTCTAGATGAAGTGGAAGATGATGGGGACGAAAAAGCCTACCGCAAGAAGGACCGGAAAACGGCCAGTCCAAGCAAAACGCCCGGCCTTGATGAAGTGGAAGATGATAAGATCTCAGATGCAAGAGACCACCACAATAATGGCAAGAAGGAACAGCCAGGCACAGGCTTTAGCCTACGCAACTTGATCCCATGGGCCAGTGGGGCAAACGGAGACGGTGTAGTTGAAACTAAGGATGATGAGGAGGGAGACAAGCAAAGTGAAGATGATGAGGAGGGAGACGAGCAAAGTGAAGATGGGGTGGAGGGAGACGAGCAAAGTGAAGATGAAGGGGAGGGTGGCAAGCGCCATAAGAGGAACAAGAAGAGCAAGAAGAGTAAGAAGAGCAAGAAGAGCAAGAAGAGCAAGAAGAAGGACCAACAGCCAGCCCAAAGCGAAGATGATGAGGGGGGAGACGAGCAAAGTGAAGATGAAGAGGAGGGTAGCAAGCGCCACAAGAAGAGCAAGAAGAACAAGAAGAAGGATCAACAACCAGCTCAAAGCGAAGATGAAGAGGGGGGAGATGAGCAAAGTGAAGATGAAGGGAAGGGTAGCAAGCGCCACAAGAAGAGCAAGAAGAACAAGAAGAAGGACCAACAGCCAGCTCAAAGCGAAGATGAGAGAGAGGGAAGAAAAGACAAGAAGAGCAAGGAGAAGAACCAAATGGCTCTCACCGTCCGAGGTCAGCCAAGCCCAGCGCAAAGCGAAGATGAAGAGGAGGGAAGCAAGCACCACAGGAAGAGCAAGAAGAGCAAGAAGAAAGATCAACAGCCAGCGCAAAGCGAAGATGAAGAAGAGGGAAGCAAGCGCCACAAGAAGAGCAAGAAGAACAAGAAGAAGGATCAACAGCCAGCTCACAGCGAAGATGAAGAAGAGGGAAGCAAGCACCACAAGAAGAGCAAGAAGAACAAGAAGAAGGATCAACAACCAGCTCACAGCGAAGATGAAGAAGAGGGAAGCAAGCACCACAAGAAGAGCAAGAAGGACAAGAAGAAGGATCAACAACCAGCTCACAGCGAAGATGAAGAAGAGGGAAGCAAGCGCCACAAGAAGAGCAAGAAGAGCAAGAAGAGCAAAAAGAGCAAGAAAGGCAAGGAATTAGAGCAAGTTGAGAAAGTCGAGATGGCCTCCGATGTCTCGATGAATTCCCGCATTGAGGACCTTGGCACATTAACTCCATCTGATCATGGCTCATCCAGCTCAGATGATAGCTCATCCAGCTCAGATGATGGCCCATCCGGCTCAGATGATGGCCCATCCGGCTCAGATGATGGCCTATCCAGCTCAGATGACAGCTCATCTAGCTCAGATGACGACTCATCCGGCTCAGACGATAGCTCGGATGATAGCTCGGATGGTGATTCAGACACAGAGTCTGAAGATCAGATCTTCTCCATCATCCCCAATATCCCCAAGATCCTCAAGATCCCCAAGAACATGTCGATGGGAGCACCGCGAAGGGAATTAAAGAAAAGGGTCACACATTTGGAGATGGCGAGACATCCGGATGGCTCCCCTGGTCCTTTCAAAGTGAAGATCGACTGTATAATGCCTCGCGGGGATATTCGAGTATCTACGCCTGGGCTTTGGCCTGGAACTGAAAATGCATGGATCGTTCGAGGTAAACGATACCCTATCGCAAAGGAGGAATATCTCCGGTCTGGAGGCATTCAAATGAAAAGTAGATCCGTAGACGTTCTTTATGATCGGGATATTATGGAAATGATTGTGAAGAATGTCGCATTGTCTCACGATGGTTCTATCAGCATGGTTGGTGCCCTACTTGGGGAGGATTTCTGGTCACTATGGACAATATCAGGCCACAGGTCAGTTTACAAAAAGGGAGACGTGTATTGGTTTTTCGACTTTCATTATCGACTGGGGGACGAAAACAACACCTTCCAACACACATCACGCGGCCACGCAAGGACGGGACAATAGAAGAAACCGACATACAAAGGGCTTACCGCCAGTTGTTTCACAAATACCGCCGTTTGGCGAGACCTGCTTAAAGCTCAAGCGCCTATTTTCGCTAGGCTCTCTTTTTGGTGGAGGGCTTCAGATTGGATTTACTATAGCCCTGCATTCAGTTAATAATCTGGTCTGAATTGGATGTTTTGATCGTGTGCCTAAGCCCACTGAGTGAAGTCCCAAGTCACGGCGAGTACATTCCCTCCCCAATCTCGAACCAGGTCAGCCAAGACAAACATTCGGCAATCTCAACACTCTGTGACGAGTAGATCAATCATGACGACTTCTGTTGTGAACCTTATATCAAAAACCGAATTACTGGGTCGATGAATAGAGCCCGCAGAACTACGTTGATGGCTGCTTAGTCACAAGTCAAGATGGAATATGTGACTAAGCCTTCAGCTGCGGGCCATCTCATTCTCCAGCGCTGGAGCAGAGTCGGCGGCGGGCTCGGGCGCGGCGGGGCTGGCGGGGAGTTTGGCGCGGGAGCGGGCGGGGAATTGGGCGGGGGTAGGAGACGCAGAGCGGCATCGGCGGACGGGGGCCTGGCAGTGGCCCTAGTCGAACGAGGCAGTCATAACCACTGCTGGAGTGTGTTCCAGATCGCCGTGTGTGACGGTCGCTGGAGGAGGGAGGGGCAACGGCTAGGCTGAGCGTAGGTTGTGTTGACACTGAGGAAGACCGAATAAAGCAAGAAATAAAGTAGGGGAGAGGCGGGATTCGCCTTCTCAAAAAGCTCCATCAGCGAATTTGGATTGCTGAGGTCTTCAGTATGGTGAACTCGGTTCCTCGCAAGTGTTCATCAAATTGTCCTATACACACAAGCCGTGGCCCGAAGCCGGGACGATTTCAAGGAGAACAAATTCCGAATCTACGCTCATAGGCAGCCCCCCACTGACACTAAACACGCTCATAGTCCGCGATAGCGCTAGACTCTCCTGTTACTCACAGCTTGACTTTTCTCAGCATGATCCATCACCTCGACGCCAGCGGTCTTTCGGTTGGTTTATTTCGCAAGTCAAGGGGTATTGGTCTGAAGTTGGAAGAGGAAGTCAGATACTCCCAGACGATGTGTCACTACATGCTGAGGAGCCGCCATATTATGGGTTGCTATTGCTGGGAGGTGATCTTTCATGTGGTGGCTCTTGGTTGGGTAGTAAGTAAGTGTTACTTAGCTAAAGACTCCATATGCTGAGACATCATCGAAGCAAAATCATCACAGTCTCCAATATACTCAAAGCCAATAAGAGATCGAAAACCTTCCCCAAGTCTTGGTGGCTCCTTGCTCACCCACACGACTAGATTATCTGAGTCGTTTCCCATTACCACTTCACAGAGACGCTTAGTGAAATCTGCCAGCGTGGGAATTAACAACCTTGTCCCCACGATCAAAACAGCATCAACGGGCTGCACTAGGTCCCTATTAAATGCAGTTATAATCTCAGCTTCATTAGGACAGTCTGCTCCATAAAGAAGAACATTGGGTTGGAGCAATCCTATCGTGTGCCTTCGCTTGCCTATTATGTCCTGATGTAACTGATCTTTCTCACAACGGGAGCAGGAAGTCATGACTAGCTTTGAGAAGGACTTTGGATCAACTTTGATAGTATGTATAGGTCTCATGTCACAGACCAGTGTGTCTGCGCGGCCATGGAGCCACATTGTCCTTTGAGATAGATGGGGAAGCTCGGTTTGGCGACAATCGATGTTTTGGGTGTAATGGCACCGGAGACTGTCAAGCTGAGCCAAGCGCTCAGCGAACTGATCAAATGGAGTGAATGAGCCTTTTTCGCTGGGCTGTAACTTCTGTAGGATATCGTTGTGTAGCTGCTCAGCTGAATCTGGCGTAGAGTAGGCCGAAGCGTCATATACAATGCGGCTTGATTTCTGGGAGCGGGAAGAACTTTGATAATCAGGGACTATTGAGTTTAGTTTCGAGGGTGTAGATATAATAGATAGGACTTACTGCCTGCATTAGTCGAGATACCAGCGCCACTAATGATGATGATGTTGTTTTTATCATGAAGCCTTTTGGCCAAGAGGTTCAGATCTCTTGAATGGGAAAGACGAGGTGTAGAAAGATTCTCAGGGAGTCTTGCGTGAGGATGATCTGGTGGGAACACAAAGGAAGGCAGCTGGAAGGGCTTTGCTAACGTATGGGGAATGTCGCTTCCAGAGTGTCGACAGTATTGCCAGATGGTTTCAGGATGAGATAGATTAAATGTTGAAAGCGGATGTCCTCGTCTTAGCCAATTCAAAGTCTCTTGGCTAAGGTCATGAGGCATAACCTGTAACTTCTTCCAAAACCGACTGAGGTACTCAGTGCAAAAGATATTAAAAGAGCACTCAATACCACGGCGGCGTGCGATACAAGATGCACAAGCGAAGCCCCAGTAGTTCGGGAGAAAGACGCAATCTGGGAAGGGCATAGCGCTTTCGTGATGGCTATTGGTCTCGTGACAGCTGGTGCAGGGTGCAAGAGCGAGTTGGCCTTTCGAGTATGCGAGAAAGGCGTTGACAACGCTAGCGCGCCTGGCAAGCTTTGATGAGAGATCATTGGATGAGTGAAAGCAAGTGAGACGCCGAGGCGGAAGGGCGGATGCATTGACTTGGACGCGGGTAGTGATGTATGGTTGAAGCTGATCAGCTTCGATGGGGACTTGAAGCCATCCATCGCCAAGGTCGATATGATCAAGTTCGATGTAGTGGTCGACGTGGTCAATGTCGACATGGTCAAGCTTTGGCTGTTAATACGAGGGAGGATGAAAAGTTGCAACAGTGCATACCGGGCGTTCGATGGCCATGACGGTGTGACGTCTGCTGGCTTGGGATTGCTTTCGAGGGTCTTTCAATCAGGTGGCGGGCTGGCTCAGTGGCAAGCCAGCGGGGTGAGTTGAACGGAGTGAGAATCGATGGATAGCAAGAGGATGGGAGTAGGAAAGGGAAGAGAAAGGGCAAGAGGGGACTTAAGTACTCTACACAACTGGAAGACTGGAGGGCCGATTGCAAGGCGTAGCGGGTAACTGTTAAATACATAACGGAGTGGGCAATGGGGGGAAGGTGAACGAAAACACTGAACTCTGAATTGGTCCACTCTCCCTCCCGCTGGACAATGGCGACTTGCCCTAATGTATTGAGACGCGAGGGCCTCGGGCGTAGCACTACGCTTGTCGAGCCTTGTGAAGAACCCGAGTTTGTGGCAAGGGAGATCGTGATATTCATAGTTAAATGTCTTGGGCAATCTGTCCGCCTTGTACAGTTAATAGTCGCATGTTATTGCTAAGCACCTCCTACGTCGAGTGCTTTGTCTTTCTACAGCCATTCTGCGACCTTAGGGTCGCGACTGTAGCAGTTGGTGTGCCAGGAGCTGTCGGCGTAGGCCCTGGTGGTTCATGATGGCTTCGCGTTGACATATTCGGGGCTGTTCTATGCTTGCACCCGATTGGGATTGAACAGGATTCTCTGGTCGTTGACGATCGATTGGCTTCGCGTTGCTAGGGACTCTGGTTGACGATGGTGGGCAGTTTTGCATCGCTGTTGGCGGTTGGCTCGCGTTGGTAAAGGTGTATGATATCTCGTTGGTATATGTCAATCGGAAATTCATATTGTAGGGCCGTGTTATAAGACGTCCAAGAGAGCTGACTTGAAGACATCTGTGTCGCTTGGTTTGAGGGTCTACTTCCATGCGCTCAGATGCAAGAGGGGCAAAAGAGGAAAAGATAGTCCAACAAAAGGATGTGCGTTCCGGTGCATGGTTATTGCTCATGATGTACCCCCTGCTGCGCCCGCCAATCTTCGAGCAAGATGGTACATGTACGTGCTGCGCCGAAGGGCAAGAGTCCCTTAGCCGCTTTTGGAAGCGCATTTCTTGGCAAAGCCCGATCTTACTATGGCGCTTCACTGCCCTGACCCGGGGGTGAAATGTCCAGAGACCAACAGGGTTAGTCCTATGGCTTCCAGACCACCAAAAGCAACGAGTGCTCTTGGTATATAATAAGCGGCAGCCCACCACAATATATTCAGCTCGTTAGAGGGTAATCCAGATCATCAAAGATATGACAACCTCTTCTCTGATTTTCGACAAGCTCCTCAGTGGACCAAAGGATGTAGACGAGTTGGATATACTCCTGTCCATTACTAAGAAAAGAATCAAACGCAGCTTAAACTTTTCAAAAGTAAGTTGAGCGTGTTGTTGTTATTGTTGTTGTTTTGATCAGCAAGTTAATCCAAGTTAGATATTTGAGCTTGGCCAAGATGATCGATGGAATATAAAGGAGTGCGCTCGGGAAGTGGGCATTAAGTCACATTCGGCTCGCTGCGTTCAATGTGACATAAATCGTTGCGGCAAAGATCGTGACAAATCGCGTTGGACTGGCATGGAGGTTTGGATTTTGCTATGTTCGATTGGTATACTGAATGACAACAAGGCCTTTACCATTGGCCCCCAGCCTCTTCCACGAACTGAGTATGCAAGGACAACTCAAGTAGCAAAAGTATGTCTATCTACTATTTACATTGCACTACTAATATAGTTTTAGTTGAAAGCCGACCCTAAATGTCCAGAGTGCAAACATAATGCTCAAGATCTACGTGGGCTAGGAGAGCATCTAAATCAGAACCAACTCTGTCGTCGATTTATCAATAAAGCCAAATACTTGGTCATTGAGGTCATCAAGAAACATGGAGCGATGACCCAAACGGCCATTGAGCGCAAGTGTATCTCTACTTCCAAGTCGACTGTCTTTCATGTACTGAACAGGAATGACTCGGTAAGTCAGAGACTTTAAGATGTGAACTAAGCTAACTCTCCAACTAGCTTTTTTACAGGTCAAAGGACAATGAATGGAGCATAACAGACATCGCTCGCGAACTTTTTGAAGAAAGACAAAGGCTACAGCAATATTGGTCTATAGATCAGCCTAATTCTACTTCTACGACTAGCACTGAACCTCTTGGCATTGTTAATGACTTCTGTATTGCAGCAGAGGATTCAAGCAATGATACAAGAGTGATTGAAGATACGTTGGATGGTACTAGAGAGTTGTACAGTCCAACCTTCCCAGTCGATCAGTTGAACAGGGGGATATCAGCTTTGCATACTGATCCCCCACATGAACTATGGAAGATGAGGGTAGGGTATATTGTGGACCCTCTTTGGCAGATGAGGATAGGGTACATCATGAATGGCCCTACAAGCTTTCGGGGTACGTAAAATTAAAAGGAGGAAGAAGAAGGGGAGGGGCAGGAGGGGGTTTAAGTACTCTACACAACTGGCGATGGGGTAGAGAAGTGACCGAAGATTCTGGGAATGGCGACATCATCAATCATCACAAGGTAGTAAAGGAAAAGCAAGAGGTCTCGAAATCTTTTTCCCTATGAAATCGCTCAGGTTAGGCGGTCCAACGCCTGGCTTGGGTCAAATCCGTCAAGCTCCGCTTTGCTCAATTTATCCCGTAACTTTGATAACAAATTCTCCCGTTCCACTTGTTCTAAACCCCCTTGAAAACTCAAGTCACCCGTTCTTGGGACTTGAAACGTATGTAAGAACTTGTATGTCGCCGTGTCATCGAGCATTACTCTAGCGGCTGTCATCCTGGTGGTCTGCAATGATTGTATGAGCTTTTCCTTTTCTTTCTCCCTCCAACGGGCTTTTCTGGCATCTTTCATCACATTCTTCTGTATAGTTGAGTATGTCTGTTCTTCGAGCCACTGTAGCTTTTCGGGGGGATCGCTCTGCTGTATCTGGCTTGTAACGTTGATTTCGCTGTAGCATTCGCCAAGACATCTTGGTGGGTTCTCTTCAGTGTTTTCCCAGATACTGATCCCGAATAGAAAGCGATGGTTGTCTGCTCCGGGCCGGAACATAAGTTCGTCGAATATGAACCAGCAATGACGTGTGTCCGAATTCCATTGCCATACCCCCACCTCCAGGTAAGGCGTGGGGCTCAAGGCCCATTGTACCCAGTTGATGCATCGACCGATGTCTTCTTGCGGGTAGGTTTCGCCATCTATGAAGAGCAACGCAAGTCTCGCAGTAAGGCCGCGTATCACGAATGGGTATTCCACTAAGATAGGCGGCCGAACTTCTCCGAGAGGTTGGTACGCGGGTTGCGGGCCAATGAGCTCTGGAGAAAGTGACATGATGGCAAGGTAATGGAAAGGTAATCAGTTTTGAAAATAGTGAAATTATTGGTGTAAGTTGAGATTTGAACTGTTGGCAATTTGGTTCTTATGTTGCTGGGTGCTAGTGAGCATGATATATCTCTTTAAGGATGTGAAGCATCCTTTCCGCTCACTGCAGGGATGCTTGGCCAATCGTCGAAAATAGTACATATGACCGTCAAGCACACTCCGAGGGATGCATATGCACGTCGTGCTTAGCGTTCATGGCGTGTCCGTATAGACCGGGCGTTTTGGGGTGTCCTAACCCCAACCGGTTTATAGAACTGCCAAAGATGCCCGTGCCTGCAAGGACGGCAGAGGAGTCTCTGTCACAAATACTGGCCATCCCCCGCAGAGAGTTCCTTTCTCTTTACTCTCCAATCTTCCCTGGACCTCTGACAAAACTTTCTCAAGTATTTTCTACTATGCATCAGTGCAAGCTCCCAGGAAAGGCTGAGCCGGGACGCCAAATGGTTTTCTTCCCAGCTTAGGTCTATTTATTCTCATAGACTAATAAAGTCCAGAGTCTTGACGATAGGCCTCATTATTCTAATGCCCCCATGCTCCTTCTCGCCCTTAATGTGCTACTCGTACGACAGCCTCCGACCACCCCTTCGCCATGACAATATCGCCTCGAGCCGGAGAAAAGAAAAAGACATTCTCTGGATGAAAAAGAATGCCCTCTCATAATTCCCTACACACAATGTGATACCTAGCCTCACCAAGACGCACGAAAGACTGTCAGCTCTGGGGGTTCAGTACAATAGCCTACAATCAACTGTCACTACACTGTTCAAACGGCACACTTGAGACCTCCTCCGCACTGAAGCGAACCACGATTAGCAAACTAGATAATTTAGCTCCCCCTATACTTTTCAAGCCCAAATTGATCCAGTCCAACTCCAACTCATCGTCAAGTTTCTTATCGTCTTTTGGTGGTTGTCATTATGGCGTTCCAGGTTTGTTCCAATAGTCCGACAACACAGCCGGCAGCATCTTCCCCCAGAACTACTACTCGTGTGGACACTCGGGTTAAGTGGGAACTGTATCCATGCCTTCTCAATGTCCTCGTCGCATGTTGCGGTCGTGAGCATCTCTGCGCGCTGATGTTGTCTGCTGACATTATGCCTCTGTAGGTGTGCAGGCCAATTGAATTGTTTATGACAAACATCACAGTATAGTAGTTCCTCTGGACTGTGCCGGCTTTCGTGTTCGTCTAACTCTGATTTTCGCTGAAAGAGGTCACAACAAGCTTTACATGCAAAAGGCCACTCGGAGTGTCGATTATGGTGTCGCTTGAGGCTTTCAATGCTTGTATAGCGTTTACTGCATACTTTGCAGGGTGGTACATCTTTCGCTGGCTTTTGAGTGTGTCTGGAAGCCTGGTGTCGCTTGAGCTGTGAAGCAAACTCAAAGCCAAGTGGACACGAATTGCAAGGAAATGGACTTTCCGCGGGCTCTTGGACTTCCTTGGCATGTTTTGAGGCAGAGGATCGCTCTGAATCAAAGTTGTGATCAGACATCTCGTCGTCAGTTTCGTATGAGGCAGAGGATCGCTCTGAATCAAAGCCATGATCAAGCATCTCGTCGTCAGTTTCGTATGAGGCAAAGAATCTCTCTGGAATAAAGTCGGAAACCATCGTCTTGTCATCGATTTCATCAGAGGATCCGTCTGAGCTACTGTCAGAAGAAGAACGAGTTGCGTCTGGTATTGTATTCACCTGAGTCGGAATAAGAACTTCCAATCGTAGTTGATTGTAAATCAGGAACAGTAGTCTTAGAGTCTTGCTGAGCTTTGCATGGAGTGAAGGCGGAGGGATCATTTGTGTTAGGATTGAATTGAGAAGATGCAATTGGGCTTGATGGGTTGGTGCTTTTCTCGCCGAGCTTGGCAAGAGGGAAAGTTTGTTGCATACGTAGAGATTGAGGAATCAATGTTGAAGAAGTCTCGAATAGTGTGGTCGCTTGACGGGGTGAGGGGGGTTGGTTGGCATCAGGCTGGACATGAGAACGCTTCAGCCTCTTGGCTGGCCTCTTTTGTCCTGGCGGCGGATGTGTTTTGAGTCCCCTTGCTAACTCAACATCATTGAAATCCTGATCAAGTATGGATGGCCCATTCATGGAACATGTGTTTTGATGTTTTTTCATATTTCTGTCGTGCTCGAAACCCTTGTTGCATTTAGAGCAATGAAACGGCTTGTCAAGGTTGTGCTGGCTTAGCTTGCAGTGGCGTGATCTGGAATGTGCGTTCAGGTTGTCTTCCCTCGTAAATTTTGTTCCACATTTGCAAAAAAGGCCCTTCTTCCTCTTCGTATTATGCAACTTGTATGCTCCACCTTGTGCATGTGCTTCGGGGGGAAACAAGACCTCGGACTGGAATGAGAGGTCCTGAGTATGGTCTGCAAGAGACAGAGGTTGTTGTCGACCTTGATCCAGAGGTTGTTGTCGAGTCTGAGTGAGGCCTGCAAGAGCCAGAGGTTGTTGTCGAGGCTGAGTAAGGTCTGCAATAGACAGAGGTTGTCGTCGAGGCTGAGTAAGGTCTGCAATAGACAGAGGTTGTTGTCGACCTTGATCCAGAGGTTGTTGTTGAGTCTGAGTGAGGCCTGTAAGAGCCAGAGGTTGTTGTCGAGGCTGAGTAAGGTCTGCAATAGACAGAGGTTGTTGTCGACCTTGATCCAGAGGTTGTTGTCGAGTCTGAGTGAGGCCTGCAAGAGCCAGAGGTTGTCGTAGAGGTTGAGGAATCGATGTTGGAGAAGTCTCTAATAGTGTGGCTGCATCTGCGGGCACCTGCCTCAGTTTCGCCTCACAGTCGCCGACAGCTCTCCAAAAGTCCATCCTGATGGTGGGTAAGTGCTATTAGCGATGCAGATCAGGTAGCTGCTACTGAAGTTAATGCCTAGAGCTTGAGGAAATATCAAAGATTGGCATTGAAAGTTTGTGAGAGGACTGAAGCCCAATGCTCAAGAATTTGATGGCGTTGTCTTGGAGGGGCGCGGATGCTCGCTCTAAAGGGGGCTGGCTTGTGTGAGAGTGTGATTGTCCATGTATCAATTTAGCGCCGTTTTCTCTCTGTAGATGCAGGCTTCACTCAAGCCACCCTGCACCCATCCTACATCCATCCTATCAGGGTAGTATTTGCTTCTTCCCATCTGCATGTGCGTTGACTAGAATGGGGCGAGGGCTGGGTTCCATGTTGGTTGTGGCTGCTCATCCTAGCCCGGGCTAGGGCCAAGGGAAGAGTCCTCATGAGAAGGGACGGCCGCGACAAGCCGACCGCACACATCGCCACTAGTGCTTGCTCTCACCTTACCCGGTAACCCACAATGTATCTCACTCGTGCTCGAATTAGCCAAGCGCATTGGACTTTGCACTCTCAAGTGCTCCAAACAGGCAAGGAGTTGCCGTCCCGCATACACAATGGTCAAAATCGGAGATAATGCCCCCTTCAATATATTCTTATATCTTAAGGTGAACCCACTGATCGTTCGGGTCTCAAAATACACGTCTCTCCTCCCAGCAAATTTGGTTCTACCTCTAGAGCCATCAGCACCAGGCCAGCTCCGATACAATGAGTGCAGCCGGAGTCAGTCCACACCATGCCTCAAGCCAACTTTCAGTTGCTGTCATCGGGACTGGAGGAACAGCACTTGGACATGCCGACTCTGCACAACAAATGTCCAAATACAAAAGTGGGTTCTACAACATCTCAACACTGGTCAAAGCCCTTTCCGATATCAAAGATCTTCCAGATATCGTGCCAATCGATTTCGGACACCAAGACAGCATTAACCACAAACCCGAACGGCTCTTCCACCTCTCGAATTTAGTTCGGCGTGAACTCAACAAATCTGAGATAGTAGGAGTAGTGGTTGTCCATGGCACGGACACACTAGAGGAGACAGCATTCTTCCTTGATATCACAATTGAGAGCGACAAACCTATCGTGCTGATGGGATCAGCACGGCCTTTCACAGCTATCAGCGCGGATGCTCCCGGTAATCTTCTGTTATCGGTCAACTTGATGTACTGTCACAAGCGGCCGCGGGGTTATGGTCGTATCTGGGGAACTGATCTTACCTGCGCGATTCACACAAAAGACCGACTCCGACCAGGTAGCCGGATTCAAAGCAACAAACTCGGGACCTTTGGGAGAATTCAACGGGAAGACACCTAAGTTTTTCTATCCGGCCTCCCGACCTCTAGGCCATTGCCACATTGACATCAGCAAGTACGTCATCCCGGCAGACCATGCACTGCCTGAAGTATCAATTATACTAGGCTACCTGGGGGTCAAGTCTAGGTTCTTCAATAGTGCTGTTGATTTGGGTGCCCGGGGGATCGTTCTTGCTGCTCTGGGTCGTGGGTACTGGCCTGACGAAGCGCTGGCGGAGATGGATCCAAAAGGTGCCATTGTGGTTGTGAGCGGTCAGACCGCATCAGGGTTCTTCGGAGCGGATGGAGTAAGCTTTGGAATCCCTAGTGGGTTCCTCAATGCGAGGAAATCGGCAGTTCTCCTAAAGTTGTGTTTGTGTTTGGACTGGAAGTCAGATGCGATCAGGAGTGTTTTGAGGGCCACGGGGAGAGTAGATAGTGAGTCAACAAGAAACAAATAGGCTGCCTAATCAATATCCCGGTTGACTGGGTTGTCGCCTGGCAGCCCCAGTTCTTCTACCCTCTTCCTTGCCCGCTTAACCAATTCTTTGTGGCTTTTCAGTGGAAATTCCTTCTTAATGCTTTCTATTGAAGCGCTTGACTGAAGTAGCTCGTCTAGAATTGGATCTTCACGTTGCGTCCATCGCCTTGAACTGTCGATAATGCATTAGTAGTCAAATGTAAAATAGAACTAGAACTTACGCCTTAAATAACTGTGGAAACTCCTTCTTATCTGTTTCTCTGAGCTCATCGATTGTTCTCTGCCATATTTTCTGAAACTCTTCAAACGATAAGGAGGAGGCATTGGATATATTCGGCCAAGCAACAGAACGGCCTTCCTGCAGCAGGCGCTTTATCCATGCTTTGTGTTCGCGCAAAATCTTCGCCGGAAAGAACATTGGTGCTTCCTCAGGAGTTTCTCCCTGGTTAGGCGTAGATGTATTTGAGGCAATGGCCTGGTTGACAGTGTGCTGAGGGTGGTTGTTGAATATCGATTGAGAAGAGACCAGGCTAAAGAATATTAGGTCAGTTTGGCAATAGAATAATCACATATTCCAAAGGATGATATGAAAGGAGACGTTTCATCGTTGGAAGAAGCAGACCTTTGGGTAACAGAAGAACTTCGAGTTCCAGCAGATTTCTGATACGCGTCGTAGGACATTTGTGTCTGCTCCTCTCGCTGGGATGTATGAACTCCAACCTGGCTGGCAATAGATTTCTGACTGCCATGTGGTCAGTAGATTCAGGTATTTACTGGATCAACATACCTTGGAGAACACAACGCCTGCATCTGGTCTGGAGGCTGAGTGACATTGGGAATAGGCCGCGATACTACTTGCCAACTATCCTCGTTTTTGTCGTTCTTGGCAGTAAAGACAACGGTGTGGCCTGCTCGGAAACCATCACCTTTCAGGTCAAAGGAATAAAGCATCGATGGTTGGAACTTAGAATCGACTGCGGTAGCGTGTCCAAGAAATTTGACAGAGTGATCCTTGTGGAGCTCTACCTTGACTTGAGACACTGGCTCATCGAGGGGGAACTCGGCTGTCGCTCGGCATTGCGTCTCTCCGAATTCAAGCTGAATAAAGCGTCTAGGGCGGCCAAGACGCAAGAAACTGGACGAAAGTCAATAGGGAACATAAGTATGATGGATTAGTTGTACTATTGGCTGTTTTTAGCTGCGACAAATTGAAATGTGTCGTGAATACTAGTATCAAAGCCGTAAAATTTGGATTGCTGGAGGCGTTCAATGAATGCAACCTCAAGCTCGTTGCGCTGAGTGAGAAAGACAGTGCTGTCGTCTTTCAAGTATACAATGTTGCCACTGAACCAGTTTGAGATGGAGAGGGTTGGGGTTACACAAGTGAAATCGAGAGGAGCGTAGTTGGACATTGTGTTGTTCGTGCTGACCTAGGAGGAACGAAGCGGCAGGTCAATGTCTTATTATCTCCAGACGTCAAGCGAGAACACCACATACTTCATCTTAGTGGAAAAGGAGAGAGAGGTTGGATTGAACTTCCCTCCCGACGGGACCCACTCACACTTGTACCACAGCTGAAGGCGCTCACAAGGGGTCCCCGATTGCCCACGCCCCTCCTTCTCGTTTTCCGCTCCCCCTCCACGCCCCTCCATGGAACCAATGGCCGGCCGGGAGTCTGCTTCTATATTTCTTTTGGACTTTCCAAAAAGTGATTGTCTTGTCACAGATAGTACTTTGCGAGTAGCTTGGGGACAACGTGCATTGGACAACATGTAGATTGAGGACACAGTTAAGTCAATTGAACTGTCAACTGGATTTACATCTCTCGCGGCTCATTTCTCATGTCTCCAATGATCAGAATCCGTTTTAGATCAGGCATTTTAAGCGTCAAAGCCTCCGACACAGATCCCTTCTAGCTATGAGTCCTCCGAAGCTCATCAAGTTCATACCGAGCCGTGGTGAGTTTATCCTGGAGAGTCAATATGCAGTCGTGGGCCATTTCCAGGGTCTTGGGCCTAGTCCAAAAAGTGATTGGCATCTCACCCACGATGGGGGTCATCACTTCGATAAGGGCATCGTTCTCGGTTCGAATACATGTACGGTATTTAGTGGAATTTTGCAGGGTCTTATACTTCTGCCTCGCCATCGTTTGGAGCTCTCCCGGCTCTGTCGTGCTGATAAGATGCAGCCACGGTTCGAGAGTTTTTTTAACCGACGGCACAAGGTTCCACATTATTGTCTTAGATCCCCTGGAGAATAGCTAGATGGGATATTAGATTCACTCGAACTGAAAGGTTGTTTACTCACAAGTTTGCGTGAAGTCATCGCATGACAGAGTCGTTGTCGGTCCAGGCCCCTGGGTTTGATGCCATATTTCTCTTCAATCGTTGCCAACATTCCGTTCGTGGTATTGGGTGCTTTAAGCAGTAGTGCGTCAAGCGCGAGAATATGCACAGGAGGAAGGTATTTGCAACACTTCTTTGACGTGTCCAAATGACGTCCTAAAGCACGTAGTTCATGAAACTTAGTTTTGCACTCTGGGCACCGTCTCGGTAACCTAGATGCCTAAAAGTGTGTTAGTTATCATGTCGTAATTAATAATAAGATAGACATACTCTAGTGTCCGCTTCGCCTCGCCAGACAAGGGGAAGGGGTTTGGTTTCGGCGAGTCCTTGAGCACATAGTATTGCCTTGACTTCATAGCCATAATAAGTTCCTTTTGTCTGAAGATGGGAAACAAAAGTGTTGCTCTGCTTGCGCTTCTTTCTCACATGTTCGCTGCTATCGGTGACTTGACTGGTGGAGGCTTCATTGTGCGAGCGCTGCCCGTCGTCATTCGGTGGCATAGACGGGGCGGTCTGGCCGCTTGAGTTGCAAGCGTGGTCAGGGTGAGCGATGATACGTTTATCGTGTTGCTGACTGTTGGAAGTCGTGGTGGGAATGGTGGGCCTATAGCTGTCGGCTGTCGGCGCTTGGGAAGTCGGAACATTGTGTGAAGTGCAGGTAGAGCTTTCCAAAAGGGGTTCATCTTCTTTGTTGATGAGTGATTTGATGTCCATGATGTTTATTGTGTGTGTGTAACGGGATTCCTCTGCCTTGGCGGGTTGGTCGATGACTGATTTGGTGTCCGTTGTGTGTGTGTTGAAGAAGGGTAAACGGTGTTTAGGACTTAAGCTTGGGAGGCTGCCATGCTAAAAACCTGGAGCTGAGGAACCACACCAAGTGATAGTCTTCCCCTTGCGTGGTGCTGAAGTTGAGAGCAAGTCTTAGACAGACATACGGTGTGAAGTCACAATTCATGCTACACGGTCAGGATGGAGCAAAGAATCACCAACATCATATTCAAGCCGGGGGAGTTCCCGAGCTTCCTGTGCGGTAGCATGCCAAGGGCCATTCAATTAGCTGGGTGTTGGATGAGCCGAATGAAGCAGACTCGTAGTGTGTGCTGTGGAACCGCACTGGTACCTGGTGACCTCCTGGGAGCTTGTGGCTGTTGGTGTCTGGTGGGAATAAAGGTGTGCCCCACACGGCACGATTCACATAGCAGCTCTCAGACTCCTACGAGAATGACTCTTCAGGGGTGTTATTTGGAGTCTCATACGTCAAGGATGATTGTCTTGGAGGGCGTGAAGGCTCGCTTCATAATATCCCAACTTCTCATGCATTAATTCGTCCATCTAGCGCAGTTTCCTCATTTTGGGTAGCAGTATCACTTAAGCCACCCCGCCACCCAACGGGTTGGTCAGGATAAGTCCTTGTACGTTGGTTGGGGGCTGGGTAATTGTCTCGGCCAAGTGGTATTGGGAGGAGACGGGTTTCTGAGCCATCATATCACCCGGGTGGAAACTAGTAGACAGGGCGTTCCTCAATCAGACGAAGGAACCATGCGATTCAGCCAGCCACCTCCTCGCATGAGCGTATTTAGCTTGGTTGGCAAATACCACCTTCGTATCACTCTGCTACGCCCCCACTCTATCCCCTCCGGCTGACACAGTTCCTGCATGCAATCGCAGGTGGTCTACGATCAAGTCATACTGCAGGCGTAAATCAAAGGACGCCAAGGTCCTCTCCAACAGCGCTATGCGTTTTGAATGACAGAGGGGTAAGAGAAACGAATAAGAGTTGACAAAATAAATGCTCCGAGAAACTTTAACAATGCCTACGTAGAAGAGATAAATGCCGATAATCAAGTCTCCAGCTCACCCTGCTTTTGGCCAACAACAACCCGATGTGTGAGGCAAGCATGAATATCCGGCGACCGGAGTTCATTTCGAACATCCATAGCAAGTAAAGTAGCAGCAGCAAGGCTGTATCCCAGGGAATTTGTCACGTGTAGTAGAAACCCCTCGAGATCAAGCAAGTAGGCCTCCTTTGCCAACCGACCAACCTCCTTCAGCCGTTTTCGTTTAGGCCAACAACCTACCGGGATCTGCAATTTTGTATTTCTTAATTAAAGAATGCTTTAAGAGGGAAACAAAGGTTGGAGACTTACTCGGCAAGAGTGCGTTTTAATGATGGTGAATCCGGCCCCTTCCATTGAGCTCCTCTGTGTGTCCTCTTCCACAACCGTGAAGGAGCGTCCGAGCTCGCCTGCCTTGACAAAGAGCTTTCTCCAGCGATCTAAGCCACTGTCTGGTTTGAAAGCCCCATCGTTACTGAAGAAACATATCGATGTTTCGTTGCTGAAGAAACATATCGATGTTTCGTTGCTCTCCATCAATCCGTTTGGTTTGAGACATCTATACCCCTCCTTCATGAACGCAGGCCAGTCTCGGATGCTCCCGTTTAGTCCGCGACAATGTACATAGCCGAGCGAATCGTTCTCGAAGGTCCATGGTCTATCCATATCATCCAACTGGCTGTGTTGAATTAGTGAGTTGACAATGAAAGATCTGGATAGTCGCTCACAATGTAAGATTCGGCGGATTCCATTGTGGCTGAATAGGAGAAATATCGATGCCAATAACCTCAATTCCAGGATACGACTCAGCAAAATCCCTTCATTATGGTTAACTTCGGTCTTCCATTGTGGCGATGAACTAAGACACATACAAAGCCCAGATCCCTAGAATTGTTCTCCACTTAGTCCACTATGCAAATAGGATGCATCGAGGATGATCTTACCTGTTCCTGTTCCAATATCGATGGCTCTCTGATTGTTACCGTTAGTAAGCAAAACGCAAGTAGAGTGCATGAAAAATACATGTACATCCGTTCCTATTGAAGCAAAATGGAACTCGTTGCGATGTCGATGCGTGTGAACATAATGACTACAAACGGTTGTTAGTGTGGCCCTATGCCAAGCCACGAAGTTTGGTCTTACAAGATGTCCAACGTTTCGTTCTGTCTTTCATCGTTGGGCGCCCTTTAACCTCTATTAGCTAAGGATAATATCACGAACGGCGCTGTTTGCTCACCAATATTTAGCACCTCCAAACTCGCTGTGATACGTTCGGCCATGTATCTCCCTGTACTCTGTTATCCAATCTGGCAGAGATTTGGTGGAGAGGTAGTCGTCCTCAAAGCCAAAGTCGTTGTCGTCATCTGATCTCTGTTCGTGTGAAGAGTTTATCGTGATATTCGGCCGCCTGTCGGAGGAGGAATCGGTCTCGTTGTTAGAGTCTGGCAGGGGATTCGTTTGGCCAGACTGTGAATCCTCAAATCGTGGCCCCCTCGATTGAAGGACATGGACCACCTTATTACGAGCCGGACTCCCGGTCTCGGGAGGTATTGCGGATTCTTTCATCGGTTCGTCGGGCTCGGTTTTGTTGATGCGAGGAAACGTGGAGGTTCGTCAAGCAAGCTTTTGCTGAAATTAGCGGCGTCTGGATGTCCCTTAACAACCAAGGATGAAGAAAGTCGGGAAGATAAATACCAAGGGTTGCTCGTGTTCGTGGACAGGAGAAAACGGTGGTATGACAGAATTGGCCGATCAACCGCCATCGGGGTGCAGCGGCTTTCAGGCGACGTGATGGATAAACCCGAAACCGACTAGACGGGCGGGTGGTGAGGTAGTTGAAACTATCGAATCGCTAGTGTCCGTTGCCCCTGGCGGGCATGAGAGACCAAGGAAATAGACCCGAACACCGGTTTTGTTGGTGCCGATCGGCCTAAACTCGATGTTGAAGCAGCTCAGAGTGGGATGCAGGGGTGCGTACTGTTGTCCAATTTTCTCGACAAGTACGTTGAGGATTGCCTCCCAGAGGCCCAGGAATCTCTTAGGTTCAAAGACTTTGCGTAGTACAGCTTGCCAGTCGGTAGGAAGATCTGGAATGGCCACACGGCATTTGGGAGGTAGACATGAGAGGCCGAGGCGTGCACTCATCTCTAAGAACATCTCCTGGAGCGCTGTCGATACTTGGATATCACGCTCCTGGAGCCAGCCGTGCATAATGAGGCGTGCGTGGTCATCGGAATTTGGCTGTGGCATTCTGCCTCGGACGTCCTGTCCCAGTTCCCTGTGTCTAGGCATAATAAAGAATCACAACAACATGAGGAAGTATTCATGAAGGCGACGAGAAGCTTTTAGGCTTTCCCAGACGAGGCTGGGGAAAGATTTTCAACCCTGCTTCCACATGCACGTCAAGAGTTCCAAGCACACCGACATTCCTCTTGCTTCTAATACGGATTTGACCGGCATTGCACTGTGTGAAATATTGCAACAGTAACACTCAGTCCCCTAGCAAATACACTTTCACGCTGTCGGTGTCCACATCATAGCAATCCATCCAGCGAATATATTCTGACAGGCTTCGTCGGGACCAGGAGATGAACCATGACTCCAGTAAAGGCAACGGAAACAGGAGAAGATGCAGGCGCGAATGGAGCACACTGGCTCTACCTTCGTCATCAACTACTCTAGACTGTCACGGCTGGGATCAGTATTCTGAAGGAGGCCAGGAAACCTTGACTTACTCAATCTTAATCCCAATAGTGCATCTTGGCATCGAGTCTCTGTTCATGCATCGTTCGCAAAATTACATGTGTCAGATCAGGCAAGGCAACAAGGCAGCGTCCATGGTCCGCCTATATACCTCAAGCAGGAAAGAGCATTAGTGTCGAATCACCCCCCACGTCTGTGGAGACATGGAACCGGTGAAGCTATGACCATGACATAACCTTTTACCCAGAGCGCCTTACCACATTTGGTCGCGAACGTCTTCTAAAGACGCTCGCGACCAAATATGGTAAAGCGCATTTTACTCAGAGTGCCTTGCTTGGAACGCATTGCCCGGGGGAGCAAGGGGAGCAAACGTCCTCTTTGCTAACCCTTTGCCCCCTCATGCAATCAATAATGGGCGCCGAGCAAAGTCGAGTATTAGGCCAAACATTAATCAAGGTTAGTGATACGGCTGATGGCTCCGGCAACCTCGACTCTGGCTCCCTTCAGAAGGTTTGTCTCTCGCCCTACCTCTTGCCCAACTGTCCGCTACTTACTCATGCAACAACTAGGTTGTGGACGCTTGCTTCAAGGTCTTGAGCGATCTACCCCCGAACATTCGGAGCGATATCGATGGCAGACTCAGACTGCCAAGGGAGCATTCCACGAAAACCTCACGCAAGCCAAGGCAAACGACAAACCCTGAAAACTCCTCCGTCGAAACGATCAAACCGAACACCGAGCTCGAATCTCGCCTTCATGTATGGACGGAGTCACCAGAACTCTTCTTCACTATTGGTGAATCCACAACAAGACCGCATTCCGGTCTGTGCCAGTATATCCAGACGCTCGAAAAGATAGAAAGTCTGAATACGATCAAGCTTCGATATGCCATCAGGCAATTCTCTTTGTCTAGAAAAACGTGGGGACGGTACGTGCGGGAGTTTAAAAAACAATTGGGAGATGGTGGCTCTTCATTGTCAGAAAGCACATGTAAAAATTGGACACGCGAAGGTTCGCTTTACAATACGCTTGTCGATGAATTTGATTTTGGGGTGCTCTTTGTGCTCCCGTTAACAAGGACGGTGTCAGTATTTTATCTTATCATCATCAAACACAGCTAACCTCTCAAAGGGCTCAAACTTTATCGAACCAAAAGGTCATTGAACTTGTTGACACTCTCAAAGCCCTGAATATCAAGGAAGCAGCAAAGCAATACGTGGACGTTGGCAACAGTATTTCGTCATATCTTATGCAAATACAGAAAGAGACCGGGGTTTTCAAGCACGATACTGGCAAATTCCTTCAATTTCGCGGCAGCACAAAGCATTCTCCTTCTTCCAACGCTGGACATCACCCATCTAAAAAGCGGAAGTCATCACGCCATTCGAGCCGCTCCTTTCACGCCGATCAAATCTTGACAGGAACTGCTATTTACCTTCACCAAACCACTTGTGACGGAGTCACTTATCAGAGCAGGAGCGGCGAAAGGGGGCTGACACATGACGGCCCGGATGGGCTTGCCACGGTGGGCGTTCAGGAGGTGGCCGACACTCAAGCACAGGCCTTTCCGAATCCTTCCGAACTTCCAACAGACCAACATGAGCACCTTCAACAACTGCAGAGCCCGCCTTGTGCCATGGATTCAGGCCAGAAGGGGGACAACATGGAAAGGAACGATATGAACGATGCCTCTCTACCAGGTTCGATGACCCCAGAAGGCCATGCTCAAGAGACATCAAGACGTCCAACAACGCCGATATCTTTGGGGCCTTCATCCGCGAATTCGCAGGATCAAGTTGTGGAATCAAATCATGGGGCTTCAGAGAACTCGCGGCTTTCATCGGAATCGGAAGGCCGGATCATAAACTCGCCCGTCATGCGGCAGTCCGGGCTGGCGATGGTGATCCGGAATCAAACCGCTAGCGCATCTCAAGCGCAAGGTTTGTCAAATCCCGGCCCTGCCTGTTACCCACCGGAGACCCAAGTTGGGCACGTCCATCAGCCACAGCCGGAAATCCTCAGACCCCCTCAGTCTCCGCGACATGCTTCGCCAAGCTCACCTACACAGTCTACAAGTCACCTTGCCTTCCCATGTGCAGAAGAGGGCGGAAATGCAATGACAATCAGCAATGAGCGCCAAATGGAAGGGGGAGATTTGGTTGTTGAGGATGTCTCACCTAGTAGCCAAGACATAGAGCGAGACTCGGTTCTAGACGACCCAAAGTTTCAACTTGTATGGGATCTATGTGACCCGGAGCTTGATACGAGCATTCTGTTTGGAGATTTGGACGTTGGGGAGCCAATGGCCGCTCGATAGTATTACATAACATCGCACTTCTGACTCACTACTCAATATCACCAGTCAAGTCCAAACTCTCCAGCCTGTCCAAAGCCACAATTCTTCCTTGGTCACCCACCACACCTTCCGGCTCTTTACAACGAAGCTCCAGTAGGAAAAGCCTAATTTCCCCTCGTACTACCTTGATGCGAACATTATTCTCGAGCATATATGCTTCTGATGAAATCCAGTCGATGGGATGAGTTGACCGGGTGCTCTTGTTTTGCAAGCAAACTACTGCCTTTGTTTCGGTTGGAAAAGGTCGGGGAATACAGATGTTCCTTCGCCCTTTTGGTGTGACCAACGAACCGCTCATGAGCACTAGATCTTTGCCTGCCCAATAAATCGTCAAATTCTCCTTCTCGGGCCATTTCTTCAGATAGGGTTTCTTTCTTAGTCAGATGGCTAATATTCAAAATTGCAATCTGCGATGCTTACCAGTTCAGCGAGAACCTCTCCAGCGGCAGCCCTTTTTGTATTCGGTCCACTATTTCCCCATGGGAGTTCATGCAACTCGACTTCCGTAAAGTCAAGCCTCTTAAGTTGTCCAGGCGTAACTGTCCCATCTTCTTCCAAAAGTAGTCCGTCTACAGCTTGGAGGCAACTCTGAAGGGAAGATGATAACGGGAGAACCGTGAATCCAGTGGGGGATATAGGTTCTGGCATGGTGAATGGGGGAAATTCGAGAAATCTTTAGGCGTGACAGTGGTACTTATAGCGATGCGGATTGGTAGGGTCTGAATTGACGATGGCTTGTCTCATGTTGAAGTCGCTCATGTCCATAATTTGGTGCCCAACATGTTGCGACGGCGAAACTTCGGTTTGGCATTTCGGAGTAATAAAATGCCGATAGCGCCAACCAGCATGCCATTCACAGTGCACAAAGACAAATGAGCTTGGGCCAACGCGTAAATTACAACTAGGTACACAGCAAGCCTTCTTGTTGAGTCTCCAATACTCAACGAGATATCACCCTCTCATCCAGTTGTCTTTGATGCGCCATCTTCCAATGTGTTAAGAGAGATTTATTTGGATAGTCAATTGAACCCACTTGTACTCTAAGCCAATGGTTCCTCCTCACTTCTGTCCACAATTTCGATTGAGGAGACTTCGCCATCGCTTGGTCCTGGAGGAGAAGGAGGAGGAGGGCAGTCCTCTCCATTGTTGCTACTGTCTCCATTGTTGCTACTGTCTCCATTACAGGTGCCTGGCGTCGACATGTTGATCGGCGACGGAGGTAGAAATCAAGACGCAGTCGTTGAAGGAATCGTCGACTTGAGCAATCTGACCTGGGTATGGCACAAGTCAGCATTCTATACCACAAGTATAATTCTTGCTTAAGAACAATGCTCGTTGGTCATGAGGCTTGGTGGGTATTGATTGTGCCCACTGAGGAATCGAGTGCGTCACGACTGGAGTCAACGTTAGAAACAGTCACTTGCCTGAGGAAGTAAGGAGGTATGAATAGTCGAGTATCTGCAGTGCTGTCTGCGACTTGGTTGATTTGAAAGTCCCTCCAGCTTTAGATGGCGGCCGGGAGGTAATCTTATACCTGCCGAGGATCCAAGCCATCCCCAGCCGATTCAAAAGCAAGCCCTACCAACGAGATCGGTGGGCATACTCCACTGACACGCACAGCTGATGGCAACACTGCAGTCACACTACGATGAGGGGAGGTGTGTAGTTGTCTCCCATTGAATCCGAGAAGGTCTTGCGGTTGCATGTAGGTTGGCCGCGCGCCTTGTTCCTTCAAGATTGGCATGCAGCTGTTTCGACCGTCACCCCGAGTTCGTCCAGGGGCAGGACATGAAGAGCAAGCCATCGGCCACACATAAACTATTGATGCAGCTTGTTCCTGTGAACTCATCTATACTGCGCTATACTCTCCACCACATGTTGAGGCAGCCAGGCCAAGGGCGGCAGATTAGAATAGATTGATTTGGTATGCAGTGAGACTTGTTTTGGGTGTCTCTATCAATATGGCCCCAGCCGGTGCAGAATGAGCAACACCTCTCCCAATTACAAACGAAGCTAGCTTGAGATGCTGGGTAGACATTAAACTCTGTGTAATTGAAACTGAAAGTCTTTGGATGCAATCACATTTACCTTATCATTTGCTAAGACTTAGGGTCTTCTGGTAGCTCAGGGTCAAGTATGCTCAAGTCTCGTGATACTACTGCACACACACCACCCCTTACCTACAACTATCCACACATCTTGTTTACAATCCCGTTCATAGCCATGTAGTGGGGGGTACCATGATTTACGATCCCTGATTGTTCTCGGCCGTGTAGTGGAGGGTATCATGATTTACGATCCCTGATTGGCCGTGTATCTGTAGTGGAGGGTATCATGATTTACGATCCCTGATTGTTCTCGGCCGTGTAGTGGAGGGTATCATGATTTACGATCCCTGATTGTTCTCGGCCGTGTAGTGGAGGGTATCATGATTTACGATCCCTGATTATTCTCAGCCGTGTAGTGGAGGGTATCATGATTTACGATCCCTGATTATTCTCAGCCGTGTAGTGGAAGGTATCATGATTTACGATCCCTGATTGGCCGTGTATCCGTAGTGGAGGGTATCATGATTTACGATCCCTGATTGTTCTTGGCATGGGTGGCCGACCCTTGCAGAGGTAGGCTGCTCGGTACAGCCACGCTGCGTGCTACCACATGTGCGCACCTGCGTTTGCAGTTGGACCAATTCTCCAGGGCGCCAGCTCCAGCGTTTCCCCGACTCCGGGTTCGAATGTGAGTTCCCGCTACAAGGCATGATATACGACCAGCCAACGGCTGCAATTGCCTTCCTCATGCCCGGTTGCATATCACCAAATCGGCGCGCTGTGAAATGCCACCGATGACCCTTTGCCTTATCGATAAGTAAAAGTAATGCATCCCCATGGTTCTACACTAGAGCCGAAAATGCCGTGGACCAAGAAAAAGAACCAATTCCAGGCATTTGCACAGGGGTCGGATCACGTTGCAACAGTGCACCTCTCGAGCGTTGCACACGACACACGACGCAAAAATGACTTCGCTGTCCGGCTCGGCAGACGAGTTGTCAGACGGAGGAACCCGGCCGCAGGGATGACTAAGGACAAGATGACCGACCGGGTTGAGCCGAAAAGAGGGGAAATCTTCAAGACAAGGAACAAGCAGAGACATCATTAGACCTATTTCACCCGGTCACGTGTCGGACATGAGTCACCTCGCTGGCTTTTCTCAGGTGTGCCGTATTAATGCTGAGTAATACACTCACGGGGCAGTTTTGAGGTGTTGGGCCCAATCTTGTCGCCTGATGGAGTCATATATCTCAACTGCTTTATCGCCTTCGTCGACAACATCAGTTATGGCATCGACAGCCTTGCCCCTTGAGCAGGCGAAGGATCGCTTCCTTCAGCATGGTTTCGTTGAACTCGAAGACTCATCAGTCGCAGAACACCTTGCACTGCTGGAAAAGACGGGATTTTACTATATCACGGAACCGGGCCTGGAGTTATTGGAAGAACATGTTCTTTGCGACAAGGCAAGTCTACAGACATCATATCGAAAATCCAATGCTCATTCTCGCAGGTTATCACGGACATAAATGCATCGTTCCTTGGCAAATGTGTTCTGGTACATTGGCTGAGGCAGACGGATTATCCCGGCCATATTCTGTGCTTCACAAAGGGCGGCCCGGTGGCTGGTCGGCGTAGTCACCAAATTCACCTTTATCCCAAAGGAACAGTCGTAGAATACAGGAACGGCTCGCTGTTCCATAGCCTCAAGGGAAAGGAGAACAAGCGATCGATTAATGAGATACCCGCTCAGGCATACGACCAAGTTAACTGTCCAGGGGAACGGAAGGAATTTCCTAACGGTGGCAAGTATGTCTTCCCCTCCCGAAATTGGTCATTGTCCGCGCTGATAAGTCATAGAGTCATTCTGGATGCTCGGGTAGGATTTGAAATAATAGAAGGATACGCTATGGTTCATGAGTTTCTGAAACAAGAATTACTTGTATCTTGGAAGGGGATACCGATGCCGGTCTCCTCTGATCTAAAGCCGAAGGTTCACAGCATGGAGAATGACGATGTCAAGTTCAATTTTACATTCCTAGATCGTAATCCAAGGGCATGATGTTCATAAATCCAAAAATAGACGAATGAAAGTCATCATAATCTTGAGAAGGCATTGCAGTGCTAGCAGAGCCAGTTCCCTGCGCATATGGTGCAGAGTTATCTTGGCCCGAGTCAGTGTCAATCAAGAGGGGATGTTTACCCGCCACGCTCCTTGCAATCACCTCGTCAGGCATTGATTCCAGACCCGCCGAAGAGGCGGACCTTTTTCTGGTATTCCGCGTCTCTTCGCGTTCTGCCTCGCTCGACTTGCTCAACCCCACGCCTTTCTCTTCTGATTCTTTCGACTTCCTCAACTCCTGTTCCATCTGATCAAGCTTAAGATCCGAATCACGTGTTAGGCCTGTGCTCATCTGCAACATAACTCTCTGCTTTAATTCATCCTTCTCATCTTTGTGATGGACCATGTGATTCATGTAATTCGTAACATCGTCAAGCGCCTTGCCACAGCAGACACAACATATCTTAATTTTGTAATCTGTAACAACTATGTAAGAACAACTGAAGCAGGCCAGCAACGAGGCGAACTTACGAGTCCAGAAATGGCGCCTGAGCCCAGATCGCTGCGCGAAAGGGTTTTTGGCGCGATTGCAATTCTGATACGGACAGACGCGGGGTTTTTTTTCAGCAGCTTTTTTCTCGGAGGAAGAAGAGCACTCGTCTGGGCTCAACACTTCATGACTTGTGGCGCTTATCAGGTTGCCGTCGCCATCTGCCTCTTGGTGCAATTTGCAATTCTCCAGTTCCGCAGCAAGCCATGCTTTTCTGGACTGCAATTACTTAGTTTCAATGCCTCAGAAATAACAACAGCACGTACTTGATACTCTGCCAAATGACATTCAAGATGAGGGCCTGGTGGAAATGAAGCCAGGCAAGTACAATGACGAAGATCTGACATGTTGATGTCACGCGGTAAGAGGCACAAGGGGCTGAAGTGGTTGGCTTTAACAAGCTTGAAATTCGGGAAAATCCTAAGTCCGGCCCGAAGCTCGGCTGACCGGCAAAAGATAAATTGCCTCGGTGCCATGTTGTTGGGCTTCCACACTCCTCTTTCTGCACCTGCCCAACTTTTTACCTCCTGTTGTCAGACGAACCTTTATAAACACCGCACTCAATATGGAGGGTTGTGAGGTCTGTAAGGGAAAGGAGGTGGTCGACGGGCGCCCATGCCCAACTTGCACGAAGGACTGAGTTACGATTCCGAGGACGACGACGACATACCAAGACAGATGTGCCGAAGAACAGGCTGATGCTGAAACTGGCACTGGCGAGGATGGAGACGCTGGGGACTGATGCTGGGGACTGATGCTGGGGACTGATGCAAGCCGATGCGAGCCGATGCTGGGTGGACCGACGCTCTGGGGACGGTCTTAGGGACGACACGAAGACGGAATTGAGGGGCACGTGTTGAGGTGGACAATCAGCGAGAAATTATACGGTTTCTCTACTCAACCTATAAAGCGACTTATCTACGAATCTCTACGAATCTCTACGAGCCACATTAACTAAATTCACTGGTCCATTGTCTACATGGTAGAAGGGGGAGCCCCAGAATCGCAGGCATCCTGTACCGTGATGCTCAAATACATTTGAAGTTGAAAATGGCACCGAGGCCACAGTGGCGAGGCACGTGATATAATCGATGAGTCACAGGAGAAATGACGACGCCACTTGATGGCGGGTTCCTTTCGTCCACTAGCCGTGGACCTCGGCCCAGCTACACCTCACGTGACCTTCTTCTCTTTGAGTGCGGAAATGCTTGGGGGATGGCTCGGAACATTCCCAGGTTTGAGAGATACCGGACTTTCTATGGGCGGCTCAGCTGTGGATGAGGTATCTGTTAACTGGACTGCCTCAATCGAAACATCCGTGCCTAATCGTCACGAACGATGATGGGATCTTCGTTCAATAGGGTGTGGTCCTCAATCTGATCAGGAATGCCTCCCTCGGCCTGGGAATCAAGTCACGCTAGTCTTAAGATTTGCATCTCGGCCGAGAACAACCCAACGCTGAGGTGTGAGACATGGCGTGACACCATGAGGAGAGGGAAGGCCCGAGCGCGGCACGGCACCTTCTCTTACCTAACAGCTGTCTGCCGAGACCCTCACAGTGGATGGCGCAGTTGAAACCACAAAAGCAAAACAAAAAGAGCCGGGGCCAATTTATACAGTCATCCACGACGAAGAACATCGTGAAGGAGTGCATACAGCCATGTGTCACAAGTCGAATGTTCCCGCTCTAACTATGTATGCTGGTGCGGATGGTTTTGGGTAAGTAGAAAAATGCATTGCCTAGGGTTTTCTTCATTTCTCGCGTACATGACTCTTGACTGACATCATTCCATCAATGCCCCACTCATCACAGACAGAAGCATACAGCAGCAAACCAGCTATCACGACTAGCAATAACACCTCAATACCAGACCTAGGTCTAATAACTTTCGGAAGTTGTGGTGTGGTTCCGCCATGACCCGGAGGACCTGGCAGAAACGTGGATGGGTGAGGTAGACCCATGGGAGTTTGCGGCAACGGAGCAGAACTGGGTACTAGATAGAACTGTGACAATACTTTCCGCTGATTCAGAAGTCCCATATCGCTGGGGGGGAATTGGCGTTTCAGACCGCAAAGCTTCGAGCAATATAAGACCTTGGTGCATGCGTCGACTGGTGGCCATACATCTTTTGAATGGGCCACAGTTTTCTCAAGATTGAGAAAAAGTGTGTCGAGATCAGTAGGGCAACTCAACTGAGGGTCGCATGCAAATTCTGTGAATGGCTGGAGACGATTTGTCAAGTCCTGAAAGCGTCTCTCGATTTGGTCCCAAGTAATATCTTCCAGCGGATTGACAATCTTGAACAGAGATTCCATCGGCAAGAGGAGGTAGTGACAGAAGTTCAAGGAGCCAACGCGTTCAAGGCGCCTTGCATCAGGTTCAATGGCCTCGCGCGAACGGGGATGAACTTGGTAGAAAGCATAGAGCCTGAGCACTAGACCTCTCTCGTCTGCTAAAATATGTCCTTCGGCGGCCCGAGATGCGTCAACCTTGGAAGACCTGGGCTATTATCTCATTAGTGAGGGAGACCAATAGCTAATGAGGATAGCCATACCAGTCTAGCAGGGACATCAATGATAACTGCGCCTGCATGTTGGTGTGCGACCCTGGCGGAGGTCAGCCTAGTCATTTTGCTTGGGGAAGAGAAGTGAAAGGGAAGAGTGTAGAAGGCTAAGAGATCAAGCGACAAGTGAGTAGGCTCGGAGAACACGCTGATGAGGGGAGTCCTCTGTATTTGTGACAGTAGTAACAGGAGTAGTAGAGGTAATAGGGGCAGGTGCCTGAGTTCGATTGGTCTTCTTTTCAGTCTAAAGTGTGGCTGCATCCTTTCTGGTGGACCGGTGACTGGTGAGTGCAGCTGGAGTGATGCGTGTTCCTTCCTTGCTTTTCACTGAGTAGTGTAACTGGGGTGGGCTGCATTATTGTCTGTGTCTTGTTGGGGGTACATCACTCTTGATAGACCCCAATGATAAACGATTGGCAATGGAGGGAGGAGCCGGCTGCGACTAGAGTTAGCGGAATCTTCCCCAAATAATCCCCATGCATAAGCTTCAGCCGTTCATGAGACATTTACCATACAATGCGATGGAAAGTCGGCCGGTGTGTCACCCCCCTAATTCCGGGTGATGAAACCATGCATTGCATATGTGTTGACTTCATTCACTCCCGCCACCCCTCGACTCGGACTCTAAATCATTGGCCAGAGCTATCCCCGACCAAACAGAACCCGTATTCGCTTCATTCTACGTATCGAAGAAAGAAGCAAAGCCCCTAGGATGAGTGACGGGAGGGCTTAGTGTAAGTTACCTACCATGGAGAGAAAACTACGCTAAGCAGAGGCAGAGCGAGCACCCACGCCCCCACCACTGAGATGGGTCTGGACCCTGTCGTAATACTCTGTTTGTACCACAGAACAACCCACGTCACCACATGCATCATATCTAATACTTAGGAGCCCGTGCCACGCACAGGGGCACTTCAGTAGACAATGATACTTTCAGCTCCAGGCATTAAAGCAACCGCCCATATCATCAATCACCAAACATCACCCCAACCTCCTTCCAAACAGACAACATGGACATTAACGCTCTTCTCAACATCGAACCTAAGGCCAATAATTCCATCCCGCAGGATCCCGAGGGTTGTGATGAACGACCTACTGAGACCCTGACATCAAACAGTCTACAGAGCGATTGTTTGGTTGGAGGAACCTGGTCCTCCGATGCCTCTCGAAGGAATGAACGAGCTAGCCAGACGACTACCGTTGACAGCGCATTCAAGGACGATCGAAACTTAGAGTCTACGCTAAATCCACCCTCACTCACTCCCGATCGCAACCTCAAAACAGGAGGCTTCAATCAGAATACGATCTCTCTTGCAGGAGATGAACTCTCACCCGAACCCCAGCAAGAGCAATACAGCCAGCCGCCACAGTTCCTGCCCGAACCTCAGCAAGAACAATACAGCCAGCTGCCACAATCCCCACCCGAACCTCAGCAAGAACAATACAGCCAGCCACTACAACTCCCACCTGAACCTCAGCAAGAGCAATACAGCCAGCCGCTACAATCCCCACCCGAACCTCAGCAAGAACAATACAGCCAGCCGCCACAACTCCCACCACCTCCGCGGCAATCCCAGCAGGAGCAAATCCAACCGCCCGGTATCAATTCGCGGAGCCCTCAGCGTACCATTACCACTTCCGACCGCAAGCTCCGCAGCGCATCCCGAATCTCCAAGAATAGCTCCACGCGCAAGCCCCAAACCTCCAAGAATAGCTCCACGCGCAAGCCCCGAACCTCCAAGAAAAGCCACAAGCCTGACACAGAAAAAGGCGTCAGCAAGCCTGGCACCATCGAGCTGAAGTACCGCAACCGCCTCAACGGCCAGTTCAAGTCCCTACTTGATGCATTGCCTGAGAAGGTCGGTGACGCGCCTGTTTCCAAGACCAGCAGGGCCAGTAGGGTCAGTAGGCGACGTATTCTAGAGGGCGCCCATAAGCACATCAAATCACTTGAGGGAGAACGCGATACGCTCAAGGAGGAACTTGATACGCTCAAGCAGGAACTTGATACGCTCAAGCAGGAACTTGGTACGCTCAAGCAGGAACTTGGTACGCTCAAGCAGGAACTTGATACACTCAAGCAGGAACTTGATACACTTAAGCAGGAACTTGATACGCTCAATCGGAGGCTCAAGGAGGGGGATCTTTAGGGAAGTCTGACATTGATGAAATTAAACAAGGTTCCTTGAATTCGCATGCACGGTCGTTAGCAATGGATGGCTCTAAAGCTAGGTATACTAGTACACAGCAGGCTGAAGCATCCTGTTTAGATCTCAGGAACAGTTAACTACCAGTATCCATCTTTTCCAAGTTGATTCAATGATCCAATGCTCTTGATTCAGATCATAACTTGCCAGAGACAGGGTCGGAGTTATACGTGGCTGGGAAGTACAATGAAGATGCGGATGTACACGATGGAGGCACTTCATTAGCCAAAGTTGTGGATGTGCATACCTCATTGCCTAATGATTTTCCCGCTGACAGCCTGGACGTGTCCCACTTGAGCACTCGGTCAGTGACGTGCGACGGTGAAGGATGGTATGTTGTCGTCCGACGACAGAGAATCCGCATGCGTGTGTCTGATTACTTTCTAAATGCAACCGGTATGTGGAAAGCAGCGCACACACCACTGGGGGATCGTCAGAGACATCGACGTCTAATGAAAGATGTCTATGTGGCTTCGGAAACTGGGACGGAGACATGGATTACGCTGAAGGAAGGCAAATTCCTATGTGAAGTTCTAGGACTTGACGACGACTTAAGAGGCTTGTTCTCCTGTGCACCAGAATCTCAAACCCCCCATGGTGAGAATTACCTGGCACTCACCTTGATGCAGCCGACAAGCACCCCGGAAGCGCCCAGCAAGCCACAAGACAAGGGCAGCTTCAACTTCATCCCCTGGGACAACAAGTGGATTACGCATGACCGAGACGACTATACGATCAACGTCACTCATATTCTTAATGCCGTAGGGCTACGACGTGATCGTTTGGCCAATGTCGGCTTAAAAGAATTCATGCTCGACAAGAAGATCGTACGGCGGGCTGATGGTAGTATCCAGGGGTCGTTCGTGTCTTATGAGAATGCTATCGGTGTGTGTAACCGCTTAGGGATTGATGTACAGTTTCTGGAAGCGCTTCAGGAAGCAAAAAAGCGGGTTGTGAATAAGGATGCCAACAATGTGTAACCTCTTGGAGAATGATATACAGTTTAGGAGGCTCGCCATAAGTATGCTTGATCCATCCTGTGTGAACTTCATCCTCATGTGTGTGGTTGAGTCCCCCATTAAGGCTCGTTACTGCTGTGCCTGAGTCTGAATCAAGCTCGCTAGGATCCAAAATCGATGCGTGCCTGTTGGCGCTCGATCTCCTGCCGGTTACGCGAAATTCGCTTCGTCATATTAGTAGCACGCCGGTCATACTCGTCGATTGACACGGGCAGGATTTGGAGCTCGCGTTCCAGAGGTTCCCTGCGCGAGGCCCAATCAATAGTCTGCTGACCCGGGTGAGAATCCGGGTCGATGTTGAGACCATAAATCTTTTCACATGCCCAGGTCGTGAGGTAGTTCAACCGTCACCTTCTTGATGGTTAACTGAAGTGTGGCTCATATTACAGGGGTGTAGTTACGCCTTCGCGCTGGCGCTATAAATTAACAGAAGCCCCGCACCTTTCGCACCCTGACATCGACGCACTTGCATTCACCCCAAATAGTCCGCGCACCCTTCCACGATGGCCAATGCGGATCCAAAACAGCCGTGTCTACGCGAGGAACTTCACACATTCCAAGAGGATTTCAAACAGAAAATCAAGGACATAGCACAAGCTGTGGCAGTCGCCGTACAGGCACAACAAGCTGTTGCACCACGACGTTCTGTCCGAACGCGCAACACGCGATCTTCGCACCTGAGCCACGATTCCAACGAGAACCCACCATGGGCCACCAGCCTTCTGGAATCCCTGGCTGCTTTCTCCGAGGAGACCAGCAAAAAATTGAGCGGATTCGAGAACAGGGTGGACGAGCTTGAGAATAATGGCCCAGAGCCAACACCAAGCAGGCGCTCATCGACCGACTCCGAGCTGAACCCATCTGCCAACCAGGATAGGGAGA
The DNA here is from genome assembly GCA_003934905.1 of Neonectria sp. DH2. NCBI lineage: Eukaryota > Fungi > Ascomycota > Sordariomycetes > Hypocreales > Nectriaceae > Neonectria > Neonectria sp. DH2. The sequence goes on along the minus strand of RQWH01000009.1, from coordinate 1,441,915 downwards.
ACACCCCTAATGCTACGCCAGCTCTCACTCTAACCGTGCCACCGATCGCCGAAGAAATCACGTCTATCGAGGACGAGTCCCAGCCACCCAACGCAGGAAATGCCACCGACAGATCTTCAAGCTCACCACCTCTTCCTCCTTCCGACAAAACAGGCGATGCTACCGCCAGCTCTTCAAGCTTATCAACGCCTCCTTCCGACAACGCGGGCGATGCCACCAACAGACCTTCAAGCTCGTCACCTCTTCCTCCTTCCAATGAAGCAGGCGATGCTACCGCCAGCTCTTCAAGCTTATCAACGCCTCCTTCCGACAACGCGGGCGATGCCACCAACAGACCTTCAAGCTCGTCACCTCTTCCTCCTTCCAATGAAGCAGGCGATGAGACCGCCAGCTCTTCAAGCTTATCAACGCCTCCTTCCGATGAAGCGGGCGATGCTACCAACAGATCTTCACGCCCATCACCTCTTCCTCCTTCCAACGAGGCAACGATTCAAAGTGACGTTGCAGAAGAGAATCTGATGATTCAAAAGTCCACCAACGAGTTCATGATGCAAGCGGATCAACTAGGGGATAGACTGGTCCCAAACCTCGCGAACTTCGTCAAAGATCCCAACTACAACGGCACCATCTCAGTGGGCGGACTCGCGAACCTTGACTGGAATAAGCTGAAGGATGAGCTGCCACGTACAGGCCGCGACTTCTGTTCCATCAAGTATGAACCTAGCCAAACTCGTGAAGGATGCACACATCTATACCAGCAAGACAGCGAGCTAGCATGGCCTAATTTCACCGAGGTGGGAGGTAAACCTTCAAATGCCGCCATGGAAGAGCATCTTGAGGACCTAATCAACCACCCTCCTGAAAATCCCATTCCTTACTACAACGGCGCTCCGCCGCCAGGCCTGGAGGTGTTGCTTCATCCTGGAGAAGATCTATTGCAGGAGGAGCACATCCCATTTCTCAACTCAACCTACATGCACGCTGGGGAGCGTAATTCGGGCACACCTATTCATAAGGAAGATGGCAACTGTAAGTCCGCCAACATGGTCCTTTCCGGTTTCAAAATCTGGCTCAAAATCTCAACGCGCCACACAAGAAAGTTTGAAGAGTTCATGAGAAGGAACTGGCCGTGTGAGAAGTGCGAACAATTTGTACGCCACTTGAACATCCAAATTGCCCCTTCCTGGCTTCGACAAGAGGGGATCGATTTCAAGCTCGAGTGCTCTGGGCCAGGTGATATAGTGACCACAGACGAGGACGAGTATCACCAATGCACCAACTTCACGTCCTGTCTCGCCCTCTCTAGCAATTGGTTGCTACCCGGGGAACGTTTCCTGCCTAAAAAGGTACTCACGTGTTCAAAGTGTGGTCTATATGGACTTGCACACCCCAGCATAGAGCACACTACCCAGAGAACAATGCTTCCAAGCTCACCTCTCAAGCGGAAAGCAGTGGGTATGCTAGCTAGGACTCCAAAGACACGATCACGATCAGCTGTCGAACAAGGGATCGAGGGGATGAAGACACAAATCAGGAGAGCAGACCCTGGGAACAAAATTCCCGAATTTGCAAAAGACAACCCACCGAGCCTAGATGTCTTCAAGCTGGCCGCAGCGATCTGGAGTCGAGAAGCGATTTTCCAGTTTGTCGCTCTTGTCACAGCCTGGAGGGCCGAGGGTACCGTGGTTAGTGCTTTTGCACCGGAGTCCGAAGGTCCACTCGGCAGGGTGGATTACCAAATCAAAGCACTGAAGGGTGCTGTGGCAACAACCAATCTCCAGAAGTTCAGAATTCGAATCCGGGAGTACTACCTCGCTCGAGAAATTCAGCGTTCCAAGCCCGCATACGGCATCAGAGCTAACGCAAAGGACCTCGATGAAATGTCGGAGAGGTTTGACATGAGCAAGGAAGATTTGAAACGGCACGGAGCCCGCGGCCGCAAATGGATGCAGTTCGACCGCCGCGAGGGGCTCCTATGCTTCATTTTCATCAGTGGGCGCAACTCTTTTGGCCTTAAGCCAAATAGTTTCGTCGACCTTGACGATGATAAGACCGATGCCTTACTTCGCCTCCTCGACCACGATCATACAACCTTTCTTTGCGCGGTGGGCAAGGCATTTCAGGACGCTTTGATGGGTATTTCACAAGATGTCAAGTTCACGTGGGAGGCAGATGGCATAGCTTTGAAGGAGTTGGCAGAGAGTGATCTCTACTCCGCGCTCCAACCAAAGCTCAGTTAAGCCGCTCAGAGGAGGTTGCTGAGTCACAAATTGGATTCGGATTCGTGACTAAGCAGTCGCTTCTGTTGAAAGCGGTCACCCAAGATGTCAGCTGGCAAGCAAGCAACCAGCGTCGCCATGCCAACGCATTCATGGGCATGTATAGAAAGGATTCTCCCGTCAAGTTCTTCATCGGTCGCGGTTTGTCCTCAACATAGCGCGTCAATCTCAGAGGCTTCAATGCCAGCCTCCTACTTCTACGTAGTCCAACCTGCACAGTACCAGTTTTGGGGTTTGAGGGCTCTCTTAGCGTGCTGTCTGCCAGGTATTTCGGAGTTTCTGTTGGAGTGTCCTGTGACTATGAAGCTGATTTTTTTTCTTTCGGGGTGGGCGTTTGGTTGACCTTCCTTCCTGTGACTACGGCGTAAGCTGTAGCGTTCAGATTGAATCAATCACTTATCTACAACTGACTCCATACCGGTCGCGGCAGCTACGTCAACGCACTCATTGAGAGGGATGGAAAGGAACAGAATACTCCCTCTGTGTACATACAGGATTTATCCCCCAGTAGGCAGATTAAACCATCATTTTGATTTCTCAGCAATTTATTTCCTCTTGTCACGCCCCACTAAGACTCTCCCGTACACGGTTCAACATCTCCGCGTTGAGATCCGGCAAGTTGTCACTCAGCAAACCTAGTGAATTCGACACGTATAATGATACTAGTTGCGTCGTCAATGTGAGGCGAAGCAGGACTGAGAGAGCGCGCTGCCAAGGATGTACTATGTTTTATTCACCAAAGAATCACTAAAAAGGTAAAGCGCTATTGTAGATCAAAGCTCCCCCCGTCGGCGTGTCATCTCCCAGAGGCCTTTGGTACTTGATGATAATTTCTCCTTCCCATGGACTGGCAGGAAGGGTTGGGGTAATAGGTGCCTGCGGGGAATGCATGGTATTGGCCTGTTTTGTTAGCAGGCCACTAGGTTTAGAAGATTCTGCTGCATACCGCTTTAGTTGCCTGAGATAGGGCATTGGCACCATCGGATAGTTTTTTGACGAGTTCATAGGTTGTCCCTATGGTGTACTCGATGTAGCGCAGCTCGCAGCGCACCTTATTAAGGTCCGGCTTTTGGCCTCGCGCTTCCCACGCGATCATTCCCTGGACGAGTGCATCGGTTGCTGCAACAGTATACTCGAGGAAACCAAGCTCTCTACATACTTTCTTGAGTTCGCAATAGAAACCTTGAAGTTCTACTGGGACTTGGCTGAGGGTGAATTCCTCAACGGCTTCTGATGAATGATCCATTGCTGTGGAGATGGAATGGGAGTTTAATGAGTCCCGCTGTGGAAGGAAAAACAGCTCTGCAGGCATGCTACATGCTTTTATGGTCAAGAGGAAACTATTTTTATATCAAAAGGATAACTAGAAGTGAGGGCACAGTCAGTGCCGGAAATAGAAAAGTCTGTCGAGGGCTCGGAGGTAAGACGGACGTTGCCCCACCTAAACGCCGGAGGTCATCCGAGTTCAACCCCGCTCGGTAGGTGCGAGTGCCGGACCAAAAATAGAACGCCGCGGATAGTCCGGACTGGCCACTTACGGGAATGTACACTACTAGTTCCAGGAGATCATGCGATCAAAAGCCGGTTGTGCCAGACCCCCAAGTTTCGAACCCCGCTACTCCGGAGCGGAGTTCTAATTCGGGGGTCCGGTCCCACTCGGCGGCACGGAGCCTGACCGGGCGGAGGGAGTCAACGTCACCGGATGATATCTATTTTAGGCAGCCCCATCGGGACCAAAACAGCTGGCTCTCAAGGCATAAATACCCGGCGGTGATCTTTCGCGTCATTCGATATCCAAGCCTCATCGCAATGGATTCCAGCCGTACCACCCAGGATGACTCTACCATGTGGAAGCCCATCTTCAACCGCAATTCCATCCCTCTGCCTGGAGCACATGTCGTTGGTCGAAGTCCTTGTTCGTCGTATTTTGAGTTTGCTGTTCCACCTGGGTTCAGAAAGCCGGATGGGTACGAAGATATTCCGACCATGTCACCAGTTGTGATCATTTTAGATCCTCAAAAGATAGAACGGGTTGGCCACTTCTCTACCTATACCCAAGAAGTATTCAAATTCATCGACAATGCCAGGACTGGTATTCTACTTTATGGGATTGGACTAGGAAAATACTATCGAGAAAGATACCCAGGATTCCAATCTTGGATAGAATATTTCATTCTTGAGTATGATATTCAAGTTAGTCCCTAACCCCCTAACCCCTACTAACCTAATAACATCTAATGAAACATAGATTGCCATGCTCTACACACGCAAGACTTTTGCCACAGCACTTGTGTTCTTGGCTTTAAGTTCAATGAGTTCCACGGACAAAGCCGCAAGTGGCCTTATAAGCTTTAATGCCCAAGAAGTACTACAAGCATTAAGGCACAGGCTTATGGACCATGGTCGAAGCATGCATAGCACTCCTAGAGGGCACCTAAATAGGATTTCTCTCATCCGACATGTTCTCGTGAGAGTAGGTGGTCCACGAGATGCCGCACAGGAAGCCATGCTTGACTTTACATACACTGGGACTAAAGCTCTTTGCATGTTCGGTGATTTGTTTGTGCATCGGAAAGAACCAGTTCCAGTGATGGACTTCACTGCTATGCAAGAAACCCTTGCCCACAGCCGGGCTTTTGCGAACCCTGATATGGGTGTGTTTCACTGGACTCGACATTTCGAGGACATTCTCTCGCTCATACCTGTTTGTATGCCATTCCCAAGTCACCTGCCTCACTAACAACGCCAGCCCCTCCCGACTTCATGGACCCAGAGCTTTCCCTTAATTCTCTCTAAACAGCTTCGGTCTTTCATCGATGAAACTCTCTATCTCTGTAACACAATTAATAACTCAACATATATCACACGTCTCTATTTTATATGGGTCTGTATGATGGATCATGTTGAGGATGTTAGGCGTGTTTCAGATCATCTTCATCTTACGATCGTATTTGATGGAGTACGACAGGACATCCAACAACCCGGATCACAGGCACAACTGACTATAGACCTTATGGCAATGGTATGCATCTATAGGTTGGAAAGCATACGAGTTCCTACTCATCTAAGCTCTATTCATGCTTTCCACCACATGCTCACAATGCAAAGAAAACAACCCCTCCTAGAAGGTACAATGGATCGAATAGCATCTTCTCTTTATCGTGTTCTTAGCTCTGGGTCCAGGAAAAACCCACGACTGGCTAAGTTTATTGAACGCATTGGCATTCATGACCTAATGCTAGGATTGGACGATGGACAGGCTGACTTTTATTGGAATGAGAGAATGTCTCAGGAAATCGGTCACTCTACAGCATTAGAGAAGTTGGGGAACATTGTTGGAGGCCCTTGACTTTCAGAGAAGTACGAGGCATCACCAGCGTGATATTCAACGATCGGGTTGAACCTATCAGACCAGCATTGGGTTTGGTGACATACAGTTACCGAGGCTATTAACGATCACGGAAGGAGAAGATGATTACGTCAGGGTTATTGAAGCAACTGCACTGGCAAGTCGGGACATCGGGATGGGGCAGACACATGATTCAGAGCTGACGCGTGCGAGCTGCGGGCTGTGGGGGAGAGAGGTCGCGGGGTGGTAGCGCCCAACAACGATTCGATGTTTTACCAACTAGAAAATGAAGGCTGAACGACGCGTGATTCAATCATCCCTGCATACGTATCACCCTCCAAATGCTTCCCTAGATTTCTCATCCACACCATCCTTTATCCTGACGTTGTAGAACCGGTTACCACCATTGCCCCCATGTCTAGTCCAGGCTTCGGATGGTTCCCCGGATACATGTTGGCCCTTTGGCTGCCCACCACCGCGCCGGGCATATGTCGGCCATATCCCCAACTACCCACCATCACAGCGTCACTTGATGACGCCACACACAAAAGGCCCTGGAATCCTGAAAGTGCTAGATGAGCACGAAAGTGATAAAACGCGCTCTAGTCGACAAGAAAAGGCGAATCGCAACGCTCGAAAGCTAAAATTCACAGATCTAGGCGAATAGCTAAGTGAGTTCGGGCGGACTACAAGGCAGAGGCCAAAATGAACCTTAACAAAGCAGCTGCACTGAGAAGTCCGGGTCATCCGTACGACAACAGCTGCATACCCATTGAAGGTTGCAGAAAATTCATCTAAGCGCCGATGGCCATGTCTAGGGTTCTTGATTAAGATGGGACCATGCTGTTGAGCACTCAGGTGATCCAATTAGCATTGGGAAAGGCGCATTAGTGTCACTCGTTGGTTGTGATGTGATTTGGCTGATGTGACTGACTTAATTGCTTGGCTGTAGCTCATCCTCGATAAATGATATGACACACCTCTAGCTAGCGTGAACCAGATTGCCGGGAAGCGCTAACCATCAAGCGAAACTGATCCTTCTCTAAACCAGTAATGTTGTTCCGAGAGCCTCCAACCCCGATCTCCGCTGGAGTTTCGTCGCCTTTGGAGGCCTCCTCCTTTCCGGCTCAGCTTCGCCTGCAGTTCTAAAGCGGATGGGCAGCAACAGACTTATTCCTGTTGCCTAGCTGGACTTTTGAGTTAGTCAAGTTCTCTCCACACCTCGGGGGCCGGCGGCCGCCGGTCCCACACACCCCGTACCGAGTCCCACCCCACCGACCGTTGTTGAAATTACGGGCCATGCGTCCGGGATCCTTCGGACTCTCCGGTGAGGCCACGGCTAGCGCCCACTGTCTTTGTGGCTCCCTTTACTTTAAGCCTACTCCACTACATGTATAAAGAGGCATCCTGCGCCAACTACCTCATGCTGGTCCAAGACATGAAAAGGACGTCCACTGAATTTAATAGAGTGTCTGCCTAGGATCTTTCTCTTTAAATTCTATTGAATTATTCTCGACTTTAGCGCTGTACATTACTGGCTGAATCAACAAGATGACTCCAAGCTATGTCGTCATTGTCTTGACTGGCTTGCTCACTTTAGTCACTAGCCAGCAGTTTACCTTGACTTACTACCAACATGGCCTTGGTGATGATTGCTTCAAGGCTATCAACACTGCTGCTAAAAACTGCCCTAATGGACTATTATATAATGCTTTGTAAGTACAGACCTACCTGAGCTGTCCTTAATAGAAGTTTATAATAGTAGTGATAGTATTAGCCACGATCCCTGGATACAGGACCAAGATGCACTTTGTGCCTTGACTTGTCGTTTGAATCTCATTAGTCTCTGGTATATGATTCAGTCTACTTGCACTGATTCTGATGTATTAAGACATGGAGATATTGTTTATCCAGGTGTGTTTGATATAGGGTTACTACATGGTAATTTTAGTTGACCTGGTTTATTTAGCAACTCTTTTCATTGATCATGCTCTATACTATTGGAATATTGCTTGTTTAAGGGATCCGTTGAGTTTCCCTTGTTCCTTTTCTGTATTCTCCCTCTAACTTAATAGGAATACTGGAGAGTTCTGTGACTCGCCTGTTGGCCAGCTATGGGATACATCTGATTTTGGGGATAGCCTCCATCTCTGTACAGACTGTCATCTTGAGAAATGGAGAATCATTCTAGATTCTCAGTTTGGGTATAATGATGAGTCAGCTGAGCAGTTCCGTTCAGCAACATCTCGATGTAAAGCTACACTATATGACGATCTTCCTACACCAACAGGCTATACCCTGACCTCTCCTACTGCCCCGTACTATACAAATTATGGGTGTAAAGAATTGGACATCGTAAGTATATCAGTATAATGCGAGTAGATCATGTATTAACAGTGTCTAGATCATCGAGGGAGATACATATGCCCTCTGTATTAAGGGTTCTGGTGAGGAGGGAGGAAGCGGAGCTGATCGACATTGGGCAGACCTATAGACTAGCTGCCGCTCTTACCCATGATCATGTCTTCAAGATGAATTTGGATAAGCTCAGGCTTCAGTAGTAGGGCAAAGACTTGTGTTTCATCAGTCTGTTTCTTCAAGTGTCTAATACACTCAATTTTCGCCGTTTAGGTTGCCCTCCTTTGGCTCTTCCCTTCCTCTTGCTCCCCGATGATCTCGGCAACAACACCAGTGCTTGTCGTCCCACGCCTTGCAAAAAAGGCCCAAAACTTCAAATCGTAGTACTTCTGCACCACACCCACCTGCTATTCTCTGCAGGGCGATTTCCTGGTAAGTCATGGTAACAGCGACAAGGCAAAGAGGAGTGAGGGTCTAGCTTGTAATGTTGGCCCGGCCATTTATGGCCTTGGGGGCAGGCCAAGGTGCCATAGCCTGAGTGGTGATGGGAAGACTCAGCTATAAAGATCACATTCTCACCCGCCAAGCACCGCTTTCTTGTTCCTCATTCTATTGTTTTCTTCTCTACTCAACTCTAAATCTCGAAAACCGTCCCTCCTATTGCTAGGATGCTTGTCACTCTTCGTGAGACTAGAAATTCAATCTTTCCACGAGACTCCAGGTGGCTCCCCCACCAACGAACCTCTCACCCCCGTAGGTCAGGGACAAAAGCCGACCAACATCGATGCCTTCTTTGTGACTCGCCAGTTTCCAGCTCAGGAAGCTTGACCAGACACACCAAGCGCCAACATAAAAACATGTTTCTGGAGCCATTCTCTTCCCAGAGTGTCGGAGACTGGGGACAGGATTCATTGTCGCTGCCGGAGGGTCACCCAGGGCCAGTCATGTCGTTCATTATCACGGCAAGGGCAATGCTCTACCTTACGATCTGTAGAGCAAAAACCTCGCGCGAAAGTCGGATATCTTTTATGTAAAGACACGTTCGCTCAAGGAACGGGGATAAGTCTCCACTTCTGGATCGGCCTTTCCCGTGTCCAACCTTTAACATCATGATTGAGGACAAGGTTGCGCACCTGGAGGCAAACATCTAAGAAATGCAGTGCTAAATAATGTAGGTTTTTTCTAAGGAGGTCGAAAGAATGACACCGACTTGGGCCTTTGCGTTGGTTAAGACGGGCCTGGGGGCGACTCAAGCCATGGGCTTTCTGAAAGATGTCTGATCTATATTAACTCTTTTTCCATTCGACTCGCACCGATCTCATTGGACACAGCCCAATTGATGTGTAAGTAGCAACCATTCAGATAGTTCTCTTAGTGATACAGCTTGATCATTTAATGCTGTATCCGACAATCCCTTTGCAGCACTTGTAGCAGCCTCGCCCATCCCTCTTCACGCCAGTATGACACCAGTCAAGGCCGCGACGATCGAACTCCCGAAGCTGTCTTTGCAAGCTGGCGACGATCATCCCTTATCTAGAAGTAAATAGTAGTGTTATCCATGATGAGGACATTTTCTGACTCCTCTTCACATGTTCTTTCCTTAATAATCTCTTTTAATATAGGAGTAGCTGAAGACTTACTAGCTTTAAGTATATCAAGAGTGGCATCTAGTGCCACACTGCGCCCGTTTGCTTGACCTATGGCTTCATCTACTGCACGAGGCAGCGCGGGGCAGTCTATATTATGAGCTATGACCTATGAAAGAGCCGTGTCTTTTGGGTCTCAGCTTGTTGTCGACGGTAACTAATATTACATGTGTCTGAAAGCAGATACTCTGGTTGTCACAGAAATGGTGTCAGACGGAAGAACCCGGCGGCTGCGATGACTAAGGACAAGATGGCCGGATCAAGCCGAAAGGAGGGGAAATCTTGGGGACAAGGAACAAGCAGATAGATCATCACAAGTCAGAATAACAGCCCTAATGATTACGGCTGTAACGATCATCAATTGATATCATCTATTTGACCCCTTAATCATCATCAATTTCCTCGTGCCGTAAAGCACCGCAACTCCGTCCGCTAGACCGATTACGGCCGGTCACGTGTCGGACAAGTCCAATATCGTCAGTCGAAAACCTGATGACTAAGAATATGGCGCAAGGTATTTCTGGAAACGGCTTAGGTAAGTAATTTCATTCATCTCCGAGCTTGCGACGTGATTCTACTAGCTCGTTCTTCCCATTCCTTGCTTTCGCTTTCTTTCAACAGTCTACTATTTGCCATGCCTCCGAACATTCTACTGCATAACAAACTGCGTTCATTTGAATCGGCTGCTGAGGAAGAGAGCAATTTTCTTCTTTCAGTCCGACACCAACATGCTGCTGAGAGCTTGAGGCATTCCTTGTGGGATCAGAGGGAGTCGATCGCAGCCTTGGTCAGACACCATCTTCGCCTACATAGATGACCTCTGCACGGTTCTACCGCCTGAATCATGGATACAAGGCGGATTCAACCTCTGCGTTCTCGTTGCGGTGACTTCCGGCAGCTTGACAAGAAGGATGGTTTTTCGTTGTCCCATGCCTCATAAGCTTGCTGAACATCGATACCCAGGGACGATTGACGAAAAAGTCAGTTGCGAAGTGGCTACATATGTATGGATGCAAGAGTACTGCGACCAAATTCGGATTCCAATCCTCTATGCCTTCGGCTTCGGAGACGGCAGCCACGTTCGTATTCCCAGTTTTTTGCTCTGCCAAATGATGCTGATCCTGACAACTTGCTACGACTTAGTTCACCCACGTTAAGCAGCGACCGATTTACACGAGAATTTACCATACCTTCCAGCAGTGGATGCATCGTCTCCTTCACTATCCTTTGCTCTCGAACTACACTCGCAATACCTCCGCTCCGTCCGTCGATACCGCATACGTACTTTTAGAATATATTGGCCCTGAGACAGGAAAAATGCTTTCACTTACGTGGATGCAATGTAGGCACGATGCTGGTCGACGAGCTCGCTTGTTTCGGGGGATATCGCGTATCATTCTCTCACTTGCTCGTCTCCCACAGCAACATATTGGCTCCTTTCAATTCAACACGAGCGACGGCACAATCACACTCTCGAACCGGCCCCTGACTTGCACCATGATGATTTTCGAGAATAGTGGAACACCACGAACAGTTCAGCCTGGCCAACTTTATCAGAGCACGGATAGTTTTGCCTCCGATATGCTTACACTGCATGACAACTATCTACTTCACGACCCCCACGCTGTGCGGAATGAAGACGATGCCCGAGAGCGGATGACAATTAGGACATTGCTTCGAGCAGTCATGCACTTCTTTGTCTCGCCAGATCGACGGAATGGTCCTTTCCTTCTACAGCTGACCGACTTACATCAAAGTAATATTTTTGTGGACGACGATTGGAACATCACTTGTTTAATTGATCTTGAGTGGATCTGCGCGCTTCCGGTGGAAATGCTATCAGTCCCATACTGGCTCACGAACTGCAGCATCGATGGTATCATTGGTGAGGAGTATGACCGTTTTGACGAGGCGCGACAGTCGTTTCTAACAATCATGGACGAGGAGAGCAAGGGCATACGGATGGAGCATGACATTCAGATCACAAGCACAATGAGAGATGTTTGGGCTTCCAAAGGAGTGTGGTTTTGGGCTTGTATAAGGTCCCTGAATGCTTGGCTTTTCGTGTTTGAGGACCACATTCTTCCAAAATTCTCCGCCAACAAAAGATTGGTTGTCGACCTCAACCAGGTGTCCAACTTTTGGCAACAGGAGGTTCGGCCCATTGTGAAAGCCAAAGTCAATGACGAGGAGAAGTATCAGGCAGAACTCCAGTCCCTCTTTGATAGTAGTGGACCTTGAAAGAATGAAAGAGCTGGAGTGCTTTGTGTCCCGTTGTACCTAGTGAAAAGTAAGTTAATGAGAGTCTTTCATAGACAGGCAGGTCTTGACTTGTACATATTATTTCTTTTCTTCCTTCCCGTCTTTGTCCTTGTTCCCTTTGCCTCGAACTCTTCGTGCGGCCTCTCCAGATGAGATCACTATACTCATATCGCTCGCCTTGCCGGCTTTTCCGAATTGCGCGTCGTGGATAGTGACGTCAGACTCCTTTGAACCTTGGCCTGAGGCTTGGCTGCCAGATGCGCTGGGATCCGCCATGATATGATATGGGTGGGTTTATTGGCGACGGCGATGTCCGGTGCAATCAAAAGATGAAGGTGCATAAAGTACTCTACTGGAGACGTAGGTTCTTTGAAGGAGAAAAGGAGTGCATTAATAGGAACGACTAAATGCACGGTCAATACAGGTGACAATACATTGCCCTATACAACAACGATCTCGATGCCCTCAGCCTGGGGTAAGTCATTCGATGGGGGGTGCTAAGCGTGTGCTTTCGCATGTGATCGGCAACCGGTGAGAAGAAAGGGAGCAGAGTGCCACCCTTAGGGTCTGTACGTAACGTGTCATGTCGTGTTTGGCCCCGTTGACATCCGGTGCCCCACCTCATTTGCGTAAAGAAACCCCCCATTTAACCTCAACTGTCCGCACCACTATGCCTGGCCCATCACTTGACCTTTTTACGCAAACTGTTTTGGATCACGTTATCTACTCCTTTCTTGGCCCGGAACACAAAAAGGTGAGCAAAGAAAATTCAACTTTGGTGTGGCAGCTACGATGCAGCCGATGACCTGGAACCTTGGCGAGCTTGGGAGACTTTTCCGTTGCATGGTCATATTGGTCACGTAGAGCACAACTTGGCGAAAATGAAGCACCAGGATCGGATTTCCGGCTTTGTTATTTAAATATATCAAAAGACTTTCTCGAGGCACAAGCCATGACACGATAAATCGACTCAGAGCAGACCGCACATACACAAAAGGACAGTCAACAATCATATCTTGTCACTTGTCTCTCTACACCAACCCAACCATAGAAATGAATCATGCTAGTTGAAGCTCTGAAGAAGATAGATCAAGGACTCCCTCCGACGGAGTTCCCGAATTGATATTGGTTTTGGCTCCAGTATCGAGGGTGGGGGTGAGGATGAGGGCGGCTGAACACCCTGGCTATGGGCCAAGAGCGTTGATGGCAGTTCGAGTCGGGATTCATTTTGGTGGTGGATGGACTCCAAGTCTTGTGTCTGGGCCGTGGATTCCATTGGCGAATCTGAGGAAGCATGGTGAGGGTTGGAGTCGAGAATTGGGAATGGACTTGAAGCAGTGTGGTCGCCTTTGATCTCTTCCTCGAAGTCACAAGGAGCAAGGAGTTGTGATTCCGGAAAGCGAAGGCGTGGAAGGTTCTGGATCAGGCTAGGATCGGACTGATAACCGCTCCACTCGCCATCTTCTTTTCGAATGGCAACCAGGACTTTGCCTCCGTAGTAGCGGGACCATGTATTTGCCATTCTGTTTATCCCAACTTGGCGATTCTTCATCCCTTGATTTGGGTTTCTGTTCATCTTTCCACGCGGTCGGGTTTCTTGCTGTCGAGCCATGATGTATCAAGAAGAGGCTAAGGCGGATGAGGCGAGTATGAACAGATGGGGAAGATAATGAAAGACGGTGGAAGATAATGAAAGATGGTGGGTTCACTGGGGAAACAACTTAGATAGGAATGTGGCTTTATACGTGAGTCAACGCTGGAGCCCTAAAATAGTTCTTTGCGGTAATAAAATGAAGGCCGGTCCTAGACAGCCGCCGGACGGCGTTACGCCGCGGGGAGCCCCACTTCTCCGGAGCAATAAGGGGAGCAAGGCCGGGGCTTGCGGGCAGTAGATGGCACGCGGGCCCGGTACAAGCGCCGGGCGCGTAGCCAATGGAAATTAAGATGATGCTGCTATATTTAACTTGTGAATCAAGAAGCAATCAGATCATGGAACAGGGCCTTAACCGCCGGCACCACCCTACCTACCTCGTCTAGCCCCAGAGAGCTCGAATTGGAAGCATGAAAAGGGGTTGCACGATGGGCAGCGCTTTATCTTAAGTCCTTGTCGAATGCCGCTTTCCTTCCAACGAAAATAACTACATAACCTAAGAAGAGAGAACACAATGAGGAAAGGGGCTTGGGGAGGAAAAGTAAAATAGCAAAACAAAAAGACCGTACATCGCATTGTTTGATAATTAATGTCGGTCACATGCTCATATCATCCGTATCCCCTGTGGTTTTTGTGTTTTCCGTCCCTTCCGTGGATTTCATATCTTGCATTGACTCCACAGCTCTGGTGCTTTCGGCGCACTTAGAACTCAACTCAAGCACTTCCTTCATGACTTCCACCGTATCACCATAATACCCTGTACTATTTACCAAACATTCCCGGGCCTCTGAAGATTGTCGCAAGGGTGCCAATCTCACAGGATAGGCTCCAGCACGCCAGCTCAAATTGCTGAATGCCATGGAATGTGGAACGACATTCAAAATTCGGTATGCCCAATATTGGTCTGCATGTGAGTCGTTCAGTTCTAATAAGAGGTTCTGAAGGCCGATGTGACGAATAAACCCTGCTAAGGCGGGATTTTGGCGTGAGAAGTCGTCGGCAATGAGAACACGGTGGAGTGATGTAAGTAGTTGATTCAGCGCTGATGATGTGTTTGCCCTTGAGTGGTTTTGAAGTATGGCATCCAATGCGTGAATTGAACTTGACTGGCTTGACCTTGGTAGCTCTTTCTTAGGAAATAGTCGAGAAATGCACGTCATGGCCATCAAGTCTAGGGCCATTTGCGGCGATGTGATCTGCAATTGCAGAAGACTCTGACACGCTCGGTCAAAGATTCCGTCTGCCTTCTGCTGAATTCGATTGCGTGCGTCTGGATTTTTATTACGCATGATGTAGGTCCACACGGTAAAAATGCGTTCAGCGTTATGAGCCTCTCGGAGAGAATGACAGAGACTAGATGCTTCGTTTAAGAGAGCTCTAAGACTTTTCCAAGACTGCGAAGAGAACCCCACAGTCCAATCAGATGGGATGTTCTAGATATCATTAGTAAGAAATCACTCACTTAGATAGTGAACTTACTGCTGCCCACATCCAGAAAGCCAACTTCAACTTCGCAGCTAAATTCATAACTAACTCCTCATTCACACGCAAGCCAACGAATGCCCGGCTTTCGGATAGTTGCTCCATCAACACATCAACATTGATACTCGTCTCACGGTGTGTAGGTTCAGCTCCGCCCAAGAGAGTAGACAATATTGCTGATATATGGTCATAGGTGCAGTCAATGTCTAGCAGGTCCATCTGCGCGTTGTTTTGTGAACCGCCAACTTGGACCAGAATGTGACGGATGAGGGCGATGTTGTTGAGACTTGCTTGATACATGTGCAAATTTTCGAATTCGACTTCGAGTGCGTTGCGTAATGTGGTAATCACTTCATCTGGACTCATGCCTCTGATCAAAGATGCGGCCACTTCATGTGACTGCATAGAGCCCAAGGCTAAGAAAACGACTGCTTGACTGAAGGCCTCACGGAAGAGACACTTTTGGACACGGAATCGAGATGGTGCTTTAGCTGACTGCACATCATCTATTAACTCTAGACAAGACGTAAAAGGGGGGGGGGGCTGACTGGTAGGTCATATAGAAGCACAAGATACTCAATCCATTGCCGTAAGTGAGGATACCGTTCTCGGTAATACTGACCCACCTCTGGGCCGTATGTCTCAATACCTGCGCGTGCCCGGCCGAGGAACTTATATAATGCCTGAGTGTGGGCATTTCGGTACCCAAGCCTCAAAACTTCTGCCCTATTGATCAACGAATCAATAGACACTGGAGCCACTTGGGGTAGGTCTAAGTAAGGATGCGTGAGTGGAATGCGAAAAGGGACTGCGACCTCAAGCAGTGGAGGATAAGAGCTAGCTCCAACAACATGGGTATTGAAACAGGAAGCTAGATCGCCGGGCGAGACAAACAAACATCTCCATTTGTTAGAATGAGAACCCATGATTGCGGAAGAGGATGGTCTCAGGCTTGGGAGGAGAAGGGGTAGTATCCTTCTTGGGGTTTTATAGTTCAAGGGTGGCGGGGTTGAGCAGGAATTGTCTCGTTGTGACCACAACTGATCGAGTCGGCACCTCTCGGTTCTCAGGTGGGGCCCGGGGCCGGCCAACGCTGTGTCTCGAATAACCGCCCGGGTCCGGGTGGGTCGTGGGCTCGGGGGTGCTCCGGATGCTCCGGTGTTGGTGTGAGTGTGACAGGGGCCCTGTTGCCTCCGACACCAACCACCTCCTGTACCACTGTAGAACGCGATGAGGATATCTGGCAGGTGGGGGCAGTATGAGGACTGCGAGAAGCTGGCTCGACGCGAGGGGCATTGCAAAAAGTACTTGGCATGTCGTTTTGGGACTGAAGTGGTTGACAATATTGCGAACCTGTCTCCGGCACACTGCCAGAGAATGTCGGCTTTAGCGGGGTTCCGAGAGCGGGGTCTTCCGTCGTTGAAAGGGCCTCATCAGCAAAGCAACAAGATCGCACTTCATGATCGAGTCAGCTCTCATCCACAATTCAGTCCAATGCGGCGAGATGCCTGGGATTCACTATTAGGGCAAATTTACGAGAGGCATCAAGATGTACTACCTCGAGATTCGTGTCATACGATTACAGCAACATTGCCTGAAGCGCCATTCAAAGGCCAAAGTAAATTTTGATGATTGCTCTACATCAGTAGCCTCAGATCTGCAACTTTAAATTTCTCAGAAACCAGAGCTCAAAGACAGCTAACATGAGTCCCATCACTCCTCCGCAAGTCCCGACAATGCAAACTGTGACTATCGCCGTTACAGACCAGTCCCCGTCCTGTGCAGTATAAATGTTCACCAAGCTCATGAGGAGAGCGACTACCGAGTTCAACAGACCGGGCCTTCAAAGTACTTTGTCAGACACATGCTTCAATTACATCGGAGCAATACTAACAGGAAGATCCGATCGACGAGCCAGACATAGTTGTGCCTGAGCATCCAGGACAACCTCCCGATCCCAGCTCCACCCAATAGGCAGCAGAGGCTGCCGACGACGAGGAGGGGCGTATTGCGGATGGCGTGTTGCATCACTCTGCCTGCCTGTGACTCACTTAGCAGCGTGGCGTGGCTAAGCGAGGTGAAAGTGCCCGGGAATATGACAAATCCGGCAAGGAAGAGCCAATTGGAGAAGGATGCCAGAAAGCAGTACATGCTTGGCACCTCATGCGATTGGACGACCATCGCATTATATGGGGATAGGCGCTCGGCATGCTGAGCCACGTCAGCTGGACTCGATAAATCCTGTGTCGCGCTGGCTTCCCGCTGCTGCTGCTTCTTATCGTCCATATTGCTTGACGTTGTCGAGGTGCTGTCACAGTTAGACATAAGCAGCTAATGAGGAATTCAGGTCAACTTTAAATGACTTTGACTGAGGGTATCTTAGTACGTTGTATGATTATTTTCAAGGCCGATCTTTAGACACGCCAAAGGATCAATTTTTAGTCCTTGGCATCATCGGGCGCTTAGGCTGAAACATCGCCTACATGATGGAGGGGTGTGTGCATGTGAGTCTGCATTCTCTCATCTCTCGTCCAGAACACCGTTTGAAACGTTTGGTACAACGGCTTTCAAGTGACGGAACGGTCAACCCTCTACGTTAGACGTTAGAACTCCTACCCTATCTAGCACAATATCTTACTCAAGCCTCAAGAGTCATCCAGAACCCGTTAAATTAAAATTAAAATACAAGGTGGTATTTTGAGGACCTAAAAGTACTCTGTATTATTTTTTATTGACCATACTGAAGTTTTGTTTTGTTTTCTCTTCTTCAGATTCCTAACATCTGATAGTGCGTGCAACGTAGTCCTTGATTGGCCGGAGTGTCGGTTCGCCAACCTCCTAAATCGGAAGTCTGGACCTCCAACCCTGGAGGCATGGGCGCCAAAAAGTGGCTACTCTTGAACAGTAGACAAGAGCTTGACGGGATCCCGTATTTTCTAGTGGGTATGGTCGTATGTGCAAGTTTGGGCCACCAATTCGGATCATCACCGCGCCAAACATGAAATAGCGACGAACACATCGCGGAGTAACAAGTAAGTAGTGCTATGCTCTCCATCGTGGCTTGATCCACCGCTTCATAGTATACTTGAGTGTAGTCACTCTTAGAGACACTTAGCTATATTGCATTTTACACAGTTATAGATATACAGCTTTTAGTTACAAGTCTGTTATATTTGAGAACGCGGACAGCAATAGACCTAATTTCGTTAAACTGACCTAGGACTGCTCCTTTTATGATATGTAGACTCTAGAACCAATGATAATAATATATCATTATTAATCCACCTCTTACCTCAGTCTTATACTTGCTTCACTGACACACGAGGTGTAATAGTAAGTACATAATACTGAGGGGCATTTCCACCCGTTTCGTTCTATGTGTTGTAGTGTTTAAGAAATGAGGGTTGAAAATGGCAAACCGACAAATATGAAGATTGCTCACTCAGTTACAGATAGACTCGTTAATGTTGCCAGCATTCAGTTGGACTCGCGACACTGTATAGCAGTTTGCTTCTTTTTATTCTTGTAAGACTTGGTTACAATCGACGACAGACTCAGGGTAGGTCTTACTGAATACATTTTCCAGACCGGAATTCTATCGAGGAGCTCCTTAATCCTCTGATGCCACTTGCAAAAACCTAATTTGGAGACCTACTTGGGCGGCGTAAGCAGCTTCTCACAAACAATGATATCAATGGTCGTCTCCTTGGCCAGTTGTAGCCCTTCAAACATACGCCTACAGTGTCTTCAACGTTTAGTTGTGAGCTCTTCCCCCGGTTCCCATTTGAAGAAGGCTTACGGCCAACAAATCTTCCTTCAAGGAGTCTCCAAAGCATTTCTGGAGGCCAGAACTCGAGCAACATTCAATTCATCTAAGCGGTCTATAGTGATTATATGAATGGAGGTCAACACAAAGGGTGTCACCACACGTTGGTCGAGACTCATTACCTTGACTCAGACCCATCGGCCCCGCTTCGACCTTACAGGTCCTGTGTTGATTTTGATAATTCTTCACTGTTACTTGACTGTGAGGAATGCCATAGCTGTCTGCGCCTATTGCGAGCATACATAGTTGTCGGCAACGTGGGCCAGGTCTTATTACGGTTAGAATTCACCTAAGAGGGCGAGGCATTACAGGAACTCCGTTAGATATGAAAGCCCTATTAGTTTCATTGAACGAAGAAGCGTTGATTCAGCCAACAAAGCTTAACCATTTCAACTTATGTTTATTCCTATGTATTCGATCATGTTTTTAAACTCACGTCTGCCCTCACTCAACTTTCCATGTTGCACATCAACCTGTGCATTGCCAAGCTGTGTATTGCTAGAAGCAACGTTTCAGAGCGCATGCTCGCTACGAAATTTCTCACACTCTCTCTATAAACTGAATCGCCAACCTCACTCTAACCTATCCACTGACTTAGAATCTTCCGTCACTGTACGAATACGCTGAGTGATATGGTAGGTGCCTTAGCGGGGAACTAGACTTGTAGGTTAGCAGTACCCAGTTATTGCAAAAGGAAGTGGACATACAAATGGCAAAAAAACATACAACAGCAGGGATTCCCCGGTCGTCACCGACCCGAGTACTAATCTGCCGCTTCTTAGCTTGACTAAGGGAGAGCGGACGGGATCCCGTATTTTCTAAGAGCTATGGTCGTATGTGCTGTACGTCTGCGAAAACTCAGGTTTTCACCACACGGTAATACATAGCTTCTGGGCTTCTCCCTCCCATACCTTTATTGGACGAGTCGATACAGTTGGGTTGAGATGTGTGGGCTGTAGCTGAAGTAAAAGAAGAAAATAACATCCTCAAATCGTATGTATGCAGTGCATGGCACTTCTCTCGAGATCCATTTAAACGAGCCAGGATTTGCAGGAAATGCCATTTATCTCCTTCTTCAGCCGCTCTCAGGTCAAACTACAACGAGCGAGGATTTGTAACCCCTTATTTTATTACACCACGCCCTCCAGGTTCAACGTTAACGAGGAGCAGGTAATATCTGATTTGTTGTCTACCGTTTATTCAGTGACTTGTGGATATATTGGGCGCGGTCACAGTCTTCACGAAAATATTGATTCACATTCGGCCATCGATTAATCGGAATCTCAGAAGAACGTCGTCCAGTTAACTATAGTTCAACGGTTCTGCTAGTGGTGAGAGACCTAACGCCCGCACACCTCAAGACCACTTCATCAAAAGATAGCATATTGCGGGGTATCAGGATACCAGCCAGATATTGGGATTAAGACATACGTAGATATGTGACCTCAAGGTTTGCATTATAACTTAATTATGGTTGCTAATTCAGGGCTTCTTTCTTCTTCGGGGTTAATGAGCTCGTTCTTTTAGAAAATTTGCCGCGCCTTGGTCGATTGCGTAAAAACACTTGCTCTGGGAAGCCACACCGGAGTAAGCGACCGTGCCCACACCGTATACGAGTCAATATACCCTGGTTGGGCCGAAATGAACCCGCACCTGTTTTCTGGACCAACTGCAATAGGGATTCCGCCATTTTTCGACCAAGCGCCTATTGTTCTCTGTCGTTCACAAAGTTGGCCGAAGATTCAGGTCGTCGAAGCTCATCGCTTGCGGGCGAACAACGCCAAAGGATGTGGAAACAAGACTCTTGTCACGTTAACCAAGACATGCACTAGAACCAATTATCTACTATGAGGAGTGAAAGCGAACTAATGAAGATCGCTACAAAATTATTATATGTAAATGGGGTGCATCGAATAAGACCGCACTACAAGCCCCTCGTGGAGAGGGCTCCCGAACTGGTCCGAGCGAGACTATGCAGATAACTAAGGGGTCAGATGCACATGCCAAACTAGTATGGGACCTCGGTTCACCTTATCTGACATCTATAAAACGGAATGTTTGTTAGTCTTGGCAGCTCGGCACTGGCGAATACTGCAAATATTGCTAAAAGAGGAAGTCCGTCTGTGATAGCTAGTTACTTGCATTACGGTGGACTAATCGAGCAAAGGGATGGTATCTAAGCTCCGAAAAATATCCGCATAGAGAAGGTAGTCCTTAAAGTTTCTGGGAAGCACAACGCGTCAATTGGCCGTAAATCCGACCCGGATGATTTGGATCAGTGGATTGGACGATAATATTGACTGATTCGTAATGCGTCTCGTTGCCCCTCTGTCATAGTGAGGGTATTATGTCTCGCGATGACATGGGGGCTTCTTAATGCTTCGGGGGAGTGGGCTGTAGATGGCCTAATTTCCGGTGAGTCTGCTCGTTTCGGCCGCAACACCGCAACAACCGTTTGAACTTAGTTTTCGTTAGTCCTGGTTCCTCAAATAGGAGTCTTCTAGCACAGCCACATGTATGACCAGATTATCGCCTCTCCCCTGTAAAAAGGGGACCAGGCTTAATGGGCCATGTTTTCCGTTGCGGTCCGCGATGGAACGTTGGCGGCGAGATCGTTGAATCTGGTGGCTCGATAGGGACATGGGCTTTATCGTGAAAGCGCATGATGATCCTTTTCGTCCACGGCCTTAAATATCGCGCATCTCGCTCTAGTCCGTGAAAGAACCTGGCTCGAACTCAGGCTTTGTAGGCTAAGTTTGTTCTGACGTCGAAACCATGGTGATGCCCTCTTATATTCTGTGCCTGGCCACTATAGCCGGGTTGGTTTCAGCCCGTGCGAACCCCCCTACTCCGAGGTTCCGCACACTGTATGCCAAGTCACTGAACAGCTCCAGAGTCGGACACGACACGACACTCAGCCCTGTCATCAATCCCGATGTCGATACCACGAGCATACGGAACATTGTCCCGTCGAAAAATATCTCCATGAACTGGGGCACACAGGGCAATGGTCTTGTCAATGTCTCGCTCGAGATGAACCACCCGACTGTTCTTCTCGAGGAGATAGATGGCATTGCAACAGTTGATTGCGAGTCTACCTCTGTTTCCATTACCTTCAGCGACAAGGATGCCTTTGATGAAGCTCTGGAGGACTGGTCCGATGACGATAGCTTCATCTTGGTGACTAATCATCTCGGCGACTGCGACGCGGAGAACGAGCGAGGCTTCTTCCTTGCTCAGAGCATCACGTCAGATAGCGACTCCTTGACAGTTGTCGCGATTGGCGAGAAATCGGATATAGAGAGCACAGCTGGTTTGTTTCGTCTCACTTTGTTTCACTATTCTAAAGTCTAATAGTCAGCAGCTTTCACTGAGATTACCTTCTCCTCTATCCCGACTGTGCAGTCAAAGCGGGCCATCACTCTTGATACCAACGGCCTAACTCTGTCGAACACCTTGGCACTCACACCGGCTACGTCTCTGTACTCGTACGAGCCGTATCTGTCCGTCACGGCTGACAACGCCAATCTCACAACCGCCATCACCTTCTCTGGAAAGCTCCGATACTCCATTCTCAAGGCGAAGGTGTATGAGCTGTCTTTCGATGTCGATACCTACGCATCGGCTGACTTAGGACTCACCATCGACGTCACTGCGGCGTATAGCCAGAATGTGGTGTATGATCCTGCACCACTAACTTACAGCATTGTCAACGTACCGGGTATCGTCTCCCTCGGACCAGCTTTGGATTTCGCTATTGGCGTCGACATATCTGCCAACGCGGCAGTGACCTTGACGACCGATTTTGGTGTCAAAATTGAAGATGGAAACTTCCACCTTGATTTCCTGGACAGTTCCAAATCTTCTGTCACAGGTTGGACACCCGCCTTTACTGCAAATGCCAACATCAGCGAGAAAGCAGTTGCATCAGTCGATCCCTACGTCGACATAACGGTCATGCTCGAATTCAAGCTTCTCGGTGGCCTTTTAGATCTCAGCGGAGGCGTGACGGCACAACCCAAATTTAACAATGATTTTGTTCTCAGTGCCAGCCAGGTTGCAACTGGAACCTCAGACGGTACTAGTGCGAATGGCACAGTAACACAGCCCGAAGGCGAAGGCTGTTCTCAAGGGCTCGCAGTCACCTCCGACTTTGAGTTCAGCGTTATCGCCTTTGTAACTCAGTGGTGGCGGCAGACTGTTTACAATGTCACCGTACCAATTGCAGACGAGTGCTATACATGGCTTTGAGGCTTTGATGTCTCACCCAATTTAATTGTGCAGCTAGCCTCTTCTAAGTAAAACAAGGTCGATGGCGACTTTATAACTAATTAACATTAAACCTCTGCTTTTGGAGAACAGGCTATTGAAGTGCACAAGTACATTCAAGTGATGTCGAGTAACAAGACTTAGACTCGTGGCTAATCATACCACTTCCAACCTAAATTTTCAGTCGTTTTATGCTGGCTATTTAATAATCAAGAAATTCACCACTCTTGGCTCATCTCCGCCGTAGATCGATTGCCCTCCAATTTGGTCGTCCACGAAGACCGAAAATGTTCAATTTCCTTTTTCACATCCCTAGGACTAGAGGATTCCCTACTTATTCCCTCGGCCTCTTCCATCAAACAGTCATTTATTTCTTCTGGCAACATGCTCAATGTCGTTAGCAGTTGATGAATCCAGGAAAGCCGCCTAGAGTACCAGTCACCCCTGGAAGGCTCAGGCAAGTGTGATGTGCTTCCATATTGGTATTCGTGCTCCATCCAAAGAACATACGTAGAGATTGACCTCTTCGCGTCTGTGAAAGGACTTTTCAAAGGACTCGAATATGTGAAGCGGTCTCGTTTGTAGTCAACTTCCCATTTTTCCTGCAGCACGTCAGCTTTATGCTTCGCCTCCCGAATCGAGCGAGGATACCGTGTTTCTGACGTATCGTGTTTTATTATACTCGATGGTATCTTTGCATGCTTTCTCGCACGATACCTTGATCAGTGTAATCCAATCCTTCAGGAGGACTGTATAACTCTGATGTGAGAGTCGGTCCATTTCCGATTCTAAAATTTCGATAAACTCAGACTCTTCTTCCAGAATCTCATTGATGTCTTCATCAGGTAGTGAGGATTCGCGAATTGGATCCCGGCGTGTCAAACAGTCCGTCAATCGATGGCAGCAAACGTGTGTCATGTCCATCTCCTCATGTTTGGCTCTTCTGATGAGCGATAGAAGAATCTCCCTCGCTTTGGGTATCCCTCTCTGTTCTGAAACGAAGCTTAGCCATTCAAAAGACCAGACAGGTACACGGTATGTCCATTGGTGAGTAATTGAATGGTCAAGTGTTATGCTGGGGAAGCAACCATTCGAGGAGCAGGAGCACCTGCAGTCATCTGTGGAGAGAGGTTCTGCACCGTAAGCGAGCAAGATGTGGAAAGATTCCATCAAGCTCTCTGTCTCGACACGTCCAGGGCTATTTTGCAAGGCATGAAGTGCATAATATAGCGTTGTGTGATGCATCTGGTCTTTGAGGTTGATGCTGCTCCCCGCGACAAGGAGCTTCCGAACCACTTCAGGATTGCAGTTATGAGAAAAGACAGCCATTAGAGCGTGCTGGCCGTGGCTGTTCACGTGGTTAATATTGCTAAACCCATGATCAAGCAGGGCGTCGACATCTGCAACAGATCTCACGTAATGTAATAACGTTGTATCTTTGCCATTACCACGAGCGTCGTGGAAGCTAAAATCCACAGAGCCGCACTTAGATAGAAGTTGGCAGAAGGAGACTTCCCTTGTGCTATGATAGTCTCGTCTAATCGCCTGAAACGATACTGTGGCTAGCCGTGCCCAGTATTCTGCATCTTGTTTCGTGTCAGTCAACTCCATCTTGCAGAGCGTATTGAGAACAAGGGTCCAATGACCGCGAGCGGTAGCGCAATCCATGAAGTTATACTGAAATCTGGTTTCCTCGATATGTGGATTGGCGCCGGCATCGAGGAGCATCATTAGACATTCTTCTTGATTTGTGGCAGCCGCATACATCAGGGGCGTGAGTCCATAACAATCCGCTGCATTCAAGTCATGTCCCGATCGTATTAACGCATCGACGTATCGGCCAATTGAAACGGCAAGGTGAAGAGGTGTCTGACCGAGAAAATTTCTCTCATTCTTGTCACTTTGACGAATCCATTCTCTGACTGAATCGGATGAGCCGAACAGGACGGCCTCATGAAGTGGAGTCATCCCTGCAAATCCTACGTCGTCCTCAATTAAATTGGCTGGGTGAGAAAGGGTGGGCTGCAACAACGTACCTTGGTTATCTTTGCACAATATACTAAGATACTCAACAAAGAATGGATCAGGAACCAAGGATACGTCGAATAAATTTGGCAAACATTGAGGCCAGTCCTGTGCTTGGGGGGAGTTGATCTCAGTAGCATCGAACCCCAGACTAATGAGAATCTCCAACAGCTGCAAATGAGGAGCTTCTCTAATCCAACATGCACAATTGCTAAGAAACCTGTAACATCGTACGATAAATTTAGCTGTCTTTTATGTAAGGAGTGATCTTTGGCCTGTGTGGGGCTTTACTTACGCTGTATTCTGAGTCCCTCGCGTCATGCCGAATTCGCCCATGAAGAGCTTAAGTAGTTCGAATTGTTCAGAAGCTCGCATACGCCATGGATACAAAAGCAGAGACTATGACGCTTGTTAGAACTTGAAGATTCAATTGCTTCTTTAACTCAACAATCGGGCGGTCTGTACCTGGATGTAAGATTCGCCTCTAGGGTTGACGTGCCTTTCAAAGGTTGGGTCTGTTCTATGAAGATACACAAGAGCATTTCGGGCCTCCTGGAAGGTCATCGTACTTGTTTGCCACTTAAACAAGACTTCAAAACCCGGGGATGTAAATGGCACAACTTGTTCAACTTGTAGTCCAGGACGGAACAAAAGTTTTCCGGGTGCAGCGAGGATGTGGAACTGAATAACCGCCGACCATCGAATTCCAAGCTGCGAGAAAGCCACACGGAAATTCGCGCCGTACTGAGTAGCGTTGCATGTCTTCTGGTCACAATTCTGACGAAAGACTGCAAGGGGAGTGTACTCGAGCGCCCAGAAGCGTTGAGAGATTCTCGAAATTCGATGGCAAGAGCATGAGCATTGCTTGACCATGCAGTCAGAGCGGCGCGTTGGTTTTCTCGACGATTTTATGACGGCCAAGGACTCTTGAGCTGGGGGGAGGAGGGTCGAAGGCGTTGACGAGGGCGGAAACCTTTTTTCTTCCAGATTGGACACCGCGACTGATGAAGTATGGAGTTTGTTCACTAGAGCAATCTCGTCTACTCGGGCCGAGCTGCGAGAAGTAATGAGCCTAGAGGTTGGTTTTGAACTCAGTAAATGAAGATCCTGCGTTTAGCGGTATGCCAAGAGAGTATACTTACAGGATCAAGTTGATCTTCGCACCCTGGATGTTGCTTTGTATATCTTCGATGTCCTGTTTCCAGTGCTTCAAAGCAAACACTCTCATGATCTTTTGTCTCCCACTGCCTTTCAACTCTGATGAAAGTTTGTCCTTGAGGTTGCTGAGGCCTCCGACAACCTGACCACAGCTGGACTGGCAATGTCGATAAATGACACCATCTCTGCCAGCTTCCTTGTCTATGGCCTCTTGCATGAGATATGCCAGGAATTCCAGCTCGTTGGTGAGTTTGTCCAGCTCAGCCGGCGCCCGTTCAGCATGAGTGCGGATCTCACGGAGGGTCTCAATACCGCTCATGATTTGGGTCAGCAGAGAGACGAACCCTGCCACACCAGCAGCAACGCCGAATAGTTCGGCCATGCCGACAACCCGGAAGCTCAACGGGTTTTGCTTAGCCCGAGTTTGACAATCCGGAAGGTGAATGAGGACGAAAAGACGTAAGAAATTGAGTGCGGGGAATATAATCATGTCAGGCTGCCAGAGCCTCGAAGTTTTGGGATTTGAACCCGATTTTGCCCCGCAGTCAGCCTTGTTCAAAGTGCAATCGTGTATGGCCAATAATTGGTCTGATAGAGATGGAAGATATGTGTTAGCCGTATAGTAAGGGAGCCCTGGCTATCTGACTTGCAGATGGAAGAATGCTAAGCGTTTTTGCTCGTAGCGGCAACCCATAACAACAAACACACATTGTCAGAAGGCGTAAAGGAGCTCACAATTACGGAATAAGCCGACTAATTTGTGATGCGAAAGAGAAATGCGATGACATATGGTTGCGAAGATTAATATGCTTCTTCCCCACGAAAATGGCTGGCATTTATTATAGGCAATCCGAAGGGGGGAATAGGTTCTCTTCGAGTCTGGCCTGTGAAGTAACTTCGTCATTGGTCGTTGGTCATTGTGCAGTGTTTCTACTTTAAACAGAATACTAAGACAACGGAAATTTGCATGTGATATACTCCGCTGAAAGGTTTGACATGGAAGATCTAGATCAAACCCAACGCGCCTGACTCCATGTAAACTGTCGGGGGCCCTGACGCTGGTTCAGCAAGTATTGGGTCCACGGTTTGCGGGGCAGGGGCTGGTTCAAACACTGGCTGCTGATTATATGCCTGCTGTTGGTCGTATACTGATTGCTGTTCGTATGCTGATTGTTGATCGTATGCTTGTTGTTGGTCGTATGCCGGTGGTTGATCAGATGCTAGTTGTGTATCATCACCTGCAAACGCTTCCGCTCCACCACTATCACCAAAGCCACCGAAATCGCTCGCAATCTCGCCGCCTCCAATCAAGAGACTAGCTCCGCCTACAATGAGACCCATCTTCTTCAAATTCTTCTTTGTTCCAAGTGTTCCCATCTTCTTCCCCGCTACCTTGACGCCCTGACTTGTGAACTTTGCGGCAGCCATTGTGGCAGACATCAGGCCCGTAGACAGACTCGATGCCCCTGGAGGCTTGGACGTAGTTACACCAGCGGCCAGTCTCCCGCTCTGAGCTGCTGTCACACTTGGCGGCGGTGCTGGCCGGTCCCACGTAGACAATCCCAGTGTTTCTTGGACGTAGAAGGACACTGAGTCTGGAGTCCTGATCTCTTTCCATCCACTAGGTAGTGCGCTGACTGGTTTCGTCCATACACTGACACCTGTGCTGTGTTCGAAATAGAAGATACGGCCTTCTGTGGTTTTGCTTTCTTCCCAGCCAGGAAGCAGTGGTGAAGTCTCTACCATGGTCGTCGGTTTGATGTGTGTTTTGAACCCTGTAGTGTTATGTTTATACCACGTCCTTCCCGAAATGTTTCTGCGGAGAGTCCAGAGGTTTGGTGGGATGGTGGTATCGGCAGATTGGATACACTGGTCCGATTCCGTTACAAAGTAGGACTTCTCGTGCAGATGCGAGGTAGCTGGACTCGATGTAAAACACGAGGCGCACAACGTAGTTGCGACTTGGGAAGTACTGCAGACAAGACATGCATATCTAAGACTGTTTGCTGGAACGCCTATTGATAAGAGTTGTTAGCGCCTTCTCCTCTCGATTCATTGTTCATTTCAACTTACCATTTTTACAATAGTCGCATAGCTGGAAAGACGAGCCACCCGGAGCAGTGATGCCCGTAGGCTGCCACGTTGGACTCGCCAGCGTACTAGGCGTAGTGGCAGTTGTACCAGGGGTGAGAACACCACCGCTACTGTTGACGCTTTCTGGCCTACTATGCGGCGATGAGACTGACAGTGCACTGCCGCCATGGCTCATTAGCGGGGGACCAGGATAATATGCTTGCTGCCCTAGCACTGACATCTCCGACTGCATAGGCCTCTGCCGAACTGCCAAATTCGAGGCGTTGCTGAATGTGGGTTGCGATGGTGGCTGCTGGACGTACTGGGTCTGCTTGAATTGCTGATTTTGCTGATTTTGCTGAGCCTGCTGTTGTTGTTGCTGTTGTTGCTGTTGTTGCTGCTGTTGTTGCTGCTGCTGTTGTTGCTGCTGCTGTTGTTGTTGCTGCTGCTGCTGTTGCTGTTGTTGCTGCTGTTGCTGTTGTTGCTGCTGCTGCTGTTGTTGCTGCTGCTGTTGTTGCTGTTGTTGGTATTGCTGTTGTTGGTGCTGCAACTGTTGTACATATTGGTTCTGTTGCACTTGCTGCTGTTGGATGTATGGAGGCTGTTGCTGGGGATGTTGAGGGTTATAGTTGGCATGTGCTAGTTGTTGTGGCTGCTGCTGTGTCCGCTGAACATATTGGTTTGACTGCGTCGGATGGTGTTGGGACTGTTGGGTCTGTTGTTGGACAGTTTGGGAACTGAGGTTGCCATATGCTGGCTGTTGATGTTGGTTGTATTGAGACTGGTTCGAATAGCCTGGCACTTGCTGCGGTTGCGAATGCTGCGCATATTGATTCTGCTGAGTCTGTTGGGCTTGCTGCGGCTGGTTGTATTGCGACTGTTGCTGAATATGTTGCGGATTCAATGTGCCATAAAACTGCTGCTGGTGCACAGGCAAGGGCGCCATATTGGCAAAGCCGACTGCTGCCTTTGAATTTGTGGGTATGGCAGTTTTAAACTAGCTAATCGTTTCGCAAAGTGATTAAGTCAAGATGATGATGTCTTTGCAAGGCTCAATGGACGTGGTTTGGCAGCGTCAATAAATAGGGTCAGAGATCAAGAGTTTTCATTCTCAAATCATCATATTGACTAGGCCGGGACCGCCGATATTTAACCACCTTTCTGACTCTGTGCTCCTACCGAAAGAGGGGTACCTCGCCTCACATGAATCGAGTTCCGACTTTGGCTAGCTTTTCCAGGTTAGATAGTTCCCATATTCTCCGATTTATGGGCCGTCCCGGGCGCTACGGCTACTCGATCTCCGTATTCATTCACAGCGATAACGCGGCCTCGATTGTGTGGCACACTATCGTTTTTTAGGTCGTCAGCTGAGGTTGACTGTTTAAACTAGACTCTTGCACAACCGACAACACACGAGGACTGCCTCGATCTTGTTACACGATTAGCGAGCTCGTGTCTTCCGGCTCGTGACTGTACTACCAACGATCTATGACCCAATATCACGGTACGAAGTCTCGGCAATACAGTATCATTCACCAATTCTCAGGTTTCAGGGATGAAATAGCTCAAAATGTCGGCTCAAATCCAATGACTCAAGATACCGCATTGCGTCCTCCCAATCGGCAACGCCGGTGGGTTTTCCAGAGCAAAAGCTGCACGCCTTGACAAGAGTGGGAAAAAGATACGAGCTCCATCGGGAGATTGCTGGTTTTCCTGATTCTCATCTTTTGAATTCTCGTCATGGAACTACACACAATTTTCCGAGATTAGCTCGTTTTTAACTGCTGCGCAATTGTCTGACTTTCGTTCGAAGCTCACTTAACACTATGACTTGCAACGAAGTGGATTAAAAATGACTTCTGATACTTTCGCAACGGAGTTAGTCAATTACATGGGCAAGTCCATGGTTTTAGGTCGCAATGGTGCTCTTGGTAAGCATATGTGCACTTTCCTATTGGGATCGTGGCTTTAAAACTCATCGCTAGATCCTATACCAAGGACTCCAACTTCCACCAAGGTGATTCCATCAAGGAAAGCACATCCGATCACTTGACTAATATTAAAGCTGCAAATGTTCGGCTCAAGCGCATACAATTCTCAAGTCGTACCAATCTACAATTGAAATCTATCCATTGTCATGTCGGGTGAGAATCCTTCTCGTTGGGCTTGACTGTGGGCTTGCCAGTCGAGAACGTTCGGGAAGTGTTTCTCGAAGAATAGAAAGGCATATCCCTGTCAGAGAACTTGAGCGCATCAAGATGTTATAAATAAATTGGCACAAGCAGTAACTTGCGAACTTAAACTGGCCAGTCAGGTGTTGCGAGGCACGCCACTATCCTCCGAAGCCTTCATTTATCGACTGATCAGGTTCCACACAGATCTACTGACTACGGCATTCTCCATGCTCGCTTCAGCAGCTAAGCGAGGTGACCTGTAAGATTTCCTGCTGGTCAAGTGGAGGTCGCCGACCAAGTGGACTCCGACCGCCGTGGTATGGGCGGAATTATGTGCGTGCTAATCTCGGCCCACAGTCTTGGTTCTACGCAGCATGTATGCCATTCATGTAACGACTTACTAATGAAAGGTAAGTTTGTGGCCAAATCTTGAGACACTTAACGGATGAGTGGAGAGCGCACATGCAAGGGGTGTGGGTGCACGACCACGTTGCAGCACAATAATGTACTTCTTGCGAGAGTGCAGGCAGATCTATACTGCCCGGCCCAGGTGTCATTTGTTCTTGAGGAGAATTGAAATATGAACACTGCAAAGTGGGATTGTGTTCTCTTTGAAGAGCAACTATACGGGCGTCAAGTATGGTATTGTTAATCAATTTAGGAAGACGGTTTCTCGGCTCATTTTATCAAGGTGGATTATTTGCACGAAAAGAATATTCACATGTGCGTTGTTTTCGTCTAGATAAGCAGCTTCATGTGAAATGAGGCTGCCTGGAGTGGTGAAAGGGTTGCCAGCCCTGAGAGTTCTGTTGGGGCGCTATACGATGTACTAGCGAGAGCTTCTATCAGGGGGGAACCTGGTCACGATCACCCCTAAGAGAGAAACCTCATGCAGTCTCCTTAGCCCCGATATGGGAGATCCTTCCGGTCGAACCTCGATGGCTATAGCCACTTAGATGTGCCAAAAACGAACACGTACGTGCGCTAATTACGATCGATCTGTGGGATGTAATGCTTCGATCGTCCAATGGACATCATGCGTATATGTTCCCTTATCTGCTTGTAGGGGAAGTTCCCTTCTGTGCCTAATCTCACAGTGTTGTGTTGGCTGCAACACGTATGCATGTCTTACATATTGAAAAGCAAACACAGGCACGCCACAAACACTACCGTATTGTTCCACCGATGCAACCATTCTGACTGAAAAAACACTGCTATCGCGTAACTCGGCCAGCACCGAAAGGGGCCGCGTTGGGTGGAACACGTGGAACGCCGAGGGATGCGATAGCTAAGGGCTGGCTAATGTAAGAACTCACAAAGGCAAGGGATATAAAAAAGGCTCAAGAAGGGTCCTAAATCCGGATAACCCCCAACTCTTCTTTTCTACTTCGCAACTGTTCGTCAAGACTCGCTTGGGTTTCAGACAGTACGAGAAACACGGACACCATTCACCATGGTATCCACTAAGCACCAGCAGACCGGTGCTACTGACGCACCAACTGCCCAGGCAGAAGCGTCTGCGCCTGTCTTTCCAGATTATTTTCTCTCACCAGATGCAGTCCTCCAGGACGATGCCCGCTGGAGATTCGGAAGAAAACCTGACTACACCAAAACTCGTAAGGCATGGGAACAAAGTAAGTCTACACAGTGATACGATTCCTTCCGGCATAACAAACTACTACTACATACCAAAATATGCTAGCTGGCTATATAGCATTGCAAACAAAAAACTGTTTATCATGGGGCACGCGGAGAAACACCTTCTGACTGACTTTTGCAGCCAAGGAGATGAACCACGTCGCAGGCAGTCTTGAGGAGCTTGTTGAAAACCTGGTGAAAAACTGGGAGATCGAGGCTTCATACAAAACACAAGCACAGGAGTGGCGTACGATTGACTCCACGAAGTATCGATTTTCCGTCAATGGCGGCCCGCCGCAATCTGCTGAAGAAATGGCCAAGATCGGTACCTACAACGCCTTGATTGAACCCAACAAGTACTACAGCCCGGAACACATGGACTTTTCCACCAGCCACAAGGCCTTCAAGCGGATGATGCCAACCTTTGCATGGGAGGTGTTGGACGTCTATAGTGGCCCACCAAAGGCAGCCTTTCGGTGGCGCCATTGGGGATTCATGGAAGGGGATTACACTGCGAAAAACGAGTCAGTCACTTGTATAGATATCTTTGGACATACACTAACAAATTATCAGCCGAGACGAGAAAGTCGCTATGAAGGCAAATGGCAAGAAGATTGAGATCAAGGGTGTAACAGTCGCAGAGCTCGACGACCAGCTTCGTATCCTGTCCTTGGACACCTACTTTGATCCAGTTGACATGTTCCGCCAAATGGATACGGACGGTGAAGAGAAGCTAAGCGAAGGGAATACAGACTTGAGAGATGTGTCAGGACAGGAGAGTCAATGCCCATTCATGCGCCAATGATTTGGAGTCAATGACCCTTCTATCCCCAATGTCCATGAACTCGGCAACGGTCACTCTGTGTGAGGCAGTATTTTTTTCGGTTGCGACAACTAGACAGACTCAATATTTGACAATGAGCAAATCCACTCTTTCCAATTTCACTACTATTGCCAAAACGACTCTTTCGGTCAGGATACCTATCATGCCACCTTCGAACTACAGGCTAAAGCTGCCTCGACGCTATCGACGTACGCCAACATTGCTAGAGCAAATGTGTCGGTCCCCATGGATGGACTTCAGATTAGGCTTCATTGAGACATTTATCAAACAACAGGAGCCGATGGACACGCTGAGCAGGCCCCACGGCCGTCATCCGGGTTGTGCGCACCTTTTTACATATTCTCCATGATCCATTCATCGTCGGCCAGCGCCTTCGCCGAGGAACGCTTCGAAGGTTCCCAATGGAGCATCTTCCGCATCATGGCGAGGAACCTCTCTTGACTCTCCCCCTCCAGGCCGATCTCTTTCTCCTCGAGCGATGTGCTATCCAGGAGTGCAATATCTGCACGGAAATCCCCTGTAGAGCAAGTGGAGTCCTGTTAGCAAGGAAGAGAAGATCTCATAGTCTAAAGCTGGGTACTTCGAGCTTACCTTTATCCGTGAAGAATTTATGGCTCGACTTGCTCGAATGGAGGAGCGCCTGCGGAGGTTGTCCAAGCAATGCAATCATCTCGGCAAGGTGCGCCCGGCTGCGGTACGTCTGATACTCCGGGTCGCGTCCCGTAAACAGGTGATCACCTTCAAAGAGATCCCAGATCTGGAAAAGACGGTACGGACACGGATCAGCTCTTGGATCTGCCCCATGTTCGGTTCGAGTCCTTACCATGCAACCCGTGTTCCATATATCGACCTGATACGACCACGGTGCTTCCAGGATGACCTCGGGTGCTCTGTATATATCGGGCTGTATGTCCTCCAGATGTTCCGTGTCCCCGGCAACGGCCGAGCCGAAATCACAGAGGACCGGTGCGCCCCAGTTCTTAGGCATTTGGAGCTCGCGTGACAGATAAATGACTCTTTCACCCACCAACTTTCTTGGGGACGGGTCGAGCAGCTCTTGCTCCTCGAAGGCGCTGAAAACCGAATCGTCCTCGATGCCAAACATAATATTATCGGCTTTGATATCTACTCCGCAACAGTTCAGCACCGTTCTTCGTGAGTGAATGGAACACAACCAAGGATAGCTCTGCTCGGTTCAATCCCTCATACGCACCTGTGTGGATGATGTGGCATTCTGTATGCAGAAAATCCAAAGCAAGGAAGAGGCGACGGAGGACAAAGGCGAGGACCGGCACCGGTAGTCTCCTCACTGGGTTGCGGTGAAGGAAAGTCAGGACGCTCTCCCACAGTGGAGGATGCACCAGGCATCGGTGGCATCCGTCTGGTCCAGTAACATCAAAAGAGTCCAGAAGTTCCCTGACGGCACCGCGACCGGGATGTTTTGCCAAAGATCCGGAAATGCGCTTGTACATTGTGACTTCATGGTCGAGCTGCTCGCCCATAGACTTCGAGTGTACGAAAAGGTTCAGTGCCACGTGCCGACGACCACTACACTCCCTGTTAGCAAAGCGTCGCGTGTATCAGGGCAGATGAGTGGACACGCGAGCATCTTACTTTAGGTCGCGCGCCAACCAAACTGTCGAGCTAGCTCCAAAGCCCAGCTTTCCAACTATCTGATAACGATCCCTGAGGACTTCGCCAATGCGTACCGGATAGTAACGCGATGCAATGTAGTCGGGGAAGAGCTCCTCCTCTATCTTCTCACCCAATGGGATTCGCGTGAAACTAGGGTTGGAGAAGGTAAGAGGCTTCCATATCCGGCCAGGCCAAGGCAATCGCCGAAGAAGTGAGGCCATATGAAATTGATTCCAAGCGAGAAAAACAAGTAAGGTGAAGTCGTAAGTTGGCGCGTGTTTGATGTTACTTGACGGAAGAGAAAACCACGATCGACCCGTGAACCTGAATGCACGTTCCAGATTCGCCAGGACTCCACTTTATTTTGTTTATCATGGACATGGCCATGGGTATGTTTGACTCTGGCGGGTATTCTCTGTCTATGGTGCCAGATCGTGTCATCAACACCATGGGCTATCTCTCTGTATCTTATCCTCTTATGTCTTGGCAGTGCTCGTTCCATTCACCTGCTCAACATCAGATGTCTCCCCCTCCGCATCGAGGCCATCCTCGTTTTGGACTCGGTCCTTGATAAGATGGGCAGCCCATGAAGTGGCCGGGACGCCGACGTAAAATACGACCACAGACACAATGAGGTTAGTCATTAGTGACGCACTGCGAACAGATCCCACAGCATAGGCGAGGGCCGAGCCAAGAGACTCCCCAGAGCGCAACACTCCCATCGACAGAGCAATTGTGTCGGCTTCGACGTCAAAGGTGCCCATGACCCAGTAGAGCCAGATTCCAATTGTCTCATACGCGATCCTAGAGATGCTAGTTAGACACATATCGCGGACCATCAAAAGCGGATCAGGACATACCGGTAGAGAACGAAGATGGTCAACCCTTGTCCGTAGTTACGACTGTTCCAATCGATCTCCCCAGGGCTGTCTCGCGCCCAACGTTCCTGAATCACGATGCTCCAGATCCAAACGACCGTGAATAGCCCCAACAAGAAGTACCACATTCCGCGAGCCTGCGTGGACCGGCGTGCGTGCTTCGTGTCCAACCACCAGCCCGCCAGGACGTTGGCAAAGGCGCCGATCACGGAAATTACAAACGCGGCGAGGGTTCGGGCACGAACTGTGAAGTAGGCGGCAAGGTAGTTTCCTTGATACGTCACGCCCCATTGCGCGGTGATAAACGCAGGGATAAGAAGGACAACTTCCTTGCGCTTGAACTGGGCGATGAATGCCCAAAACTGAGCCTTAAAAGTCCGGTCGGTAATGGCAAAGGTGGGCTTCTTGCCGTCCTTTCGGATCAGTTTATGCGGCGGAGCAAGAAGCAGCGCCAACGGCAAACCGAGGCATTGGAGGGCTACTAGAACCAGATATGTCTTGGGGGCGACAGATCCGGTCTGGGCATCATCCTTGTTGATTCCAAGCTGAATTGAGGAGGCTATTATAGAACCGAGTTTGCCAAGACTCATCCAGATACCGATGCAAGTCCCTCGCCGGCTCACTTCTGGATATCCGACCGCCAATGCTGCTTCTGCTGGCCACAAGGCAGCGGCCTAACTGTGTCAGATTATTTTGTGTACTTAAACGAAGAGAAACACTCACAGAGAAGCCACACGTCACAGCACCAAAGATGAGAAACCACTGAGTTCCCCATACTGTGTTGCAGTACAAGGCTGCCGAGTAGGGGACGTAACCAAGGGTTCCAAATAGGATAACCCATTTCATCCCAATAATGTTGCCCACCATACTAGCCAAAGGCGAAAAGAAGAACATGACCCTATGTTTTTCAGTGTATATCCTCATATGATGATTGGGCTTCTTACACGAATGTGATGACATTAGCTGCGTTAACCACGTACGGCTCAGCCTGGCCACCAGCTCCAAGACCTACAACTGAGTTAGTATATTCCTCATCGAATGCGTAACACATCGAGTAACGCACTGTTCATAGCAGTCCATATTCCAGGCTGTGTGAAGCTAATAAGGCCAAGCAATACGGCCTGAAAGTATGTGCCACGGAATACGGCATGGGCCCTGCCATATATGGTGCCAGGCTTGCTCACTGATAGCTCGCTCATGGTGAGATCGTTTCGAGGCTCGCTTCCGGGATGATTGTATCGTTCTATCTCGTGTACTTCCTCTGCATTCATGCTGGGTTTCGCCTATTTATGGCCATCGTGCTTAACTAACGTTTCTGGCCAACAAGACAAGACCATTCGCCGTCAAATAGTCATGGCGTTATATACAACAGTGATGATATCAAGCGCACATTGTGGGTACTTCGAGCCAACAATACGGGTGAAGTCCGGTTGATCAGTGACGATCAACAGGCCTTGCTGGTGTTTCACGTCGCGTCCTCTCTTCCATTGGATATTAATGAGGGCCTCATAGAGCACGACTTGCAATTTACCGGTATTTCTCCGCCGATTTGGCAAAACTGCCGTCCTTAGTGTGTCTCTACACATACTCTGGCAAGGGTTCCCAAGAGGAGGACGCACATGGGCCCCTACTAGACTGCCCGATTCTCGGCCATTTTGTGATCGCGTCAGAGCTGTCTTTGAAGCGCCATTGACAAGGCCATCTGCCAACAGGGTCGGACGAGCCCCGCAGGGAAGAACGAAATCGCATTGATTACCAAATATCCGGGTTAATTAGCTCGTTCGACTTTGAATGAGTGAACCAGGATAATATTAATACACGCATAAAAATAATATACCCACCCAGTCGGTCGGGGGCCCTTTACAAGCCCGCATTACTTTGTAATCTAAAAGTGCAGATGAGGATGTATGTATTAGCTGCTAGAAATAGTTTAGATATCTTTAAGCGCTTTTATATAACAAGATACAATCAATATTAAGTGAAGAATGTAAAGATATTTTCATTTTCAAGTGTAAGATAGACATTACTTCTGAATATACAACTTTAATAAAAAATGTTACTTAACACCTATGAATACTCTTATGATAGCGTTTATTCCATAAGCCCTTTAACATTAAACGGTTGTATTAAACAGCAGCTTCTAGGCTCTTATTCAAATTTGCGATGGAATTCATGTGCAAAACATCAAGCGCGGGGTTGACTGATATCAGTATCAATCAGACTAGGATGTTGATCCTGATGGAGTTTCCTTTTGTCAAAGGCATGTTATCTTGAGAAGTGGAGCACAGCAGTTCAAGCAGATAAGGCTACGGCACACATTTGGGTGCACTATACTAGCACATGCAGGCTGCTGACAGACTAGTAGCCGACCCAAACTATGTACGCTACCATGCCCCCGGGTCTTATGGAAGCATTGGCTTCTCTAGGATAACTGGCAAAGGCCTTAAAGCAGTGACGAAGCGATAAATCTTCCCAGGAGTCAAGATCACTGTAGCACTTCGGGTAAACTTTGACAGATAGGAATAATCGTGGTCGCATTATCGACTTAATTGAATGGCAAAACTCGAGGGGGCTGGGAGACCTCGTAGATATTTCAACAGGGCATGCTTCGTCACTCCTCTAAACGAATGGAGGCCTCGAACTAACGTAGACGAGTCAT
Organism: Neonectria sp. DH2; assembly: GCA_003934905.1. Classification (NCBI taxonomy): domain Eukaryota; kingdom Fungi; phylum Ascomycota; class Sordariomycetes; order Hypocreales; family Nectriaceae; genus Neonectria; species Neonectria sp. DH2. The sequence continues at coordinate 1,403,709 of RQWH01000009.1, read as the reverse complement.
GGTTTTCCACGACGTGGGGTTGACTACTCGGTAGAACCGGGGTAGCTGATTTCTCCAGACTAAACCCAACAAGTTTGCGATACACCTCTTATCTTCGGCTGCTGCTATCACGGCCTTGACTTCATGTAAATGGTTCGATGCGGATACGTATCTCGGGGTTTCTTTTACATAATTTGGAGAGCTACATAATGAAGTAACAGGCTGTATCAGCATCTGTTGGATAAGGTGGTGGAGTTTATGATATCCGGTGCCAGGCGTCTCTTGTATATAAAGAACCGAAGTAGAAGACAATTGTTGTACATCAAGCTCCTGACTTCTCTGTATAACTTGCGGTAGACAAATCAACGCTGAGACTCCTCGTCATGTTCAGTTCACTTGTCGCTACGGTGCTTGTCGCTACCACGGCCATAGCCTCACCACTTCAGATCCAAAAGCGAAATGATCCCAACACTGGCTTGACATGGATCTACAAAGATCCATCCCTGCCAAAAGTCATGTAAGTAAAACGATGAGTTGTTTGGCCTGAATTACTCTAAACTTCTTTCAGGATCTACAATACTGGCGATGGGACCATCTTGTCTGGCTCTAACAATGGGCGCTTGGACAACATCAACTATGGGGGTGGTCCTGGGGGGCTGACGCCAGAGACGCTCATAGATACAGTCAGCGAGGTTCTCGACATTGCCCAGTTTGCTATTCGCAACATTAGTGGGACTGGCAGCGCCAATGCCGACTCGGACAGGTTCCTGAACATCTCGATGGATGCCCACAAGCGAATGTGCACTCCTCACTCGGACATTGTCGGCGCTGTCATGATCCACGGCACCAACACGCTCGCCGAGACTGTAGGTCTACCTTTTTTGTCCTACTCTTTGGTTCTCTCGCGTTAATTTGCCTAGGCCTTTGGTGTTGATCTCACCTTGAATTGCTCCAAGCCCTTCGTTGCGACTGGTTCCATGCGACCGAACTCGGCTCTGTCACCCGATGGTCCGTTCAACTTCTACGACGCGGTGAGGACCGCAATTCACCCCGAGTCGCGTGACCGTGGAGCTATGATTGCGTTCAACGATCACTTGGTGTCTGCTTTCTACGGAACGAAGACCAATGGTAACACAGTCTCGACCTTCTTGGCCACGGATCAAGGATACATCGGTCAGTTCATAGCCGGACAGCCATACTTCTTCTACGGCCCGTCGCTACCAAAGGCCCGGCACTACTTCAACCCGTTCAAACTCACCTACCCTCTTCCCCAGGTGGTGGTTCTCTACGGTCATCGTAAGTAAAAGGCTACTCAAAAATCCGTCATCCTGTACTCATTCCTTTGCAGAGGGTTTCAAAGCTAGCTTACTGTATGCTGCTGCCGCCGACGGTGCCAAGTAAGCAATATTATTTAACGGCCACACTGTTCAAGCGCTTACAGGTGTAGGGGAATTGTTATCATGGGTGTCGGTCCCGGCGGCCTTAGTACAACTGCTAGAGCGGCTGCTGAAGATCTCTTTACGCAAGGCGTCGTCACTGTGGCGTCGCTCCGCCCTTCCTTCGGCGCGGTCGTTCCTGGACCTGAAGTCAGCAACATGTAAGTCAATCATGCTTCGGTTCTGAAGTTGATCCCAAGGCTGATAATCTTTGCAGCACCAGCTCGGGCTTCTTGCACGGCGAGCAATCCCGCATTCAACTCCAGCTCGCTCTTGCATCGGGCTATGGTATTGATGGCATTCGAAAGCTGTTTGAGGGGGATATCCGTGACGCTGTCTACAACCAGGCCACAGCCTTCTACAACGCCACGACCTTATAAAGTGCCATTGTATGGCCGTAGCTTAGAATAGTTATGATCTATACAATGGATTTAAGATCCTAAAGCAGTTCATTATTCTCTATTTCTAATTAATAGTGTCGGACTGACCGCTTACATGATGCATTGAGCCATTGACCGAACGGCGCGTGAGTGCCAAGAAACAACGAGCAAATGCTCGCTTCTCGAATGCAGAAAGGTACGAATTTGCGGTGAGTAAATATGAAAGGCGCAAGCACAATTTTCTAGTCAATTCATGACAGTGCTCTACTAGAAAATGCCACGTTTTAGTGCACTGTAAGAGATCCAAGAGCCCCAAGAAGCAATATGCCGAGCGTATTGTTCATTGCAATAAACTCTATATGCTAAAAAGTGTTGTCTTTGAATAGAACTGATGGAATGTTAATGCGGAGACTGATAATTAAACTGCTAATACGTGAAACTGCAGAACATAGAAAGAGGCTGTCCAGTCGTGAGAGCCTAGGCCATTCTCTTGCATTTCGTCGTCTCTTCTCCAGAGCTGCTGCACAATTTCCCACTGTCTAGTCGTATTGCCAATTTTATACCTCTCAATCCTTTCCCACCACTTCCTCAAATAATCTCGCTGAGGTCCGATAGCCTCACAAGAAGCTATAAAGCCTGGCCACGTGATGGGTGCCATTACTTGATCCTGCGATACTTGCGCCTTTAAGTCTTCGGCTCCGTGCATTTGCTCAGCTACGTACTGAACTTCATCTACCAAGTCAATAGAGTCAAAACTTTGGATGCGTCGATAATAGTAGATAAGTGCTGCACGATGCCACGCATTTGCTTGATGCGTGAAAATCCTGAATATCAAGTCGCCATCGGAAGGAATTGACATTATGCCCTCAGATGTAAGTCTCCAGGAGAGGAGTCTCTCCCCAAGAGCTTCGCAAGCCTGGAGAAGATGATCTGGGATAGAGTGCTGCGATTGTCTGTGCTGCATAAGAAGCTCTGCAAGGTGACACGTTTCCTGAATTGCGACTGCGATGGATGGTGTAATGCCGTAAATGTGCTCATAACAGGTGCTTGATTGAACCAGACTGCCATCTGAAGAAGGTTCGATGTGTTCTGATAACTGAACGGGCTGAAAAGAAGTTGTGCGAGCAAGAATAGCTAAGAACGCGCTGATGGCGTTCAGCTTCTGAGTGGAGCGACTGACAACTTTCCATCGACTCCGCAAACTTCGCAACTGCGTTGCGGCATTGATGTGCGTTGTGAAGTCATTGCCTTCTCCTGACAAAGTCTGTGGCATGTTAACGTGTGTTGGGATAGACACAGGAAGACCTAATTACCCCAATGCTAAGCAAGGATAGCATCGCCGTCATGAAGATTTGATAATCTGCACCAGGCGTTGCAGCTTCAACAGCAGCTTGCATAAAGGCCAGTGCCTTGTACCTATGCTTGATACCGAGCCTTTGATACTTTGTTTGAGAGGTGTTGCAGTTCCAAAGGTGGAACGCTGAGGACGCAAGCAGGGCGTGGTAGATTGCTGAATACACTTGAGCTTTAGGTGTGTTTGGATCTGATATGTGAAGTACCGATCCTTCAAGTGCAGTAGAAAGGTAGATCCCACGGAAAACATTTTCGGTATGGAATATCGGCTGCATGAGATCAGCGATGTGAAAGTTGTAGTGGTTGATCAGTAGGTCAACTTGGCTATCCCCAAAAAAGCTGGTGGCGATGTGTTGTATTGAGAGGACAGAGCTGGACAAACCCGAGGTTTTTGAGGTTGTTGAAGATGTTATGACTGAGTTGGCGGGTGAATGAGCGCCGCAGTATATAGTCAGGTCGGTCTGATCTGAAGCTGCCAGAATCTCCAAAGAAATGTCGTCTTCTCTGGATCCCTGCCCTATATCCTGGGCATTCTCACTCTCTGTTGATAAGGGTCAGTAATTGCATGTCAATGGAGATCAATAGGCATTCTTGCTCACCTTCTGATGGGCCTAAATTGGAAGCACCGCTGAAGTTGGACAAACTGGGCGGTTGCATGCAATCTTCGTTGTCGTGATCAACATCAACAGGTACAGAATGTTCACCATTGCTCTGGCTACTAATCGTAGAATCTAGGACGGGAAAGCAGATGAGGTTTGGCGTTGAGGGGCTGTCAACGCGTTGGTGGTTGCTCGCCGTGCCTGGAAAGGCAGAAAATGGGCCTCTTGTGGACAGCAATCCAGGCTCGGCATCATTGTCGATATTGGCCAGAAACGCATCAATTTCCTCTATGCGGTATCGATGGCCACTATCTTGGTCTTGGTGAGACTTAGGTCATGCAGCTTGACAAGAATGAACCATCTGCTCTTACCTAACTTCATTGTCCTGCGCCCTTTGGTGGAGGGAGTAGGCGTCGCAAACGGGTCTGATACCCATCGGAGTCGGATGTCATAACCACCGCAGGCGACGCCTTTCTTTTCACAGTTTCTACAGGCTATGGGCTTTTCGTCGCATCTTATCTTTCGTGCTTTGCATGTCCAACAGCTGCTTACATTAGCACTGGCAGAGAACGCAGGGACTTCAATGGGGCTCTGGCAAGCCGAAGCGTACCCTGTGAATGTATTTAAGCGGTTCATTGTTGTGTTGGGCGAGGCACAGTGTTAGATCTGCCAACCTGGCTTGGCCAAATGATGATGAAATTCGGATCATGATCATGGGCTAAAGATGGTGCGGAGTCAAGTAGACCCCACAAATTTATTTGTTGTAAGTCACTCGTCGTTGAAGAGGCGTCCGGTTGCTTGCGAGAAGTGGATCTCCTCGGACTTGCTTGCCTTCCCATCCGCGCAAGGTTAGTGCGTAACTTATTCGTGTTCCCGAATGTGTCGGGAAGCAATCAAGTCCGAGCGAGGATGCGGCGATCTTGGCCACTGCATCGCCCCGTTATCCGGAAGCCAAACTACAGCCAAAAGAGGACAAGGGCACTCACCTATTTTACTTTCACTTCGACCATTATTTGGTGCATTTCTGGTATTGTGGTGCCTGCTACCTTACGCACCTCTTGTGCTGTTCATCCAAGTACGCTTAGCGACGGACAAGTATCCATCCTTCAGTGCCCAGATACTGCAACAGCCGCGTTAATAAGTCATCACTTGAGGGAGCCTGGAGCAGGAGCATGCTTGACCCGGAATTCCATTTATTTGCCACGAGCTTTGATTTCCCTTCGCTGCAGCACGGTCTCTGCAATCTGCTTCCCCGTCTCGGTCTGCAAGCCCAGAAACCCTGCAACGACGCCATCGGAATCTCCCTTACCCATCTCCTGGCTCATCTTGAATTTCCCCTCCATTTTCTGGACATCTATCTCAACTCCAATGATAGCCTTCCTCATCAATTCAACATAATTCTCAGGTGCATCAGACACCTTCCACGGTCCCGGCTGGTCATTCTGGCCGGTATGTCCCATTATTGTTGTCTCGCTGTGCTCAGACAGGTCGTGGATTTGTTGTTTGAGGAAGTTTGATGTTTCAGCCAACTGTGAATCTATGTAGACCTTCGCGCGGCCGTATACCTGGACGGCGGCGTAGTTCCACGTTGGGACTACCTTTCCAGTCGCCGGCTTTGTCTCTGTGTAGAACTTCGGAGTAACATAGTGGTGTGCAGGTGAGGTGAATATGACCAAAACGTCATGCTCCAGCACGTTGGTGGAAGAACCGAGGGATTTCTGCGAGTTGATTTCCTCAATGATAGCCTTACTCTGAGGGTTTTGTCGGGCTAGGTGGCCCCTTAGCCGTCCGAGCTCCGTCTCGCTTCCTTCATCTTCCACGTCGAGAATGAAGGGAATATGGCTGGATTGTAGAAACGGGAACGAAGGTGACGAAATTGCCGTCGTAAAAAGGCCAAGCGGGTTCTCGCGCACGAGACGACGGAGGATGCGGAGATCCGCCTCTGCGTGGGCTGCGCGGATATACATGCCTGGTGTGTAGCGGTGCGTAAGGAATTGGTCGAGTTAACACTAACACTCAAAGGGCTGTTCAGGCGGAATCTCGGCCTTTTAAGCTGTTGTCTCGAGTTTTCGAAATGGCGTCAGCAGTTCCATGCACCAGGTGCCCTCGTGAGTGTGGCCTGCACCAAACAGAGCTGGCCTATTGCTACTCACGCGAGGTACCTTATTAGTCTAAATCATATTTCCTTGGGTCATAATGACCTGATCTGCACTGGGCGGCAAGTAGAACCGAGGCCCGCATGCAGTTTGACGACGCATCCTCACCTTTAAGACTATTTATACAGTGCAGTCCAAGCATGTTGCCACTTGCTCTTATTCGTTCAGTCCTCTAGATTTAAAGCTCCTTTAACATGATGTAATCTGTCTGTATAACAGGCCCAATGGCAAAGTCATGGCTTCCAGCTTTTGTGTATCCCCATTTCTCGTAGGCCTTCATCGCCGGGTGGTTTTCTTCCCATACACCCAGCCATATATTTTGAAAACCCTGCTCACGCGCCATACTCTCTATTCTGCGTGCCAGCGCGCCTCCGACTCCTCGACCGTGAGCGGTGGGGTGAACATAAATTCGTTGCAGCTCCGCAAGGTTCTTGACGTCTGCTATGCATGACTCGGTGGTTCCACGAGTGAGGTACGCGAAACCAATAATTTCATCATCCGGATTCGTTGCGACAATGATGTCTCTTGTCGGGTCGTTCATATCCTTGACGACTGCGGCGGTTGTGGATGATTTCTCAAGAAACTGCTGTAGTTCATGCGGCTCTACCGAGTGGGCGAAAGTAGCGGTGAAGACATAGGCTCCGAGTTCAGCAATTGCGGTCGCATCTGACGCGCAAGCATTGCGAATACTCGCTGCCCCGGTCGTTGTAAGATCCGTTTTGTGCGAAGATGCCGTCATGATTTGGCGTTCTGTAGTGGGAGTTCTCAAGGATATATATGGTGAGAATGAGGATTTGCTTTAAACGCAGCGGGTCTGTGTGAAAAGGATGCGATCACAGTTGAGGTAGTTCTCGGACTTTATGGTACGGCTGTTTCCCCTTATGAGTGCTTTGCCTGCAGAAGGATTCTGCGTTCTTCTAGTCCCACCCAACCGAGAATACGGGCCCCCAGGGGTAATCCAGGCGAGGCTAGTGTACGTCGGTCACACACTCCGACAGAATCTAACCACAACTGGACATGACTCAAAGAGCCTCGCACTTACCTGCCTTTTCACAAAACGCCCACAGGCCGATGTAACAGCTTACGGCAAGGGCGTGGTCTAGAGCCGGGAAAACGACCACGCTCCGATGAGGGCACTTGGGTCTGAATGGATGTCATGCAGTTTCATGAGGCCGTAGATTTGACTGCGGACCCCGGGAGGCACTATATCTACGTGGAATCCAGAAGATTAGTGAGTCTTCGTTGACATCCTCGCCATCTCACGCAATATGGCTGAAGAGAAAGAAGTATTCGAAACACTGACGCAGTCATCCGTGGAACAATCCAGGATGCACGATCAAAAAACGGCCAACAATGCTGTTCTACCTTCCGTGGATGCATCGGCATCAGCTGAGCCAGAAAGTCCGAATCTTCTGCCTAAAGAACCCTCGTTTCCAGAAGGTGGGCTCGAAGCATGGCTGGTAGTGTTCGGTGCATCGATGGGCTCGTAAGTCTGCCAACATTGAAACTAGAAATGACCTTTTACTGACTGAGACTCACTAGACTCGCGGCACTGGGCGTAACAAACACGATAGCAGCCTTTCAACACTACGTTTCCACACATCAACTCTCCGAGTACAGTGAAGGTAGCATTGGATGGATATTCTCCATCTACATGTTCCTAGCCTTCTTCTGCGGGGTGTATATCGGCCCTGTATTCGATAAATTCGGACCTAGATGGTTGATCGTTGTTGGAACTGTCTGTATCGGAGCCAGCCTTATGCTGTTGAGTGTCTGCAAAGGTATAGACACCCACCGTGGATTCATCATTTGAGTTGTTGCTAATACGTCTCTTTTCCCCTCAGAATACTGGCACTTTCTCGTTGTCTTCGGAATATGCAACGGCATTGGCTGCTCGCTCCTCTTCACCCCATGCATCGCAGCCGTGGGCCACTATTTCCATGTGCGTCGCGGCCTTGCCACGGGCATCGCCAGTTCCGGAGGCTCGCTAGGTGGTATCATCTTCCCGCTCATGCTGCAAAAGCTGTTTGCCAACCCGTCTCTTGGCTGGGGCTGGGGTGTGCGCATCCTCGGGTTCCTTTGCATCGGCATCTTGAGTCTTGCCATCTGCTTCGTGCGCTCGCGGCTACCACCCTCGAAGAACGCCAGCATCCATCCAGACATCCGCATCTTCAAGGAGAAACCTTTCTTGTTCACCACCATTGCCCTTTTCTTGATGGAATTCGGCCTCTTTATCCCCATGACCTACATAAGCTCGTATGTTGCTGCTCAGGGTTTCACCGACGGATTTAGCTTTCAGATATTGACGATAATGAATGCGGGATCCTTTTTCGGTCGTCTATTACCAGGCTGGTGGGCAGACCGCGTCGGCCCATTCAACTCCAACATGGTATCCGTGCTGTTGTCCATCTTTGCCTGCTTTGCTATTTGGCTCCCCTTCGGCCATACCAAGCCCGGCATCATCACTTTCGCCATTGTCATTGGCTTTGCAAGTGGAAACAACATTAGCATCACACCTGTGTGTATCGGAAAGCTGTGTTCCATCGAGAACTATGGGCGGTATTATGCCACATGCTTCACCGTGGCCAGTGTAGCATCCTTGGTGAGCATTCCCATCGGCGGAAGCATCATCAGCGCTTGCGGGGGGAGTTACGGAGGGCTGATTATCTTCACTGGCTCGCTATACGCCTTGAGCCTGGTTGGCTTCGTGATTGCCAAAGGTGCGAGCGTTGGCTGGAAGTTGACAGCCAACTTTTAGACCTTGATGTTCAGAAAGTTGTCAAGTAAAATAGAGGGTGTAGTAAGTAGTATTGTTTAATCATGGATACTATGTTTCCTTGTTCTCTTGTAATGATTCAGCTGCTTCGGAAACTGAGGTTCAACCTGGGTTTTAAAGAACAGCAAGATCAAAGGGCTACTTGACAATATTAACTGTAATAGCCTACTTGGTCACTTAGTGGGTCGCCCTTGGAAAAGGGTTACTCTCTGTATCCGTAATTGCTGCGAAATCCTCTAATCTACCTCCAAGCCAAGATCAAGTAGCAAACACCTAAAGCAAGACGAATGACGGGGAAACACTCATACACACCGCTGATTCCTTAAAGCACTCTGGCAAACTCGTATTCAAGTCATCACCTCAAGTTTCTCCCGTTTATGAGATGAGCCATGTGTGCTTGTGTGCTGGTTGGGTCTCCCCACAAAACTGGCTGCAAGCTCCATCTCTGGTGATAGCGTCAACTTTTCCCATCGGCCGCGTGGCCTAATGGCTAAGGCGCTAGATTTCGGTTCACCGGATTCAAATTCTCTAGAGATTCCAGTTTCGAATACTGGCGTGGTCGGAATATTTTCTTTTTGCCGTTCGCAGGAGTGGTCGAGTTGAACTGTTTGACTGTCTCTCCACCACTGCCCTTATATACAGCAATATGTCGCGTACTTTCCATCGGCCGCGTGGCCTAATGGCTAAGGCGCTAGATTTCGGTTCACCGGATTCAAAATCTCTAGAGATTCCAGTTTCGAATACTGGCGTGGTCGCACACGTTTTCTTTTTGGTGGTTTGGTGGTTTGTTGTGTTGTTTCTGTTGGACGTGATGCGTTCGGGATGCTTTTCGGGATCTGCTTTTTGGTGTGCATATTCACGTTTACTCTAAACACCTTCCCTCTTTTTCAAACGGCTCACGCATTTTGCTATACTAGGCACTGACACCCTTTTTATCAAGCCTTAATATCCGTGTCTAACTCTGCGGTATCGTGAGTATTGTCTCTGTATTGTCCTGTTGGTATCCCGAGCATGGCTCAACTGGAGCTCGTGCTGGTCTCCATGAGCCAGCTCTCTGCATTGGCTGCACGACTCATCGTCGCAGTAGCCATCCGTCTCTTTGTTTGAGGCCTGCATAATGATGGTGATTATGGCAACGAATGCTGAAATCACCCATGTCCCCCATTGACTGTACTGGTTCGGGGTCTCGCCTTGTGGAAGGTGGTATTTGCGAATGCCCTTTTCCAGATTAATGACAAAAACAAGATATCCCACCACGTACAACGCTGTTTGCAGGACCGTTAGACGGAAGTCTGGCGTCAACACCAGAATGCGGTCTTGAACCAGGCCGCTGGGCGCCAACCCAGGAGAGAAGCTGGAAAGGCCGCACATCAGTATTTGGACAAAACTCGGGAGATGGCGGAAAGGTGGAAAGTGCTCACAACCGTTGTAAGCCTTTCGGGAAACAGCTCAAAAAGAACAAGTCCACTTCCCATGGCTTGCCTCCGCTCCACCTTGTTCTAGACTTGATTATGACCAGGAGCCAGAACGCGAAGTATGCGCCAACCGTCGCAAAAATGCCAATGACTGTCCGCATCGGAGGCATGGGGAATGCCACGGCTGACTTCCCGTCACTTCCGTCAGATGGCAAAATGAACTGCAATTCGGAGGATTGGCGGATGGAATAGCTGAAGCGGCCAGACCACGGTGTTACTGACCCGGTCGCGTCTTGGTAGCAGACACTCGTAAGTCGATACGCCGTGTCGGACTCCAGCAGCACTGTAGCAGGCTTGTTTGGGTATATAGCTAGCAATACACAGGCCAAGACCAGGTAGAGAAAGGTGCCCAAGTACGGCAGCAATTGGTACGTCATGACCTGGCGAAGAGAAGTTATCACGCTCGACGCCCGCAGCATAGACCAGAGCATTGTGGCAATGAGGCCGGAGAAGGCATACATCAACGTCGGGAGTATATCCATGTCAATAAAATGCCGGTCTCGGAGCCCCGAGATGATGAGGAAATGCACCGTCGCGGACATGCCGGTGGTGGCCAGGTAGAGCTGCGCGACGCCTCGGAGGATGGGCGTCGCGCCGGCGATAATGGCGAGCACCAGGTTCGCGTAGATGAGGTAACGCTGCATGTCCGCATACGGACCCGAGATGCCGAACGCGCACACAGGCATCGGACAGTCAACGATCAGAGGCTTCGAGATCGGCAGCGACGAGTTGAGCTCCAACTTGGACTTGAAGACCCATATGTCCAAGCCGTCCTCGACAGCCGACGGCGCAACGGCGGTGATGTTGGGAGCGTTGGTGAACCAGTACTCGTGGCAGGTGGTCTCCAATGAAGTTTCGTTTTTGGTGGTGTTGTAGCATTTGTCCATGTTGACGTTGGCGATGAGGAGCGCGTCGTTGAAGTGGTCCGAGGAAGCGCACAGCGCTGCGGCCGCGGTGCTCAGGCCCATGGCAAAATAATCTCTTAAAACTATTCTATAGCTACTATAGTGGCTTTAGAAAGAACCTAGAACGGAGCCAAAGGAAACTACTGCATCTATATATCAGATTCAGCAGAGGCTCTTTTCAAGTCTGCGCTATAAACCCTGATGGCAACGCTGCCTCGCGTTCGGGATGGAGCAGCGACCAGTTAGAACCAATTCCAGCTCCATTTATGTTCAGCTTCATGCGGGGGGAAATTAACGGCTCCGCAGGGTTGCCTGCGGCCTACAAGGCGGACAAGTGAGACAGAGACGGCGAAAGTTGGTCGCGCAAGCAACTAGGAATTAAGATGATGGGCTTGTCCACAGTATACAAATACTACCGGAAGAATTCGAGTCTTCACTTTGGTTAATGAAAAGATGAGTTAATTTGTTCCTTGCTTTGTTCTGCCGGCTAGGGAAGAGGATATATGCCTAACAACAAGGCAGAGATGACTGTGCCACGGTCGATCCGCCTTGAGGCGAACTAGCGTTGAAAAGGTGGGCAACAGTGCCGGTACCGCAGAACCAAAGTTGCGGGAGGAATTAATTAAAGATGCAGAGCGAGGTTAAGGCTGTAAGTAATAATTACCAGGGCCTGGGTGTTCACGGGTGTTTTACATATTGGTTGTTTAGGCCTTGGTTGTTTAGGCCTTGGTTGTTTAGACCTTGGTTGTTTAGGCCTTGGTTGTTTAGGCCTTGGTTGTTTAGGCCTAAGAGGATGCAATAGGCCGATATCGTAACACCACAAGCAGCAACATAATCATTCCCTCCAAGATCCTTGAGAACCTTTATCGTCTAAAAGTGCCTCTTTAGCACACGTATTCCTCTTGATCACGTATTCAACGGCCAGGAAGATACAGTTCTGAGCTGCTTTCACTGCTGCATATTCATAAGCGTTGGTCGAGCTCACCTCCATGGCAATGAAGGATCTAACAGCCTCGAGTCTGCGGAGTCCAATCACGAAATCTCGATGCAAAATATGCCAGCCGAAACCCTAGTAGACTTTGCCACCATCCTGCTCCCCGTCGACAGGGCATCGTTCGCCTGACCTGCCGTCAAACGCACCGGGTCATTGGCAGGGCTTTACGACTCGATCTCGCAACCTGGTATCGGTTTCTATGCCGCCTGGAAACCTTCAAGTTCTGGCTGACAAATGTTCTGTACATCTTCTTCCGCAGGCTTCATCCCCGTGACGAAGCAGGACTTGAACTGAGCAAAAGATCGCCGGAGAGCGCGTTGGGGGCGGCACTCGCTTGGTGCTCCAACGCTACCACTCGCCGCATCTTCCAGCTGAGGTGCACTTCGATCTCGTGGCGGCGATTCTAAGATACCATCGGACAAAGTCTTGGTCTTTACTGCATGGAAGAACTTGGGTTACGGAGGGTCCGTTTATGATGCGCAATGGCAGAACCACCTCAAGTAGACCCCCGGCCGCCACCCCACGTTCGCGCGGACGCCTCACTATTGGAGCATCCGAAATTGCTTCAAGAATTGAGGAGAAGGGGGTTTGGGCATTGCTTACACTCCTCGACTTGCGAGTGAAGCAATTGAAGAGTTTCCAGAACAGGTCTATCTTGGCTGTCAATGATACCCCTGTTTGAAGAGCATAATATAACGTTCACTTAGTTGTTGGGCATTAAAGAGCCGATAAGACGAAATTTCCCATAGTCATTGTTTATGAATTGGAATATTTTACTAACAAGAAGTCTCAATGAGGAATGAAAAAGAGACCATTGACATCGACGAAGTATTTCTAGTTGAATACCGTAGGGTGGTGGCATTCCTTGTCGCCTTGCGATTCAGGCCACACTTGGCCCATCATGATACCTCCCGTAGCGACAAGAGCACATGTAGTGTCGCAAAGATATTGCCCAGTCGATGACATTGTTCATAAATGCTAGAGTTTCAGAGGCTATCTACCTTGAGATTTTGCATAACTATTTTATTTTCCGACTTGCCTGTCCTCTATCCAGACAATCAGAGGATTCTTCAATCTAAGTGGTGCTAAGTGAGGGGCTCTCATGAGCGAGCGCGACGAGACGCGTCTAAACCCATCGTCACCACCACCGCCAACTCTCCTCCTACAAGCTCCAATCCTCCCCCTTGGCAACCACAATACTCGCCACAATGGCAGATCCGCAAGCCTCCGACTACGAGCTCCTCACCGAGCACTTCGGCTACCCCCCCGTGGTACGCCCGCCACTTCCCGTCCCCTCTACAACCTGCTGACCCCTCCGCAGTCTCTCCTCGACGACATCATCAACACCGTCAACGTCCTCGCCGACCGCGCCCTCGACTCGGTCGAGCGCCTGCTGCTCTCCATCCCGCCGCAGAACCTCGGCTTCCGGACCTCCTCCCGGGACAAGGACGCCGCGCCCCCCGACGAGGCCGCCCGCCGCGAGATCGAAAATGGCACCCACCAGCTCGAGACGCTGCTCAACGCCTCCATCGACAAGAACTTCGACCTCTTCGAGCTCTACACCATGAACAACATCCTCAAGGTCCGCCCCGACGACCAGCCCTTCCTGCGCCTCGCCCACTACGACGGCCTCGACTTCGCTGCGCCCGCCGACCGCCCGACCACCGACTCTGTCACCCACCTGCGCCGTCGCCTGCACGCCTCGCAGCGCCTGCACACCGCGCTCGAGCTGGAGCGCGCCCGCAACGACGCCCTCCTCGCCCAGCTGCGCACCTCGCTCGGCCTGCCCACCGGCGTCAAGGCCGAGGAGACACCGGCCGCCGCCGGGCCGTTCGGCTTCCTGCGCGACCGGGCCGGGCTCGAGGACGCCGGCGCCACCACGCCCATCGCCACGACGACCGAGTTCACGCTGTCGCAGCTGCAGGCCCTGCGCGCGCTGTCGACGTCGCTTCGCACCCTGCTGCCGGACCTGGGCCCCGTGACCGACGACGCCGCCCCGCGCACCTGGCGCCGCGACCGCGTCGAGTACGTCGAGGCCGCGTCGCGCAAGTACCTCGAGAACTCGCGCGGCCTGGAGCTCGGCGCCCAGGGCGACGTGCGCGATGGCGAGTGGCAGGGCGAGGGCCGCAAGGTGACGCGGAACGAGGTCGAGGGTTTAGAAAACGTCGCCGCCCTGCTGAGCAAAGATGCGCCAGCGCAGACCTCGCGCCAGGGTTCAAATGGGAATGAAAATGGAGACGGCGACGCGATGGATGAGTCTTAGGAAACGGAAACGGAAACGGACACGATAGGCGGCTTGCGTGACGGTATTTGCAATAACAGCACGGAATAGGGACGGGGCGTCCGGCGCAGGTTGGGAAAACAACCCTCTTTGCTTGGGTGGTGACAGTTTGGTTTGTGTCTTTTAGACATGTACAGGCATTCTACGGCGTGGAAATACAATGCAATGCGGCGAGGAATTCCACCTCTCATACAGATACCATCCCATTTTTGCAGTTCCAGCATTCATCCAGGTCTCTCTGTTCATCCAGGTCTCTCTGTTCATCCAGGTCTCTGTCCATCCAGTCCTCGCTAACCGCGGCCATGTAAAAAGCAATCGTTCATGTCAGGATGCCTCGATCCTCCGTCACGACATCAGCTGAGGCGGCAGCTTGGCGCCATGCAGCAGCCCGTTCTCCCTGGCCAGGTACCAAAAGTGATGCCTCCAGTACCGATCGTTCTCCCCTCCACGCTTCCGCGTGTGCGCAAGCGTGACGTCCACGACCCTCTGCGCCGCCTGCTGGTCCCCCTTCTCCACCATGGCGCGGATCATGTCCGTCAGACACGACAGCGAGGTGACGGGCCGCCCTCCCTTGGCGAGGCTGTCGAAGATGGCCATGGCTTCAGCCGGGTCTCCCGCCATGGCGTGCGCGCTCATCACGCGCTCCCACAGCGTCTGGTCGCCCTGGTCGATGCTCTTGAGATTGTGATCGCGCAAGAGCTGCCGCACAGCCTCCATGTCCGGAGGATCCTGGCCGAGGGCGCGTTCCACGAGGATCGTCACCATGTGCGGCGTGACGGTTAAGCCACTGCCGCGCATGTGGGCCTGGACGGCGGCGATGGCCTCCTCGGAGACATTGGGCAGGCCTGTTACCGAGTAGAGCATCTTGCCGTACGTCTCCTGGTTGGGCTTGAGGTTGGCATCCTCCATGTCCTCAAACACTTGGCTGACGGCTTGCAGCTGCTCCTCCACGCTGGAGTGCTCTCCCATCCGGCTGATAACGCCCTCTAGCAGGATAGTAAACGTTGCCGAGTCCGGCTGGACGTTCTGGTTCTTCATGACCCGCAGCAAGTCCCGGGCGTCCTCCGGGTTGTCGGCGCGGAGGCTCTCACGAATGAGAATGTTGTACGTTCGAATGTCGGGCAAGAAGCCTTCGCGACCTGCCCATGTGAGCACCTCGTGAGCCTGTTGGTGATCGCCGTGGCGTACTAGGCCCGTGAAAGCGGCGTTGACGGCCGCAATGGTTGGCTCCACGGCGTCTGCTTGTCGGCCCTCCTTGACAGCCTTCTTCCATATCGCCACCATCTCACCCAGCGCCTTCACGCCAAGCTCGGGCCGTCCTCCTTCGATGAGGGCAGAGATGCGCTCCGTCCAGATGACGAGGTCCAGCTTCACCTCCGACCGAATGAGCTGGCTCCACAGCGCCTCGATCTTGGCCAGGTCCTTGCACATCTTCCACCCGTGCAGCATGGACGTGTACGTCTTGACGGTCGGCTGGATCCCGAGCTCCTTCATCAGCTCGATCGTCTCCTGGACCCTGCTGGCCCTGCGGACACCACACCATACGAACACCCAGTAGTCGAGGAAGTGCGGGTCGTCCCGGATCGCCTGTCTGAGCCTCGGGTGGTCCTGCAAGCTTGAATTGAGGTTTTGCCAGATGGAGAGGACGGCCCCCGTGTTGCGTGAACGGTACGCCACCTGCAGCTGCTTGTGGAAAGTCGACAGGTCCGCCTGCTTCGCCATCTCAGGATCCATGCTCGTGTCCAGCCCGTTCTGCCAGTTGTCGCTCTGGTAGAGGAGCATCTTGGTGATGTAGGGCAGTTGGCCAAGCACGTACCCCCGGAGCTTGTTCTGCTTTGCCACGGGGAAATCGCTCCTTTTCTTGAAGATTTCCGAGACATCATCCTCGGTCAGTCCGCCCAGTTTGGAGACCACCAACCGGACGAGGTTGAGCAGGGGCGCCGCCTCTGTCTGCAAGCTGGAGCTCGAGTATCTCATATCCGCCAGGACAGCTATGGTCGCCAGAAGGGCAGGCAGCATCGCTTCGGCCTGCGGGGGGGGGAACAGGAGGAAGATGGACGAAAAGGCCCGCTGCGTGGTGAGGGCGCGCACCTCCTCGGCCGGCACCTTCTTAGGCCGCCTGTTCAAGTCCTTGAGCAAATCCTGCGCGCTTGGCAAGACAAACCGCGGCTCCTGGAGTACCTCGCCCGTGCGCTTTAGCTGGGAGATATGCTTCCACAGCGTAATGAGCTCGTTCACGAGCGCCCCGCGGATGCTCGTCGGGTTCTTGCGCTCGCGCAGGACGAGGCACAGGCCCAGAACGAGGTCGTTTCGGATAACCGGATCCCATTTACCAAGGATGCCGTACATTTTGGAAACCTCCACGCCGATGCCCGGGCTGGTGCCGACCTGGCTGCGAAACTTGGCGAGGAGCATGGTGACGGCGTGGTAAATGGGCTTCGAGACCTGGCCACGCATCTCCTTGACGGACGGCCAGATTTCATTCCGGAACGCATCGTACTCGTCCTTCAGGCTCAGGTCCCTTTGCGTTAGCTTGTCCAGCTTGGCGACGAGTTCCAGCTCGCTCAACACGGGCTGCGCCAGATCTTGGCTGGCCTCGGCGTCGGCGGCCGGGCTGACGACATCGTTGAACAATGCCACGGCCGAGTCCTGCGACGCTTTTGACCTTTCCCCGAAGGCGGCCGGCCGTGTCCTGGCGGGCTCATTGCTGTGTGTCGACGAGTGAGGTTGAAGTTGATGTTGAGGCGAGTCTTGTGCGCAGTCGGCCAGAGTCGCGAATCGGGCGGCGATGCCCAGCCGCGGGACTGCGACTGAGCGCAACTGCGACGAGCATCTTGAACAGATTGTTCTCGATGCGAACATTGCGATTGGCCGCAGGGGTTGTGTGAGGGGAGAGAGAGGCGATGTCGAGAGGTGTTGAGCTGGTATTTTCGAGGTGAAGTTGGAGATCCACATTTGAGGTGTGTGGCCAATGGGGGTTGACTAGTAGTCAGGCATGTTCGGTGAGGGTCGGTGAGACTAAGACGATCAAATGAGCAGAGTATTTCTGTTTTAATTACAGAAAGCGGTATTCCTATAGCTCAATATGAGGTACATCAAGTAACATATTACGATTGTTTAATTTAAGTGGCATTTATTTTATATTCTAATGCCGAGCAGTATACCCAACGTGAGAATGAGGTGACTCTCCCAATACACCACCCACCCAATCCATACAGCCACATCACTAAACCGTCGCCTCAAAATCCCCGTCAATCTCCCGGATCTTGTCCGTGCTCAGCTTGTACCCCTCCTCGGCCTCCAGGCGCGTCACGTAGGCGGCGGTGAGCGGGAACTCGGTGGCCCACGACCCGCCCTCCCAGGCGCCGAAGGCGTCGAAGCGGTGCTGGGCCGCGATCAGCGGGAAGCTCATCAGGATGTCCGCGGCCGTCAGCGAAGGCCCGCACAGGTAGTCGCCGCCCGACGACCCCAGGTGCGTCTCGATCAGCGCCAGGTTGCGCCGCGCGTTGGGGAAGATGAAGGACGAGAAGACGCGGTTGGCCAGCAGCGAGGAGATGGGGCGGATGAAGAAGGGGACCACGGGGGATTTGAGGGCTGGAGATTGTCAGTTTCAGTGCGACGCCATCATCATGTCCCAAATCTAGTTGGAAAACAGAACTCACCGCCGACAACAAGGGCCATGACCAGCACCGGCATGAAGCTCCCCTCGGAATAGTGCAGGTAGTACTGGTACCGCATCCACGCCTCCGTCTCGCCGCCCAGCTGGCCCTCCATGCCGTCGCGCCACCGCTGCGGCACCAGCCGCTTCCCCTCGGCCGTGTTGTCCACGAGGTACTGCGTGATGAAGCCGCTCTCGGCCAGCACCACCGGCTCCGTCGCCCCGGCCGCCGTGATGGTGATGACCGGCGACTTGCCCAGCGGGTGCACCTTCTGGAGCTCCGGCGGCGCCAGCATCGTCTCCTTGTTGCGGTGGTACACCTCCAGCTCGTACGGCAGCTTGAGCTCCTCCAGCAGCCACACGATGCGCTGCGATCGCGAGCGGTCCAGCCTGAGGTTTTTTGTCAGTTGCTTTTGTCCGTCAAGAGTGGCGTGTGAGTGGGTGCAATGACGTACCAGTGAAGCTTGATCTTGGGCTGTGCGGTATCGGCCATGGTTACGATTATACTCAAGACGAGTGACTGATCAGGGAAAAGGACTTGGATAAGTCAATTGAGTGTTTGTGAGAGTCAAAAAGCCAAGAAACAAAAGATGTTCGTTTCCCCAGATCCTCTAGGTTCTATATACTCACCAAGGCCCATAATTGTCCGGCGCAATCAACCTTCCGATCAACTGACGGTACATCGGCGATCGGTATCTTCAGCTGCCGAGGTAGCACTGTAGATCCCCACTGGAACCGCCGACGAGCTAGCCTACTACGTACCTTGCTGTCGGTCCATCGTCCAAAACAGGCCGTTTCGCCGTCGTCTTCGGAGCACAAACTTAACGGATCGTCACAAAAGAAGTGCTCTCAAGCAAAGTGGTTCGGTGCGTGTCAGCTAGGGACCAAGAAGAGGGGGGAGGGCCAAAGCATTGACAAAGCCAGATCCCCAACAGGTCCCTCAATCCGAGATAACCGCCCCAGTCACCACCCGCGACCATTACAAGCACCAAAGAGTGCTCAAGCATCCAGTGTCCTCGATAGATTTAGGGGTGTTAGGCCAATTAGGGCCTTCAGCACTAAAAGCTTAGCAGGCCTTAGCTAATAGATAAAACATAAAGGACTTAGTGTATTTGGCTCAGGGCTTATGGCATAATTGCTTTGTCTTAGGACTAAACTTTTGAGATGCTCCTCTGTATCCGTAGTATTAATTGGATCGTCATAAAAGAAGTGGTCTCATGAAGTAGTTTATTTCGGTGTGTGGAAGCTACCAGCTTTCCACCTAGCACCTATGACTCTAACAATTGTTTCGGTGTGTGGAAGCTACCAGCTTTCCACCTAGCACCTAGCTGCCTCCAACGATTGTTTCGGTGTGTGGAAGTACCAGCCTTTCCACCTAGCACCTATGCCCGGCTCCAACGTTCGTTTCGGTGTGTGGAAGTACCAGCCTTTCCACCTAGCACCTAGCTGACCCCATCCAGCAGTAAAGCAATTCGCAACCCAAGTGACAAGCCTCCAGTGTCCCTGAACCGGCCATCAGGTACCAGCTCTCCACCCAGCTGCCTCCCGTAAGGTTCAGGGACCCATCCAGCAGTAATAAAGCGATACGCAACCTAAGGGACAAGCCCCAGCCAGTCCATGTCCCAAGTCTTCCAGCCTCTCCAGAACCTTTCCAGCCTCGGATGGTGAACAGTCGCTTCCCACTGCGTGACTGAGCAGGACCCATTCTCTAGCCCGGACGGAAAAACTCATGATTTAGGCTAGGTCCTGTTCCGTCGTCGGTTCCCAGAAGGCTGGGGGAACTGGAATTGGTGAATACACCAGATCCATGAGTTGCTTTCCCATGAGAGCTGTCAGGTCATCTGTCTTGGTGTTCCAAGTCACAGTCATGGTCTTAGGGTCGTACCAGATGTCCTGGGGCTCCACCTTCAATCTCATAGCGATTCGAATGAGCTCAGTATTCAACTGAGCGAGCTGGCCCCGGAGAGAGGGGCGTATGACCTGGGCAAAGGGGTGTGGTGTCAGGTACCGCGAGCAATTCCAATCTTTCCCGTCAAAGATATGAGGCAAGATCACTCCCGTGTTGCAGTGTTCCATCGTGGTGAACATAGGTCCAATCCTTTCCGCATCCCCTGTGCGGGACATCAGCGGGGCTTTGAGGCCTGGTAACCAGTAGGAAGAGTGAGGAACAGAAGTGATAGGTTTTATGTTGTCCTCCTGCCCATGCAGCATGGGGCGCAAGTGGCGGGTTGGAAACCCGACAACTTGGATATTTCGAGGACGGGGGTAGTACCCTGGGATCCCTAATGTCCGAATGTCGTCCAACAGGCACAAAGTGGTTATCTCCAAAGAAGGGGGCGCTGCATCAGCTTCGCCCGCAGGCCACAGCATGCGTGACCCAGGCATGGACGCCGGGAATAGTCTGATCCGGGCTTCAACACCAATGTTGGAAGATTTAGACAACATTTCCCGGAGGCAAGTCATCAGTCGACTCTGATCCAGGGCACGAGGGTTGATTGCCAGCGCCGGGTCCATCGCGCTGTCCTTTGCATAGTGCAGTTGGGCGAATCTGATCGGATGTGGGTGTCGAGTCAAGCCGCGTTCCTCAGTAAAGCGCAGCATATGAGGAAAGTAAAGAATAAACACTCCCATGGGAACAGGGTTCAGTTGAGCCCCTGCAGTCGACCCATTCTCAGTACAGAAACCTTCCGGGTCCCAGTTTTTGGCTTCCAAATCCATGTAGATCAAGGCCGCAGCCACTGCCAAGTTGAGAGGCATGGGGTCGTGTGGGAATTGCTCGAGGAACGCTCTCAAAATGCCAAGGGCTTCGGCAGGGACCATGAAGGCACCCAGGGGAGGGTAATGGAGGGTCCAATGGGTGTCGGCCCTGTCTGTTGGGTGTAGATAGGAAGGGTTTCGTCCGAAGCGGGGCCGTCTGAGAGGATCTAGAGACGAGGGATAAGACCTTGATACTGGTATCGGGTTTAGTCCCTGAAACGCGTTGTGGTTCCCCAGTACTGCAATGTTAAAGACTGTAGCTCTGGGTTCGAACATAGAACTAGGCTTTTGCATGATGGTCTGTAGGAAGTCCAAGTTCCCCGTGACCATCATATTCTCATGCCAGATCAAGCTCTTTCCACAGATCTTTGTTCCTGGTTCTGTCTTGTATTGGAATTTCTCTCCATCCTGGGGAACGATGAACACGTCTTGAAGATCAAGCCCAGATACTCCGATGAATACTTGTGGGAACGGATCTGATAGCTTTGGCGGGTTGTGAGGGGAGATGCCCAACCTCATGAGTAACTTCTCCCGGTCGGCTGCTGGAAGCTGATTGTTTATGTCTCGGAGGGAAGTGGCCAGGCACGCTCTAGCCAGTATCGGGATCGCGGACATGGGCTCCACAAAGGTCTTCCGGTGGGAGGCTAAGTGCGAGAACTGAGGATCCAGGTTGCGAGGCGTGGGCGTCGACTTCCAGATGGTTGTCTGGCGTGTCCCGCTCATGGTTATAGTAAGGCGGTCGTTGTTGTTCGAGCGCTGCAGGTTTTCGGAGAGCAAGAGGGGTGTGTCATCGGACGAGTCTTCACCAATGGACCCCAGGTCAGCATTCCGTTCCACGAATGGTTCATCCACAGACGTACCCAGTGTGTCATCATTCTCGTCCATTACATCATCAGAAGACAGCCGAAGTCGTTTTGGCGATGGTGCCTCCTCAACCATCAACCCTTCATCCGACAAGGAAGCATGGTGTGGTGGGGGTGACCCGGCTGGGGACTCCCATGGACCTGGGGCCCCGTCATCAGGCTGGTCCATAACGTGTGGGCTGCCGATGTAGAGGTTGCCCTTGAGGGTTCGATAGAGAGGAGGAGTTGAATGTGCCAGTGATGAACAGATGTTGGAGGCGGAAGGTTGAATGAAGAGAGAGGAGGGATTGAAGGGGTGTTGAGTGAGGAAGGGAAGGTTGAAGGAAGAGAGAGAGAGTCGGGATTGAGGGGGGAGGTTAAGTAAGGAAGGGAACCGAGGGGAAATCAGGCCGGCAGTGAATCACAGCCCAGAGTTCAATGTTTCTAGGTTTGGAGTTTGAAATTGAAGAATACTATGGAAGCCCCCGCCAAAACATGCCCGGCTGCCTCCAAGTTCTCAAATCATCACCACACTAGCACTGCCCCCCAGCTCTGTTAACGCAGGGATTTCCCACTTTCCTTCGTTATCGATATCTCCGTTCTTTTCTTCTTCCGTGTTGGTTATCGTCTCAAGTGCTGGCTGAACGGCACTTCCTCGTCCACTTCCGATTTCGGGTACGTACCCTGACCTTGGTTTGAATAACTTCTGATGATCCTCATGGAATTCCAGGTTGCCTAACCTAATAGATAAATATATATACTAAGCTAAGTACCTATTGTACTTAGCCCAGGGCTAATGGCATAATTGTTTTTTCTTAGGACTAAAGTTTCGAAATGCTCCTCCGTAGAAATGAGTGGGATGGCCGCCGACATCCAGAGGCGCTGGGCTTCAGTCTTCTCCATGGCTTCAGAACTAGTGGTACCTTCGTAAGGCAATGACCAACAGTACCTAGAGAAGTAATCAACGATTACCAGTAACTAGATGTTTCGAGCCCTTGGCGAATTCAGGGAACGGCCCAACGTGATTGATTCCCATTGACCCGGTACTCTCCCACGCGCGCGACCGCAGAACACCACCTTGCATATTTGTTACACTGGGATTAATCCTTAGGCATTATAACCATAAAAACCTCATCCTATGCTAAGATGATTCCTTAGGCCTAAAGACTAAACCCTCATTCTATACTTAGGTAATTACTTAGCCCTATAATCATAACCTAATTGTGTAGTCTACTTAGGTAATTTCTTAGTTACTGTAAGTACTAAGATGACGCCGCGTTAGTTCCAGCCCAGAGGCGGCTCAAGCCCTGCCAAATCAACACCCCCAACAGTCGCACCGGTCGTCATTGGACGTTTCTTGATGGTCTCGTCTGATTTGATTGCCTCCTAGTCTCTGAATTCAATCAAGTATAGTCTATTTCATTCCGCCCAATGCTGCCGAAGCCTATCCTGGCCTGGCCAAAACGCCAAACACTCTTCTTTTAACCCGGCCGTCCTCCAAAACACTCCGCCAACCCCGGTCTGCCGGTGACTGGTCCCTTGTGGTCTCAGTCCCCAGGTCAGACCAGCTTCTATGCTCGCCAAATATCCAGCACAATGCATACATGCCATATCTTGTCATGCCATGTCCAGTCCCTGAAAATTTACATCCTGGCGGGATAATTAACCCTCCCTTCACTGCGTGCCTGACGACTTTGATACACCCTCATCGTCTTAACCCCCTCGGCGTCGTCGCGTCTTCGTCGCTGGTGCTGCTGCCGCGTCGCTCTGCGCCTCCCGCTTCTTGGTCTGCTTCCTCGACCTCGGTGGTGGTGGTGGGTCGCTGTGAAGGTGTCCCACCTCGTCAATCGCAGTCGAATTCTCCCACTGAAGGCAGCGGTAGTTGGGTGGTTCGGGTGTCTTGTCGCGGATTCGCGAGCTCGTCCGCTTCGTCTCCTCCTTGTGTTCTGGTTCCTCGCTCTCCGCGAGATATGTCTTGCGATTCTCCATGTGCTTGGCGATTTTTTCCTTGTAGTTGAGCAGCTCCTTACGCAGTTTCAGCTCGTTGAACCCGCGCGGGTCGAGCCACTTGATGAGTTCATCGACGTGCTCCGGCTCTGAAATGTATCCCCACTGGCGCGCATTGTAGACACTAGTCTTACCCTCCTCCATCGCCTTCCGCTCGGGAACCGTCATGTCGAACTTGGCCTTGTACTCGTCCTGCAGATCCGACGGCAAGTCGATGTATCCCTCGCGCTCCAAATCGTCGGGTCCTTGCACCCAGATGCACGCGTTGGCGTATTGCGCCGAGGCCGTTGAGCTGTTCGGGAGTCCGCCATACGGCATGCCATTCCGCTCAAACCAATAGTACCTGTTCCAGAACCTGTCCTTGCCCATGACTCGAGTTCGGGGGCAGTCGGCCTCGCGTAGGTCGTTGTCGAGAATAGCAATCTCGTCCTCGCACTTCTTGATCAGGTCCTCCTTCTTCTGGATATCCTTCAACAGCTTGATGAACTGCTTTGACTGGACCGGCGGCTTGGGCATCTTTTCGGCCTTGGCCTTCTCCTTCTCCTTTCGCGCCTGTTCCTCTTCGCGCTTCCGTTGCTTGGTGGACTGTGCTCGTCTCCGCTTTCTCCGTGCTGCACCATCCTCCTCAGTCTCTTCGTCGTCCTCCTCTCTAGACATGAGCGACTCATCCACGTCAGTCATTTTGACATCCTCTTCAGCCTTGACGGGAGTCTGTGACGGCGAAGGGGGCATGTTGTCGGGCAGGAGAATCTTCCGCTGCTCATTCAGCTGTCGCAGATCCTCAACGCTAAGATGAGTCAGTCAGCATCGTTCCCGGTATTCTCTTGTAAGAAAAAGCTTACCCTTGCTTCCGTTGTCGTTGCCAGTCAATCTTCTCCTTGCGGTAGGTCGTCATGGTTTCACTGCAGTCCTCCATGTAGCCCCGCATAGCCTTGGTCTCCGTAGTCAGCATGCAAATAATCTGCAATGCCTTGACGCGGAAGTTGACATTGAGCTCGGCATATGCCTGTCGCACCGTGTCCTGCGTAGGCTCGGTTTCGGCGGGGACAAGTTCGTACAAAAGCTCCTCGCAAGCCTCTTGTTGACGTTCGTCCTTGGATAGCTGGTGAAGCAGTCCAACCATAATTCGTTCCCAGCCTCCGTTGGTGAAGTCGCGTTTTCGCAGGTGCTCGATCCAATCGTAGTCCTTGAGGAGCTCCTCGGCACGGTGTTTCGTCTCAGCCTCAGCAGCTTCGCTCTCTGCCTCGGCGGCAGCTAACTCGGCGGCCAGCCGCTCGGCCTCTAGCTTCGCCATGCTGCTCCTAGTGGCACGCCCCACCGGTTTCGGCTCGGGCTCGGGGGTTGCTTCCTCGTTCTCCTCGCCTTCGTCTTCGTCTTCCTCGTCGCTGTCGTCCTCTTCAATCTCCGGCAGAGTGATGCGCACCTTACCACCGTCGGCCTCGGAGTCGACCAGGATCTTGAGCACAGAACAGTGGATCTCATCAAAGAGTTGGACAGGGACTTGCTCAGACGTAACACACATGGTCTGGACAAAGTCGTCAAAGGTAAAGGAGTCAAGCTTGAAGACCTCGCAGTATACGTTGAGGGTATCCCAGGTCTCCAACAGGGGACCAATAGAGTCCATATCGATGCCGTTATCGACCGCATCTCCATTCTCCACCTGCACGGGTGGGTTCGCGCACAGGTACTTGAGCGGTGGGCGTTTGCGATCGTCCCGCGGATCGAGCTGTAGATCTTCAATGGGATACTTGGGAGGCGGAGGTGGTGGCGGTGGCGGAGTAGGTTCGCGCTGGGGAGGGCCTTGGTCGTGGTGGTTGAGCGGGTAGCTGAAGGGGTTGCCACCGTGAACAGGCATATTGAGGGGCCACTTGAGGCCCTTGGAACCAGATCCAGTTTGGCTAGGCTTCGACTTGCCCTTGGGCGCTGGCTTCAGCTCCGGGAGACGCATGGGGCCCGAGTTGAGCGCTCCAGCAGGGCTGTGGCCGTTGGTTTCGTGGGGGAGGCTCGCACGTTTCTGAGCCTGAAGCTGCTTGCGCTCCTGGACCTTGGTGTCGTAGCGGAGATGAGGCGGGACTCTCGTGTCAATATGGTACTGGGCAGCGTACTCGTGCTTCACCAGCCAAGGGGCACCGTTCCACGCGTCGCGAGTCACGGTCTTCTTAATAAAAGACCGGAGCATGGCCTTGGTGAAGATGCCTCGATCGCGGCATATGTGTTCGTCCGTCACAATGGTCTCCGAGTCCGACTCCTTGAGGTTCACAGAGTACCGGGTTGTGCGCGGCGTCTGGGTGCCGTCGGGGTGGGTTCTGGCGCCAAAGCTGGTCTTGTCCCGGACCAGGCCGTGGACTCGATCTCCGCCATTCATCGTGACAGTCACCTCCTCGCCGGGGTAGTAGTCGTGCTTGAACTCTTCGTAAATCTGGTCGACGAGGTTATCGAGGCGCGAAACTGTCTGGAATTGGACTTTGCGTAGAATGGGGCCCTTGAGAGCCTCGGGGAATGAGGCTTCAACCTCTTTGCCACCAGCAAGCTGTTTCCGATGGTGAGCGAGTGGATGTGAGCGGAGACCGACAAGACAAACCTCGCTCTTGAAAGCCTCGAAGAAAGTCAAACCTGAATGCCCTGTAATCTGGTCGTTGAAGCGACGCTGTATCGGTTGGGTAAGCGAGAGGCCAGGGGTTGAAGTTGGAGCCAAGGTCATCGTACCTGTTTATAAAATTCCATGCTAGATTTGGTGTAAGCATATCAACAAATCTCGGGGCAAAGATTCAAACTCACCGATTCAAATAGTCCTCATACGAGACGAATATCTCCCCCGTCTGGGGGATGTGCCAGACCTGAATCACAAATTAGGCGTTGCGCAAGCCTCCTGGAATTGGTAGTCGTACCTCGACATTGTCATCCTCGATTTCCGCCGGAGGCAGGAATTGGACGGGTTTCCGCTTGAACAGGACCTAGACATAGGGCTCAGCTATTGCTCAGGGACCGAGAACGGTGGCCGGGGAGGCAGTACCATGCTGGAAGAACGGCTCGCAACCAGTGTTGGAGTCCCACGTCAAAGAAATCGTCTGCAAGGCTGAGACGCAGCCTCTCCCCCCACTAACAAGAATGAATCCAAAGGCGGCAGCGACGTCGCAGCATCGGCTCGGAGGAAGTGTAGGCGGACGCGGGGGCGGGTTGGGCGATGGGCGTGTCGCTCTCGTCGTCGTGTTGCGGTCGAAGCGGACACAAACGCGCGGGCGGGAATCGCGGGTTGGCCGGGGGGTGGTGGGTGTGCGGGAAACGGCGACTTACACGCGGCGAGGCGGGAAACGCGACAAGATGCAGAGGCCGCTGTCCCGGTGTAAGTGAGGCTCACGGCTCGCGGGTTTGTCGATGAGGGAACAATGGGGGGGGCGCGGCGGCGGAGAGGGGGCAAAAGCGATGATGGAGGAGGGAAAGAAGAAGAAGCGGGCTGACGCGACGGGAGCAACGGCGAGGACAACCCGGGGGGGGGAGGAAGAAAAGCAGGAGCGTGGGTGGGTGTCTGTGTGGACGTGGGTTGGCGTTAGTGCGAAGTACCTGCTGGGAGCCAGTAACAGGCAGCGGCCGGGACGAGGAGAGCGGAAAACCGGGGTCCAAGGGCGATAGAGAGTACCGGACGGGAAACCTTGGTGTAGGTGCGACGACGCGTGGGAGAACAGGTACTGCGGGCGTACCGGTGCCATTGCCGCATGGGTCGCGGCGCCAGGTACCGCTAGCGATGGATCGATCACCCATCAGCGTCGCGGAACGGCACCCGTCCGGATAGAACGAGAAGGGAATAACGAGGCCAGCGAGGAGGTCAACTACAACGGCTACGCCATCGGGCAGCTAAAGAATGCAGCGGAAGAAAGCACCATACGCCCATATCCAATATCAACCCGCGAATCCTCGCTCCCCCAACTGGTTCCCAAAAGATTGGCACCCCCTGGTCCAAAAAACCCGGCCGGCACCACCACAGCTCACTAACACCCACTGACACGCCCCCGCCCCCCCCTTCCCCGGCGGCGCGGCGCTTCCCTTGCTTCCCTCCTCCTCCGCCATCCATCCATCAAACCAGGCGCCTCGCAGCTTCACCTCCTCCACTCCGCCAGACCACTCTCCCCGGCCACCACCACCAGCTATTCCCTCCGTTCACGCACGTTCTTGGGCTCATTCTGCTCGTCGCCGCTCGCCGATTCCAACGTCGCCCGAACCGTCTTTTTTCCGTCATTCCTCGTCCAGATATTCCCATCCATGTCCAATCGCAATTGTGCCCCGTTGTCCAGGTGGGCCGCTGGCCAAAACCGCCTCCTCCAGGACCGCGTTTCCGGACGTGTCGAGCTGTCCGCCCACGACGCCCGGCATGCACTTTTAACTGTTCAGCTAGGTCTACAATGGTGCAGAGAGCATCGGCAGACGTCGGAATCAAGCTCAATAAAGCCTGCGTCTTCATAATCCTGCGATATCACTCGTCGCGGACCCTGTAAATCTTTAATTCAGCCGCGTCTTCTCGGCGTGCATGACATGTCCCAGCGTGCAACTAATTTCTCCTTTCCAGGCGTCTCATCCTCTTCCGAATGACACGTTGTGCATCCTTCCACTTCCAGCAAGCACTCCGGAATTCACTGGGTCTCAAATGAGGTCCATTGGCAACAGTGCAGACCCATATCCTGGATTGAGGTTGTTAGCCCCAAAAAGGGCCCTCAGCCTTGCGTCTCACGTGGAATCGTCTCCACAATTACCCAATTTAGGCTCGCTGACTCATCTGCCGTGCCCAAAACTGGCTTCACGAATCAGATGCCGGCTGGGCATTCAGTTAGGAAAGCCATCAAACGGAAACCCAATGATCAACAATGGGGAATCAACTTGATTCACTTGCTTCAATACAGCACGTCACTCTTGCTCTTCACAGCGATGAATGTAAAAAATCTCTGTTTCGGGGTATCGCTCACGGCAAAACCGCAATCAGGGCTGGAGGGGTGGCAATATAAACACCATCCACCAGTCTAGTTAATGCATGAAACATCATGCGGTAAAGTACACGACCATGTATCCCACCCAGCTGCCGACGACCCCTATCGCCGAGTATGCGCTCGTAAACATCAAGGGGATAAACTCGTAGGCCTTGCCAAAGAAGATTTGGTGCAGCAGCGAGCAGTACAGGATGAGCGGCACGCTCACCGCAATGTACAGCGTGCTGAACCGATCCAGCAGGAAGAATCTCGGCTTATTCGAGGCTGGTGCTAGGCGATCAAAGGCCATGAGGAACACAATCAGCCAGAGAATGGTGTACACGGTCTTAATGGGGAACTCTGCTGGCGTGAACAAGAGCGGAAACAGAGACACATGTCCTGCCACGGCCAGCGGTCGGAAAGCTCCCAAGTGTCGTCGATCTCGCAGGGCAATAAGACTAAAGGGGATGATGACCAGGAGAATGGCCTTTTCGTGAACATGCCATCCAAACAGGAAAGATGCGTAGCCACACAGCGTGACAGCGCCGATGAAGTTCTCCCAGGTAGGCTGCCGGAACAGCTTAATCAGCGGCAGCAACTGGAAAAACAGTGTCAGGGCAAAGCACGTCCTAGGGCTGATCTCGGGTAACACGGCGAATGCAGTGTCACCGACTAGACCGCGGGTCACGCTCTGCAAAGCTCCCTCATTGACTGCCAGGCCGAGGCGCGGGGCAACTAGTACCAGTTAGTTTTCTGCAGTCCTGACCATGGGAACAATGACTTACGGTGGATCAAAACGCGATCCGCAAACGAGTACAGGGCCCAGATGTTCGGTGCCCAGTACGCATGGCAGAGCCCCCGCGAGAAGGGGAACAGTCTGCTGAGAAGCTGGGGGATCTGCTCCATCGCGACAAAGGGCCCAAAGGCGGCCCCAAAGATACCCCCAATGCCCAGCCCGAGCTTGATGCAGTTGAGGAAGCGAATCCGGAAGATGGACTTGGCGGAAAGGCAGTAGGCGCGCAGGAGAAAGATAAAGTACGCGGGCGCCAGGTACAGGTAAATGTGCTTGAAGCACAGCAGCGTCGCGAAGACGAGCCCGCTGGACAGCAACGTCGCCTTGCAACGCGCCAGCACAAGCGACAGCACCAGGATGCCGTACATGAAGCCATTGTACTGGAAGTGGATGTGGTCGATGATCAGGAGGCCCGGGGACAGGATGACGGACAGGGCGGCGACGTGGGCGGCGCGCTTCGAGGCGGGCGGCGTCGAGTCGATGAAGAATTGCAGGGCGACGACGAGGACGAGCTCGGTGACGAGGACGGAGGTGCGCTGGAAGTAGACGGTCTGCCAGCTGTCGTAGTCGAGGTTATAGAGGCGCACCATGAGGGGGTCGATGAGGCGGGCGACGTGGGCGAGGACCCATTCGAAGTAGGCGAAGAAGGGGGGGTAGTCGAGGGTCCATTCCGACGTCTTCTCGAAGTACCAGTCCTTGAGGGAGAGGCTCTGGGTGATGGCGAGCCAATTGCGATGGACTTCGAAGTCGGTGGATTTGCTGTGGCAGACGGAGTTAGCATGGTGGTTTCTTGGTCGACTGTTTCGCGTCGGTTGTGGTTTGCGCCGTCCGAGCAAGCCGCGGGTCGGGTAGGCAGGGTGAAGCTGACGATGCTTGAGAGAGCAAAGCAGGACAAGGCAAGGCAAGACAACTCACTAAGCCGGGAACAGGAGGACCTTGAAGGCGGCTGCCACAAGGGCGCACTGCGTCAGCGTCGGGTAGGACTCTGCCATGATCAGTGTCGGTGCCTCAGCCTCAGCCTCATGACATCGAATGCACAAGTCTGGAGAAAGGTCAAAGGAGCTGTACAGTGTGTGCCAAGCGCATATGGAACCGGCCAGGCAAATAAATCACCACCTGAGGAGAGATTGGTTGTGGATCCTGGAATGGCCTAGCTCCGGTGGCCCAAGCTTCCAGAAAGGTGGCCGTTTCCTTTTCCTGGGGCAGTCACGCAGTTCCCACCAATCACCAAGCTCCCCTGCCACCCCCCCAGCTTTAAGCCACGGTTGCGAGTCTAAGCCACAGGCTCCCCGGTGGATGGCGCCCGAGGCTGAGAGGAGCGATCTCGCGTGTGGCTTCATTCCAACCTTGTGTTATGTTCTATGGTCCGAGGGATTGCGAGAAAAAGCGGCTGTCTTCGAGCCACGGGCAGGTTTAAAACTCGATGCATCAATTGAAAGCCCAACTCTCAGCTTCACCGAATTTTTCCCTCCCATCGCAAAAAGCTAGCCCTATCTTACGCGTCCGCTGGTCGATAACCAAGGCTGGGCTTTTCCAGGGTCTCCATATCGTACCTTACCTTACCTGTTAGTAGTGCAAAGTGTCCTTACACCTCTGGCCTCTTTTCGTCTTCTCTCAGCCTTGCCTGGGGCATCCTCCGACCTCCGTTTCCCTTCTCCCTCGTACCATTTCCGCCGACCCGCTCGACCACGAAAGCCCCGGGCTCCTTCTTGTACGACTTTCTCCTTCTGATACGCATTTTGCCCGTTGATCGGCCTCTTGGTTGTTTCCTGGTTGTTCTCCTTTCGACCTTTAATTCCTGCCACGGCGGCCAGAGAGCAAAAGACACAGCTCCGATCTCGCCATGCGTCTCGACTTCACCCTCAGTGCGCTGCTGGCAGCAAGCCTGGCGCAGGCCCAGTACCTGATCAGCGAGCTCAGTTTTGGCCATGCCGGGAGAATAAGCCCTGCAGAGAGCCGCGGCCAGATCCCCAACTTCGCGCTCCAGGGCACCCCCCAGATGCCCGAGGTCCTCTCCAACCGAATCATCCTCACGCCGATCGCGCCCGGCAACCAGCGCGGCGCCGTCTGGTCGTCGCAGACCCTGACGAAGCCCCAGTGGATCGCCGATGTCGACTTCCGCGTCAACGGACCCGACCGCGGCGGCGGCAACCTCAACATCTGGCTCGTCCGCGGCGGGCCCAGCGCCGTCGGCTCCAGCAGCATCTACACAGTCGGCAAGTTCGACGGCCTCGCCCTCGTCATCGACAAGCAGGGCAGCGGCGGCGGCATGATCCGTGGCTACCTCAACGATGGGTCCACCGACTACAGCAGCAAGCAGCGCGTCGAGGAGTTGGCCTTTGGTCACTGTGCCTACAACTACCGGAATCTCGGCCGGCCGTCCCAGGTCAAGCTGCGCCAGTCGGCCAGCTCGTTCCGCGTCGAGATCGACGGCCAGCTCTGCTTCGAGACCACCAAGTTCAGCATCCCCTCGGGCTATCAGTTCGGTATCACGGCCGCCACCCCGGACACCCCCGACTCCTTCGAGGTGTTCAAGTTGGTCGTCATGTCGGAGAACACCGAGACCAACAGCAACAGCAACAACGGAAACAACAACAACGCCAACAACGCCAGGGGGCAGCAGTCGCCCAACAAGAACCCTCCCAGCAACAACAACAACGCCGCCCGCAACGACGCCTATGGCGACGGCGAGCTGGCCGACGAGGACCCGGACGTCTTCATAACCTCCAAGACGCAATTCCAGGACCTGCACAACCGCCTCCAGAGCACCAACCACCAGCTCTCCGCCCTGCACCGCGTGGCCTCGCGCCACCAGCAGCAGGACGAGAAGCGCCACGAAGAGCTCTCCCAGCTCATCGGCCAGCTGCGCGGCGACCTGCGCAAGATCGACGAGATCACCGAGCTGCAGAGCCGCATCACCGACCTCGACAAGGAGATCCAGGGCCTCCGCCGCGAGCTCACCCGCAAGTTCCAGGCCAACGAGCGCTCCGTCAAGGCCGTCCTCTCCGACCACCACTCCTCGCTCTCCGAGGCCGTCCTCGAGAGGACCCCCGGTCACCGCTTCCTCATCTTCGTCTTCTTCGGCACCCAGGGCCTCCTCATCGCCGCCTACGTCATCTACAAGCGCCGCCGCAACAGCATGCCCAAGAAGTACTTGTAGGGGGACTTGGATGTTCTTCTGCATCAGCGATAATATAGAGAGAAGAGATGGAAGAGCGATTGTCATGGGTAGTTCGGCGGGTGTGTTATCAGCGTAATGATTCAAGGCCATATCACACTCCCCATTATTGCGTTGGCCCTTGTTTCTTGTACATTACATGCAATGGCTGCACATGAGGAGAGATACATGTTTGGGTAGTAATGAGCATGAATAACTTCACCGTCAAGTCGCCATCAACACGACGTTCCCAGTCCGGATTCAAAGTGTTGCATTCTAGTGGTTCCCAAACTACCTATGATTTAAAAAGCCATGCCAACTCGCTCCACTTGAAAACCCATGTCGCAAAGACGAAAAATAGACCCATCTACCTGGATCTCCTTGTACCCAAACCAGCCGAAAAAGAAAACCTAGCTCAAAAAGCACATGGTCAGATCTTCTCAAAATTCCCATTGATCACATCCAGCAGGTCCTCGCCCTTGGGCGCCTCGGCCGAGATGTTCTCATGCCCGTCCTCCGTGACGAGGATGTCGTCCTCGATCCGCACGCCGCCGACGTCGTAGTAGGCCTCGAGAACGTCGCGGTCGATGAACTTGGCGTGTGCGGCGTTGGTGAGGAAGTAGCCCTCGATAAAGGGGCGGCAGAAGTAACTGGCAAATACGTGTTAGTGGGTGAGCATCGCAAACAGCGGACAACGGTTGGAAGCAGGCGGAAACAAAAAGAACTTACATCCCCGGCTCAACCGTCACAATCATGTTCGGTCGGAGAGCCTGCCGTCCTCTGTAAGGCGGCGGCGCAGCGGCCATGCGTCGCAGCGCGCTCAACGTCGTCGGCGTCACCATCTCGCGCTTCCCGCCCTCGATGTGGAAGCTCTCGCGCATCAACAGACGCTCGACGCCCGTTACGTCATGGACCTCCAGCCCAACGTGGTGTCCGAGACCATGCGGGAAGAAGGCGGCCACGGTACCGGCCTTTTGGATCTCGTCGAAGCCGCCGTGGAGGATACCCAGCTTCAGCAGGCCCCGGATGGCCACGTCGGCCGCGTGGAGATGGAGCGCGTAGAAGACGCAGCCCGGGCGGATGCGGGCAATGCATTCATCCTGCATGCGCTGGACGATGGCGTGGATGTCGGCGGCCTCGGGGGTGAAGGACCCCGAGATGGGCAGTGTGCGGGTGATGTCACTGGCGTAGCACTGCCACTCGCAGCCGGCGTCGACAACGACGAGCTGCTTCCCCGCGAGGGGCTGGTCGTTGCTGTCGTAGTGAAGCGTCGAGGCGTTGACGCCAGCGCCAGCAATGATGGGATACGCCTGTGCATGGGCACCGCGAGCAGTGCATTCGGAAATGAGGACGGCCTCGATGTCCTGCTCATTGCGCATGGTCAGGAGGCGCTCGGCAACGGCGCGGTGGGCAGCGGATGAGATGAGGGCGGCGCGACGGATAAGCGCCACCTCGTAGTCCGTCTTGACGACGCGGGCCTGGTCCATAGCCGGACGCAGCTTGGAGTAGTTGATGTGCGTCTGGCCACGGGGCCGGTCGGTCAGCTTCGGGGGGACCTGATCGGGATGCAGGATGTAGAGCGTGGTAGCCGGACGGAGCTGGCTGTGAAGGAACTTGGACAGCTGGGCCGTGTAGCGGACATCGTCGACATCGTAGCGACGCATGGCCTCCGCGGCGTCCGGCGTGGCGCCATACCAGAGGACCTGTCGCGGCTCGACATACGGGATCCAGAGGGTGAGGCGGTCAGTAGCGATTTCGTAAGTAACGGCGCAGTCTGGGAAGTCGGCGCCAGTCAAGTAGTAGAAGCTGTTTGGCCCGGTCAGGGTATGAAACGAGGGAGTCCAGGGGAGACGGGGGAGATGCGGGCGTACTATCTGCGCTGCTTGAAAGGCGGCGACTGGTCCGAGTCCTCGTAGAGGCGGGTTGGCTCGCCGGGGAGGTAGATGAGGCCATCACTGACACCAAGCTCGGCCGCGACTTTGCGAGCGTGGAGTTTAGCTGTGCGAGGTGTTAGCAACCTGTTTCATAGTTCATGTCCGCAAAGAAGGCCAAAAGATGGTCGCATACCGGGATACTTGTTGCGGCTGCTTGTGGTACTGCTCTCGAGATCGTCGCCCGTCTTAACCTCAACACACCTATACGCCGCGTTAGTTCCACTGGCCTCAAGCGGGATGGCTCAACAGGGCTTCTCACAGCGCATCAAACTCGTCCTCCAGCACCAGCTCGTAGTCGAGGTTGCTGGGTGCATCGGCACGTGCTGGAGCTGAAGCCGGACCTGGCTCTTTGGTGGTGGCCTCCCCGCAAACGGGCCTCGGCAGCTGCGTAGCCATGGCTCTTTGCCCCTCTCGCGTCGTTTTCCAGCGGTTCCTTTAAATGGACAACAGACAGACACAATGTAAGCAGTAGGCTTAGATGGTGATGGAGAAACGTTGGCCGCCGGTCTTGAAGCTCAACAAAGCGATGTCGTCAGCGGGTGAGCAGATGAGTCGGTTGAGCATGGCCCAAGTACAGATTAGCGGCAGACAGGGCGTCCATCGCTATCGCAGCGCTGCGGGTGACTTGCTTACCTGAGCTTAGCGGCAAAGCGTTCCAGGAGACACGATAAAGATAAGAGCTTACACAATGGGCATGCGGTACGAAGTTACAGTGATACAGAGCAACAGGGGCTCAGACTATGTGCTAGGACAAGCTGTACCTCCCTATCACGCTTCGTATATCTAACTAGAGGCTTTAGACTAGAGTTGACCCTTTCCCCACTGGGAAGCGACCGCGAAGACCGGCATCGTCTCACCCGGCGGGTCTCTCCGGCCTCCACTTCCACTGCGCGCCCGCTCGGAAGCTCCGTGCCGGATTTGTCGGACGAAGCACTGTGCACGGTGCCGAATCGGCTGCTCTAGTTGACCGGTCCGTCGGTCAACCTGTCCGTCGATCCCGTCAGCCCATGCTCGGCCTGACTCGTCAAGTCTCGACAACAGAGGACAGGTCTAGCAATGGCTTGCCGAGTTCATAATATGCAACGTAGAGTCAATGGGTGTTTGATGGTCAACAGATGTATCATAATTATATCTACATTTAGATCCAGTCCCCATCTCTCGTCAAATACATCAACTATCCAAAGTCCATCATCTCACACTCCAATTCATAATTCCCCTCCCTCCAGTTCGCCCGTCATCATTTCCAAGAGACAATCCCGCTTGCTTTCCTATATACACCCCCAAAATGGTTGCTCCGTCTATTTGCCAGGTTCCTCTAAGCAATGCCGCCGTTTTTTTGACCTTGCAGTGGCGTTCCGTATCCCAACCCTTCTTCTTCTTCTTCCTTGTCCTCCTCTTACCACTTCCTGCTCTGTCTCTTCCCTTTCTCTTCCTCTGCGTCTCCGTCTCACCTCACACGCGCAAAAGTATCCGGCGCCCGCACGCCTCCCGTGTCGTAAAATGGGTATCAATGTAGCGACCGTTACATCCCTTGAAATCCTCCTCGTCCAGAACCAAAGAAACTCCCCCAGTCCGCTTGCATTCCTTGCTCTGTAAACATTTGCTGAATCTGTCTCTCCTGGTGCCGCTGTGTGTGAGCTCGCCTATTCGCCATCAAGTGTGCCGGGTGCGGCTGTGGCCGAACGTGTGGCTGGGCCTGCGGCTGCGGTTGCCGATGTGGTTGCGGCGCCATCGGGTGGCCCGACGACGACGGCATCCCCATCATGTTGCCAGGATCAAACATCTGGCTTGATATGTTCATCATTGGCTGGCCTTGCTGGTGCATCATGTAGGGCGGTGGGTTTCCAAAGATCTGGCTCTCCACATCGTCAAATGTCCCGGTCAGGAATAGCTGCATGTCCTGGCCTTGGTCAGACACGCTGCTTGGCGGGTCCGACTTCCCGGGGAATCCCAGTTCCATCATCGGCTGGTTGGGGTAAGCAAACGGATCTTCCGATGGGAACATGAGCGACTCCAGCTTGTTCACGGGGTTGTGGATGCCGAGCGGCTGTGCTGGGTAGGGGTTGCGCTGCGAGCTGGTCGCCGTGCTCGTGGTAGAACCAGGCGTGTGCCGTGCTTGCATGTCCACCGGCATGAAATCCCCAAAGTTGGACGAGAAAACGCCGTCTTGGAATCCGGAAACACTGGTTGATGGCACTTGATCCATGGTGCCCTGGGTGAAGCTTGTCGCGTAGCTGGTGTTGGTGAGCTGGCTGCTGCCACGAACGAAGTCGTTGGTTTGTCGGGATGACATGCTTGGGGGCATCGTCGTTTGCTGCGAAGAGACCGACGAAGGCCGGCCCGTGGGTGCAGACCTCTTCTTAGAGGGCGCTGTTCGCATGCGTCCTGGGTCGAGCGACTCCGGCAACTGATCGAACAAAACCTGCGTAGCTGCTGTCAGTACCGTATCAATTAGAGGTAGAAATCGATCACGTACCTCAAGTGCGTTCGTGACTCTCTCTGCAGACATGCTCTTTTCGGCCAGAGCAGCAATCATCTGCCTGCCTGCCCGGGCATCAGCCAGCACCTCGCCAGATCCCGGCTTCTCGGGGTTCTCAGTGGCGTAGAACACCAGTGAGAGGACGGCAAAGAACTCGGTGTAAAGCATGAACCAGTAAGGCCCGCTCAGAACACGCTGCTTGCGGATCTCAAGGCCAATATGCACGATGTTTCGAGATACGCTGATCGCCGCCGCTGCACATGCGTACGATAGCTCATCCACCTTGGTCCCTTGGCTGAGACGAGGAGATACATAGTGTAGGAAGGGACGGTACAAGACCAGTTGCACATGCGCATAGGCAAATCTCAACAAGTGACGGACCCTAGACATCGTTAGCTTTCATGTCCGATAATCATTCTGCTCATCGAGACCTAAACTTACCGTACGACTTCGATCGGACCGTCGGCGCTCGGTCGCCAGTTTTGCGGGAGCCTCTCAAACCAAGTGTGCAAATCGGCCTCGATTTCCTTGATTCGTCCGTAACTGATAAGATAGGTTGATGTTGGCTTGTTATCCTTCATCACACTCTGTCCCAGACCCTTCATCGGATAGACGTATTTAGTGATCTTAGAGAGAATTTCCATCAGCTGAGAGTGCGCATTGAAAGCCTCGAAGAAGGAAGAAGTTCCTATAGGCGGCTGCAGAATCCCAGTAGCTGTGATGAATTCGTCATCGACTTCAGCGGGGAAGGGCTGGTCGATATCGTCGACATTGAGGAGGAGGGGAAAGCCGAGTAAGGTTGAAACATAGATGTCCATCTGTCGTATCACATAGAAGACGCGTTTTCGGACTTCTTCCTCGATCGTGTTGAGCTTTTCGTGTTGCAAGTGTCGGTGGAGGCCTATCTTCAGAGCTGAGCGAAGCGCAATACCGACGAAGGAGTAGCAACCGTTGAGATTTGATGTAGCCTGTAGAAATAGGATGATGAAGAGGAGGGCTTGTAATGAGGTGAGGTCACGGCATTCTGTTATATCTTGCAGAAGGGCTCGTGCCGAGTTATAGTATTTAACGCTGTGACAATGAGTTAGCAACGTCATGACAACCATCCAAAAGGTGGACTCACCCTTCTTGACTGGCTTCCCTGAAAGCCATGCCTTCTGATTCGTCATCCAAATTGTTGTACATGCAACCCAGGGCCATGACGGCGAAAAGAAGTCCGAGGAAGTGGGTTTCGTCCTGAGACAAGTTGTCGAGCGGTTTTTCGTAGATCTTTTCAAAGTTCTCGTAAAATGACGGGACGTGGACGATGCGGACAAGGCAGGTCGCGCAACTGAGAGAGTAGTAGCAGAGCTTGCGGGCCACCTCCTTGGGTGGCAGCTCGGGACAAGATGGTACAGCGGAGAATGGAGAATTGGCGGCCGGGGAGGGTGAGTCGAGGTTCGCAAGGCCGGGAGTTCGATCAGGTCGGGGAAGGAAGGGTGTCTTTCCCACGGGACCCAGCATCCCTCGAAAATGCTCCTTCATTCGCTTGAGGAAAACGGCACCGGACGAGACGCCATGGAAATCCCAGCCTCCGCGATCATCTATCTCGAGTTGTCCGATGGAATCAATCATGGAGGTGAGGTGAGATTCGCTAGGATCGGGGTGCTGCTGCACCAGTTGGGTGTGCTGAGCAAGTTGAGGTGTCCGGCTTTTCGAGGAGCGGGCATGTTCGCGGTTGTGGAATTCCTGCTGAATAGCTGGATCGAGATTGGGGTCGGCCAGATCGACATCGGGCATGAATTTGTGAAGCAGCGACTCGGCGCGTTGTAGACGACTTTCGAGGGCTTCGATGTATTGTGGTGCGGGGTTTCTCCTTCGATTTGAAGG
This sequence comes from Neonectria sp. DH2, assembly GCA_003934905.1. NCBI lineage: Eukaryota > Fungi > Ascomycota > Sordariomycetes > Hypocreales > Nectriaceae > Neonectria > Neonectria sp. DH2. Next base: position 1,364,924 of record RQWH01000009.1, on the reverse strand, counting down.
TTTGTCGTATGTGCATTCTACGAGGCAAATTAGTTAGTTTGGTGGCCGTGGTGAAGCGTTCCGGGGTTGAAAGGGGGGAGGTGAGGTTATGAGTCGACGAGACGCCAAGAGGAGGCATAAATCGGGAAGCATACCGTAACTATAGACAGAGCAGTGAGTGCAAGGTTGTTTGCCATCACACTTGATTTTCTTGCGGCGGCATTCATCACAGGCGCGCGTCACTCGTCGTCGTTTCTGGATCGGTTGTGATCGCGCGTCAGTCCCGTCGTCGTCGAGATCATTGTCCGACTTGGCGCTGAGGGATGGTGATGGGGCGTCGTTGGCCTGCCAGTCGGTTGACGCCTGGCCGGGGTCGTCCTCAGCGACATCAGGCGACATTTCAGGCTAGACGAGGTCAGCAAAAGGGCGACGATGATGAGGGTGATGGCGATGATGAGGGCGCTGGGCGCTGGGCGCCAGGGGAGGGAGGGTGGAGGGGAGAATGAAGGAGGATGGCGCTGGGAGGGAGAGGGCACCTCGACCTTGCGCTATGCACCAAGCACCAGCGACGACGGGGGTGTGCGCGGTGGGCGTTGGTAATGCATGCGCAAGCATCGGGGCGTGTACTGCGCTGTACAAGTCTTGGGCGAGTCTTGGGAGGCGTCATGCTCAAGACGCGGGCTGGGGCGGGGAGGGCTCACCATTACTCAGGCTCGAGGGCCGCTGTCAAAGCAGGCGTGCGAGTATTATTTGGTGTGGATGGAGGTGAGGCGATGGGTAGCGACTGCGACTGCGACTGCGACTGCGCGGGCGACGACAGAGGCGGGCGACGGCGGGTGATCGAGGGGGAATGCGACCTGAGGAACGGGAACGAGTCGAGTTGCAGGGGCGTACTTCGTAAGAATGGGCGTAGAATGCAAGGCCAGCGGCAAGCCCATGTCCCAATTGCCCAAGAGTCGCGGGCCTAGGCCATCAGCGGGGGGGAGGTCAACGCAGCTGCCGCAAGGTGTTGGCAGGGCGTGATGGCAGCGAGGATTTGTTGTGGGTTGGAGAGAGAGGGAGGGAGAGAGCGAGACACCGAGAGAGGTTGTAGGTTTCTGAGTGGGATGGCGGATTTCGCGACCGGGGCGGGTGGTCAAACAGCGAGCGAAAGAGCAGAAACACAGCGGAAAGGGCGCGGGACGAGAGACGAATCGAGGGAGGTCTGTTCAGTCACCGCAGCGCAGTTGCAGTGCAGTGCAGCGCAGCGAGTGGAGAGCGCTGTCGAGCCTAGGCTTTCGTTCCTCTGGGGCCTTTTTTCGGGGCGCGTTGGACAGTGTGTCGGCGAGCACGGTACGGGCAGCACGGTGCGGCACCACGGCGGGTTGAGCGGTTTCGCAGCGGGCGTACAGTGTACAGCACAGTAGGTGAATGGGTCCAGGGCGGTGCCAGCAAGAAAAATTGGGCGATAGAGCGAGTGCCAAGAGCGAGTCCAAGCTGCCAAGGTCTTGAAAACAGTGCCAAGAGACGGGGCCAAGAGAAGAGGACCAAGAAAGAGAGGGCCAATGTGAGCGAGAGTGAGACGAGTGGGCGAGTAGGGCGAGTAGAGCGAGGAGGTAGACGAGAGACGAGAGAGGACAAGGCGGAGAGGGGAAATGCCGACAACCGGGGGGAGAGAGAGAGAGATGCGCGGATCTCAGTCTGATAAGGAGTTTGAACGATGGGCGATGGTCGAGAGGAGAGGGACCAAAAACGACGAGGACGAGATGGGCCAGGGGGAATGTAATAAAGTCGCTGGGAAGAGGTGCCAACGGCTGCGGCTACGGAGCTTGAGAGCGAAGCAGCGAGAGCAGCACCTACTACGTAGTACGTAGTAACGTGCTGTGCTGGTGCCGGTGGATGAGCGATGAGGCGACTAGAGAGAACCCCGAATAACAGGACATGGTTCTTTTTGGAGGGTGGCCCAACTGGGAATAGAGAGGGAGAAGAGGGAACCCACTTGAAGTCCGTGGGGCACCAGCCCAGTCTCAGCAGCCGGCCGATGGATCATGGATGGATTGCAGAAGGAGGGTTGGTTGGTTGGCCGGCTGGTTGGCTCAGGGCTGCCGGTCGAGTCGAGTCGAGTCGCAGGTCCAAAGCCCGATATCCGATGTCCGAATTGGCGCGGCCGGCGACGGAGATGGTGATGATGATGATGATGATGGTATGGCATGTCATGGGCGGGCGTACTAACATGCAGCGAGAAACGCCCAGATTATTTCCCATGTTCAGGTCGACGGTCGTTTGTTTGGTTTGTCCAGGTCGTGGTCTTGTCCTCGCACGGTGCCGCCGAAGGCCGAGCGATTTGTTGCGAACCTGCGGATCGGCCTTGAGGCGCGGCCACACGAATTCAATTGAGACCATCGGTCGGCGGTACGTACTGCGGACTGGTGCAAACCAAACCCGCGCCGGTATTGATGGAGTGGTGGTGGGCCACAGGGGGCGCCTCCGGTAGCCCGCTGTCTTGTCTCTGGCCCTCCGTCATGTTCTGTCCTGTCCTGTCCGTCTCGCTTTCTTGCTTGCTTGCTTGCTTGCTCGTGTGTGCGGCGTGCCTGTCGTGCGTCCTGCGTGTGGTTGTCGAATCACTAGTACACTAACAGACCAGACCCAACCAACCACATGGGTGTGGAAGGGCTGAGGCGTCGCACGGCTAACACGGAACCCAAGTGCCTGGCCGGCCTGGCCTCGACGGGACAGGGACCACGGTGAGGACGGGAGGGACTCGATGGAGGCACTGGAACTCTCCACCAACCCGGGCTGTGCAGCACTGCAGCCGCTGCCGCAGCCCGTCCACAGTCCACAGTGGACGTTCGCCGTAAAACCTGTCTCCGTAAACAACAGCAGATTTGATTTGACGGCGCAGGGGAGTCACCAATAAATTCAACCGAGTCTCAGGCCCCCCGGTGGAATCTACTACGCGGATGGGCTACGACTACGTCTCGGTAGGTATTGAATTTGCCCAGTTTGCCTCTCTCTCCTCTCTCCTCTCTCCCGTTCCTTGTGTGGGCGAGACGGGGGACGGACGCACTACCTACCTACGTACCTACACATACGCGTCTCCTCCTCCGTGAAAGCCAAGGTTTAGCTTAAATGTGTTCCCAGGGCCTCCACTGGCCCAAACGGGCGTCCTAGTGCGTGCGGTAGAGTAAGGTACATTTACGACGGTGCCAACCTAGATCCTTCGGTGCGGATGGCAGATACAGGAGTAAGGTTAAGGTAACGAGCGAACGAACGCACGCACGCAGAACCGACACCAGCCGCAAAAAGCGAAGATGATCAGCAGAGGGGGGTGGAAGGAAACATGCAGCAGAGGGACATGATGCAGAGCCCTAGAGGGGAGTGAGTATGCACACAGGCGGCATGGCTTGTTGCTAGATGGCTGGCTGGCTGGCTGGCGCAATGCGAATGGGGGCGGGCATGAGGCATGGACATGCATGGGCATGGGACGGGGTATTTGGGACATGGGGGAGACAATAGGGCGGGCAATGTTCGAGACTGTCTGCCCTTCGCCGGACATAATCCAGATCTCCATCCTACGATGCAGCCCCCCGAGAAAGGACCCAACTGCATGCAACAGGGGCAATGGGGCACTTGTTGTGCTTGCTGCTTTCAATGCTTGTCACTTGAATGCTTTCCCTGCGAGTGGGCGGCAAATTCCACTCGCTCAAGCGTCTGAGAGACTGAGACAAACTCGAGGGTCAAAGACGCACGACTCGATTGTGTGGAGAAGCGTCTTGTTTCCGTGTTATCTGCGGTGTGTTATGTCCGGTCAGCTCATCTCGGTGATATGGGAATTCACCGCACTGTGAGTCCGCTTCTTACTCGCTCGCCCTTTCGGCCTTATCATCTGTCTACCAAAACACACCAGCAAAGTCTTGGACGTAACGAACGATATGATGAAATGGCGTATTCTTACCGTGAAAATGCCACCGCCTAGAATGACGACACGCACAATGCTTACCTGCAACTCTATTTTCCCCCAGACTTCCACTCCGAATTATCCCCAGCCTGACTTCCCGGCCAGCCCGAAAAGGGCACTCGCAGCCATCAACGGTTGCAAGGCAGGACGCATGAAGCCATGACCCACAAGAGAACACTTACTTGTATCCGTATGTACGAAGTAGGGTTGGCGGGGGAGACCACAAAACAACAAGGCGGACATCCACCGAGCACAAACACGGGCGAAACACACACACGGCCAAATCCCGTCGACAGGCGTTGACTCGGCGTGCGACGGACTCCCCGAGGGCGCCCAGCCACCAGCGTCCTGCAAGATTACGCCATCGTACAGACCAGCTTACTTCCCAAGCGAAGAAGAAGAAAGGAAGAAGAGTATCGCTAAGGTAAACTACACGACACATGCATTTCCAAAAGAGCGGACTTCGTATGGACTGCACAAATGACATCCTGTCGAGCAGCGAGAAGAAGCTTAATTCAGGTGCCCACCTCGGGGCGAGATCTTCGGCTCCGGGAAACACGGGACTAGCCCGAAGCCTATGCCCGGGCTGTGGCCGCCGCTGCAACTGGCTGAAATCAAGATCTGCACCGTGTGGGAGGAGCCAGCAGGTGCAATGCCAATGGGCTTCGGCGCCGTCACGGCGAGCCCACCGAAAAAGTTTGCCTAAGTAGCAGATCTCGTTTGTAGGCGTATCAACTACGAATGATGGCTCGCTCGCTGACTTGCGTCGGCATGTCCCGCACCTTTGTCAAAGAAGGCACTAAAAATGCATTTGCCCATGCTCTCGACCCTCCAGTCCACCGTCTCGCCGATGGACTAATGCCACCTAATTCTTTACCTAGTAAAAGTGCCGCAACTTCGCGATATGCAGGGATGCAGTCAAATCCGCATGCCATGGGGTCGTCCGGCACTCGAACATGACATCACCCTTTTCCCTTGACCTTCTCTTTGGCAGTCTCCGTCTCTGCGGGATGCCGCCGCCGAAGTGCCATCTTGGCGCCAAGCCTTTCTCCCAGACAAGCTGCACAAGCGTCCCGTCGGCAACGAGCCCTCGGGTCCAAGATGCCAGATCAAATGTTTTCCAATCCTCCAGGAGAGCCCCCTTGTCAAACACCCCGTCGTGTCATTGGCGGAAATGGTGCCTTGCGGCAGGACCCTATCCATGGCTGGACGGGGTTCCTTTCTTTTCTCCTCGAGCAATCCCCTCGTTTTGGGTGGTTGATAGCGGAGAGTGCGAAGATCCTGTTCGGCACCGACCGGATTTGCCTGCGTCTCGGCCGCACGAGTCTTGGCATCGAAGTCTTGTTTCAACTGCTTCTATGGTATTTTCAACAATGCCATTCTCAGATTCCGTAGCTGAAGGAAATGGGATTCATTCACTAACATACTCGATCCTCGATTTGTCCATTTGTCTTGTTCCGTACATATCCCCTCAGCGTCCATAGTCGCAACCATCGTAGTCCCTCATCCCAAATTCTTTTTGATACGCTTCATCGCGTTTTGTTCATGCTTGCACCTCCCCGTCTTGCCGCTAACATAGGTAGGTCATCGGCGCCACTCACGCCCAATTTGCCAACGTCAGATCTCACCATTGCATGATTCGAGCCCTCCATATCGGTGCCGGAATCGGCAGGCGATGAGATCTCATCTACATGATAGTATTTCCTTGCGTTGAGTTACAGCCGAAGATCCCGGAGTCTACCAATACGTCATCATCGCCCTGCATCAGTGGAAATGCCAGGGAAAATCAAGGGTCCAGCCAGACACCGGGCGACGAATGCACAAACGACGGAGAGGGTTGACACTAATTCTGGCGGGAGATCGTGTGGTTCGCCTCCCGACGACGTGACCTGGTGGAAACCCTCAACTTCTGCAACCTTGATTGCGTTTGCAGTCTTCTAGAATGTGACGGGAATAACGCAACGCTCAAGCCACTCAGCCGACCTAGAACCCATTCAGAAGGTAATGACGACACCGCATACCGCCAAAATGCCGATACCCATCCTTCTCCAGTCCGGGGCCTTACAGTAGTCAGCAATAAACGGGATTATGGATATCTCGGCGAGCTGAATAGACAGATCCCTGCATCCATCGCGCGGTTTTCGTGCCACAATTCAAAGATGCGTTCAGCGGGCGAATCGTGAGTTTGCAACGGCCGCAATCCCTGCAAGACAAGGCACCTTCTTGTCCAATCCAATGGCAGAGATTAGTTGACTGGTCGCACCACATCATAAGCTTGTTCGCAACGACAGGCCGGACAGTCTGGAACTAAACCATGCCCAATCTTTATTTTAGGGACTATGCCAAGTGACCATCTTGGCCCGCTCACAGTGTGGCCTTCTCCAAGACCAGACACTGTAGAGTCGGCCGCCGCTCGAGACGCGGTGCATTTGATGTAATAAGACAACATTGGCGTGCATTGCTTATTCCAAGTACCGACATCGGAGGGTCAACAGCCATCGACGTAACCCGGGGTCTCCGGATCCGAAAGCTTGCCACTGGGCGTCTGTTGCCAGTGCTCTAGATCCGGATCTTACTGGTTTATCTGGCGCTGTTTCGAGTAGAACTACCCTAGAGCATTTGGCACACCGAGACACACCGAGACTCACCTTGAATCCTCCCCGCCTTCACGTAAACCGCCAGAGCTCGGCTGCCCCCACTACAGCCTGTCTGCCTGCGAGCAAGCGCACCTTCACGCCCCCAAACGAACAGCTCTGGAAGCTCTGTCGCATTGAAACCACCGACTCCAGTGATCCGTTCACCGAGTTCAGCTACACCATGGCCTCGTCCGGCCCACTGCTGGGTTTCTTTACCCAGATGAGCAACATGGGCGGCGTCATCGTCAAAGGTTGGTGTGCTCCTCGCCGTTGAGCTCGTTTGCTCCGAATGCCGATTGCTGACGTTGTGCCAGACCAGCCCAAGCTCGACCTCGACCTCTACCTCCAGAACTACTCAGGTATGCTATCCTCACTCCTCGCCGGGTCCTGCTTCCGCTAACGCCGAACTTGTGCCGCTTCAGGTCGAACGAGATACGATCGCCTCATCCTCATCGGAAAGTGCTCCGTGCCGCTATGCATCGACGCCCTCAGGGCTGCTGTAACAGAGGCAAAAGCCGGTTCAGATGTCTTGAGATATAGAGAGGCATGGGACTGTCTTCGTGTGGCCGCCCCCGGAGAGCCTGAGGCGCAGAGGGACGACAGTTGGATTGAGACCACTGAGCGTGCAAACAGGGCGGAAACGGCACGTCTCGAGGCTGAGCTCAAGGGCTACAAGAACAACCTTATCAAAGAAAGCATCCGGGTGAGCAAACTTCAGTGAATGTGTCGCACTGAAATCAGCTGACCTCTCTCCCCGCATAGATGGGCAACGAAGACCTAGGGCGGCACTTTGAAAGCATTGGACATTTGAACGAGGCTGCGGATGCGTACAGCCGGATGCGCCAGGACGTTAGCACAACCAAGCATATTATCGACTGTGGTATGCACCTCGTCAGCGTCTCTCTACAGCGTCGCGACTGGACCATGGTTCTCAACAACCTCGGCAAGATTACTGGCGTGCAGGGCAGCAGCGACGACGACAAATCCTCACAAGCCTACACCAAAATCGTCTCCGGAATTGGCCTGATGGGTCTTGGTCACTACCACGATGCCGCGAAGAGCTTCCTCCTGACCGACTTCAGTGTTCCTGCGACGACGTACAGTCACATCGCAAGTCCCAACGACGTCGCTATCTACGGAGGGCTGCTCGCCCTGGCCACCATGGAGAGGAAGGATCTCCAAGCTCGCGTACTCGACAACCAGTCTTTCCGAACATTTCTAGAGCATGAACCCCATATCCGAAAGGCCATCAGCCTCTTCGTCAACGGCCGATACTCGAGTTGCTTGGCGATTCTTGAGTCAGTCCGCAACGACTACCTGCTGGATATATATCTGCAGCGACACATCCCTGCCATTTACTCCAAGATCCGCAGCAAGTCCATCGTCCAGTATTTTGTGCCCTTCTCGTGCGTCACCCTCGCTAGCCTGGATGAGGCCTTTTCTCAGGCGGGAGAATCTACCGAGCAGGAGCTGGTCGCCATGATACGCGCAGGCACTCTTAAAGCGCGACTAGACGCCAAGAACAAGGTATGGATTCTGACATGTCTAAATTAATATTGAGTTACTGACTGGCTGGTATAGTTGCTCGTTGCTGTTGTGCCAAATCCCCGCCTACAGATGCAAAAGCAAGCTCTGGAAGTCGCGCGTCAATACGAGCAGGAAGCCAAGGAGAGACTCCGTCGCATGAGCCTCATGGCCGCCGGCCTTGAGGTTGCCGGCAACAAGAAGCAGCACGGCGGTCAGGGTCCCAGGCCAGGAATAGATGAGGCCTGGTACGACGACGCTAAGTCGCTTCCGAGTGGAGTTGAGGCTCAAGGCTGATGGTCTCCTACTTGGGCCAAATCGCCGTGAAGGATGAATAGCCCCTGAAGGGGAGGGCTACCGCTTGGCAACAACGACCGCTGTTTGGCGGAATATTTTGAGGAAACGATGGAACCAGCAAAGACTATTTGCCGGACGGTGCCGAATCAGAATTGAGAATGCGTACATCACGGCCAGGCGTTCAGGGGCCCGGTTACTACGGCACGTCGAATGACGTACCTTGCGAGATTAGATCAGGCGCAAAGGGGCATAGTATCGAAACCAAATTATGAACTTGTTATTCCCGCTGAACCTCCGGCGAGAAGCCAGATGAGATGGTCTTGATCACAGTTGTCCAGTGTCCTGATCCTTGTTGTTTAAACTTGCGGGGGTATCATTGATGTTTTGTACGTAGTCTAGCCTTGCCTTTATCCGGCCCGTCCCCGGACACCCTTCGTCGCTTCCGTCCCTCCTCAGCCCATCAACTGCCGGAGATCCGTAGGCGGCCACCGCACCTGGGCAAAGGTGAGACATCGCTTGATGCTCTGGAGGTACTTGCGCGTGACCTCGTCGCCCATAACGTGGCCCTTCTCGCCATTGTGCAGCTTCTCGCGAGCGCTACGCTCGTGGATACCCACCATGGTCACGCCGATGGGCCACGCAGCCTTGCCGATGCTGAGGCGCAGGTACCCGTCGTTGGCGTCGACGTAGCGGCGCTCCTGCAGGGCCTGGACGATCTCGATCACGGGCTCGATGATGGAGTCTTCGAGGTCGCCTTGTTCGAATTTTCGGAAGAGCTGTTTTTGCAGTGTTAGTCCTGTTGAGCGTAGGATATAGTGGCCGGGTGGGACTTACCGGCTTCATGTTTTCGCGGGTCTGGACCATGGCGTTGTATGCCGTCTTGCTGGCGCTCGTCTCGCGCTTCTCTGCCTCCATCGCCTTCTCGTACTCCGTGAGAACCATTGTAAAGTAACTCGCCAGTTGCCTGAATAGCCACTTCCGGCCCTCCTTGTCCTGGGGCACCTTGGTGTCGACCTTCATGTCCTTCTCTTCCACCAGCTCCAGCGTCGTCGGGATCGGGCCCGTCGTCATCACCGTCGTCAACTTCCTGTACCGCCTCAGCCGCGCCGCATGGCCCTCTCCAAACAACACCACCGGCGCTCCGATCGCCCTTAGCTTTGTCACCAGCTCGTCCTCGGGTATGTCCTCGCCGCCCGCCGCAGCACCTTGGTCCTCCTCCTCGCCAGTTTTCCTCACCAGCTCCGGCAGGCCGAGTCGCTTGCGCCGCACGCGCTCCTCCTCGAGGTCCTGCTCCTCCCGGCGCTTGCGCGACTCCTCGGCGAGCTTGCGGCGCTTGTCCTCGCGAACGGCCGTCTCGGTGGCGATGTCCTCCTCGCGCTTGCGCTTGGCGGCAGCTTTGGATTCACGCTCGACCTCGAGAGCCTTTTGCTCGGCGACGTAGGCTTCTCTGCGCTGAGCTTCGACTTCGGAGCGCTTTAGGTACTTTTTGTCGTCGTTGGTGCTCTTCTTGGACTTGGAGAGCTCCTTGTTCATCAACGCAGCGAAATCCATCTTGGTGGGGTGGCGCTCGGGACCGAGGATCGTATTCGTAGCTTGGGTGAGTAGAAGTTCGTCTTGGTATGGGGAGGTAATGTTGCCAAGCAAACTACCTTCAATGTTGGTTGGATTGACGAAGATGTCGCAAAGTGAACGTCGCTGGGTTCATGATCATCGATGAGGACGCTGTGGTTATCGATTGCGGAAATATCTCGGCTAATATTGATGTGAGCCTAGTGATGTGCGCATCACTTTGGCCATCAACCTTGTGAAGAACGGAACAATGCGCAACTAAATAATAGCAGGGAAAGAGAGGAGTGTTCAATATTTTAATACGAACAATAGAAAAAACATGTCGTCGCCACCGCCAAAGCCGACTCGCGAAGGCACGACACCATTTCTCGTCCAGCTCTTCTATCGCCAAGCAGCTTTCTACAGGTACGATACAGCCACAATGCCTCTACAGCATCCTCGTCCTGATTCGGACCCGTGCTAACATGACTTAATTCCCAGACCAGAGGAGTTCGGCTCACATTCTTTGCCACCACACATCTCCGTATACACATGGTCCGACTGCACCCTCAAGGAGCTCGCTCTCGAGCTGGCCGCCGCCAAACCGTCAGCCCTCCCCTCCCCCGCCATCGGCTCACGACTCGCATTCCAGCTCGTCTTCCCAGATCTGCGCAGCACCAGCGCGATCAGCAACGCGCATCCCCGGTTCGCGGTTAAGGATCTAGGCAGTATTGTCATCGGCGAGGGAGAGCCGGGCGCAGAACTATCGGACGATGTCGACATAGACGGACCAGTGAAGGCAGTGAAGGATAAGGACAAGACCTTGGGTGACGCCCGGTTCGTGGTTGGAGACTATATATCCTGCGCCGTGATACCGCCTCTGTCAGATGGTTCGGTAGCGCCGGCAGAAAGCGTCCGGAGAGAACCGGCCGTTGCCCCGCGGGAAGGACGCGGCGGCCAACGAGGAGGGTTCCAGGCCCGGGACGACGGTGCTAGCCGTGGCGGCTTTCGGGGAGGAAGAGGCGGCTGGAGAGATGATGTTGGGAGCGGGTTTCCCGTGGGGGAGTGGAGGAGGGGAGAAAGGTTACCGGATGGCCCTGGACCCGGACCTGGACCTGGATCAAGACCAAGAGGCAGGGGATGGCGGTGATGGAAGATACCCCAGACATGCCACAGGTCAGAAGGGCGGCGTCACGTTATATTATACCCATTCTTCAAGAGCAATGCATCTGAGGTTTTCACATAGACGAGTCTCGCGCTTTGTTGCTGTTATCTCCTGCTTTCGGCTGAATTCCCATGTGGGCTCTATCCCAGACTGAACCCAATATATGTACACAAGTCCCAAGCCTTTTATTCCAAAGTGGACTTATCGCTCATAGATGAGATCGCCCTTTCGCTTTGCTCGGAAGTCCCAGAGTCCCTTCGCATGTTAGTTTTGTGCTTTACCAGCAGCGCCCGGCTAACTCACATCAGTCTTGTAGGCAATGTATCCCATGATGCCGGGGATCAGAGCGACGTAGATGAAGGTGATCTTGGCGGTTCGGGGCGTCCAGCGGAAGAACCTGTGGCGGCCCTTCTGCATAGCTATATGTCATCGCGTTAGAATAATCGCTCCGGGAGGTCGTCGGTTCGATGGGGGGCCGGATGGGGGAAGTCACGCACCCTGGAACTTCAGGTACGCCGGGTCGGGCTTGACGTCTGGCGGGAGTCGGTTAGCGAGATGTGGTCAATGGGGACGATGCAGGGCATACTAAGGTGTGCCATTTTGACTCGACGGCAGCGGGTGTCTTGCTGGAGCTGGTGGGAGGCGAATTGGCCGGCGTGGTGGTCGAGCTTGAAGTAGTTCACCTTGGACTGACGATGCGCGGGAGTTGAAGTTTAATGCTTAGGTAACTAAATCCGGATGGCTGTTATTGGCTGAAGTGATCTTTCAACCGAGCATACCCTATACCTCTCACCTGCGCGACATTCAATCGGTGTTTTTTAGCTTAGTACCTGGTATCTGGTATATTGGTGTATACACTTGTTATCAAGCTAATTATTTGTGTTTGGTTACATAAACGCAATGTGTAACCATCGTTATTCCTGACTTTGGACGTATACATACTTATATGTCCGCTGTGAGTCGCTGTGGAAACGAAGGAAAGTTGACTTGCATAATATTGTAATCGAGAGACGAAAGTCACTTCACCCTAGCTGAGCGAGTTTAAATTGAAATAACCAGCAATATATCTGCAACTATCTTTTGTATTTATGCGCACTACATAGATTTCTAGGAGAGGAGACTCAATGGTGACTTGTGGTCTAGCATTTGGGGGACCTCTTCAGATGCCAAGCTACATCACGTGACATGACCCACTCGTGCCTAGCGCGTCTCCAATCCTACCAGAAAATTGTCGTGATGGGGGCGACTGTATACAAGAGCTTTTGCATCAACGTCGCCTACGTCGTCGCTGCGCAAAATTTCGCGCGACCGGCATCTGTTTCATCACCGAAATCCCGCGACAAAAGTCTTTCCACTGACTTGACCCTACAGTAAGGGAGTCATAAAGTGGAAGCGCGTCGGAACAGGCGCGTTGGCTTGAAGCCTTCGACAGGCAGCTCCACGACACATTGACATCTCGGCGCATCGCGAAGCCATCATGTCGCAACCACCTCCGCCGCCGCCTCCAGGCTGGGGACCACCGCCTCCTCCTCCTCCATCCTCCTCGATGCCGCCTCCCCCATCGACCCCGGCACCACCTCCACCAGGCTATCGCCCCCCGACCGACCCCCAGGTCGCAAAGTTCGCACAGAAGAAGAAGGAATGGCTTCGGAATCAGCGCAACCGGTTTGGCGAGAAGCGCAAGGGAGGGTTTGTCCAGTCACAAAAGGCGGACATGCCCCCCGAGCATCTACGAAAGATCGTCAAGGACATTGGTGATGTGTCGCAGAAGAAGTACACAAACGACAAGCGAAGCTACTTGGGAGCCCTGAAGTTCATGCCCCATGCGGTGCTGAAACTTCTCGAGAATATGCCCATGCCGTGGGAATCTGCACGCGAAGTGAAGGTTCTCTACCACGTGAACGGTTGCCTGACTCTGGTCAACGAAATCCCCCGAGTCATCGAACCCGTTTTCTTCGCGCAGTGGGCAATGATGTGGACCTTCATGCGAAAGGAGAAGGCTGATCGAAGATTGTTCAAGCGTATGCGATTCCCGCCGTTTGATGACGAGGAACCTCCGCTGTCATGGTCCGAAAACATTGAGGACGTGGAACCCCTGGAGCCCATCCAGATGGAGCTTGACGAAGATGACGACGAGGCCATCTACGAGTGGTTTTATGACCATCGACCTCTGATGGATACTCCTCACGTCAACGGACCCAGCTACAAGTCATGGAACCTGACCTTGCCGCAGATGGCTGCGCTCTTCCGTCTCAGCCGACCTCTTGTTTCCGATGTCGTGGATAAGAACTACTTCTATCTTTTCGAACTTAAGAGTTTGCTATCAGCCAAGGCGCTCAACGTTGCCTTGCCTGGTGGCCCTCGATTCGAGCCCCTGTACAAGGATATCGATCCTAATGACGAGGACTTCGGCGAGTTCAATGCGATCGACCGCATCATCTTCCGAAACCCGATTCGAACGGAATTCCGGGTTGCTTTCCCATATCTCTACAACTCTCTACCGAGAAGTGTGCACCAGTCGTGGCACTCTCACCCTCAAATCGTCTTCAACCGAGCCGATGACCCCGACCTCCCGACCTTCCACTTCGACCGCCGAATCAACCCCATCTCATCTCGAACGGTCGCGTCCAAGAACGTCGAGGTATCGCATGAGGATGAGCTGTTTGGAGCTGGAAATAACGAGGAGCCCGAGGAGGACGCATTCGAACTCCCCGCTGGTGTTGAGCCATTCCTTGGTGACGATGACCTTGAGAATGAGCACACATCCTCCGCAGTCGAGCTTTGGTGGGCCCCTTACCCATTCGACCGCCGTTCTGGACAAATGGTTCGAGCTCAGGATGTTCCCTTGGTCAAGCAGTGGTACCTCGAGCATGCTCCTTCTGACCGGCCCCCAGTCAAGGTCCGAGTTTCGTACCAGAAGTTGTTGAAGAACTATGTTCTTAACGAGCTGCACAAGAAGACCCCCAAGGCCCAGAACAAGCAGAACCTGCTGAAGTCTTTGAAGCAAACCAAGTTCTTCCAGCAAACCACCATCGATTGGGTGGAAGCTGGTCTGCAAGTCTGTCGTCAGGGTTTCAACATGCTGAACCTGCTCATTCACCGCAAAAACCTGACCTATCTTCATCTTGATTACAACTTCAACCTGAAGCCCGTCAAGACCCTCACCACCAAGGAGCGAAAGAAGTCTCGATTCGGAAACGCGTTCCATCTGATGCGTGAAATTCTGCGGTTGACCAAGCTGATTGTCGATGCTCAAGTCCAATACAGACTGGGTAACATCGATGCTTTCCAACTTGCTGATGGCATCCTGTATGCCTTCAACCACGTCGGTCAGCTCACGGGTATGTACCGATACAAGTACAAGCTGATGCACCAGATCCGAACTTGCAAGGATCTGAAGCATCTTATCTACTACCGATTTAATTCTGGACCGGTTGGAAAGGGACCTGGATGTGGTTTCTGGGCCCCTGCCTGGAGAGTGTGGCTTTTCTTCATGCGAGGTATCATTCCTCTTCTTGAGAGATGGCTGGGCAACCTCTTGTCTCGTCAGTTCGAAGGCCGACACAGCAAGGGTGTTGCAAAGACGGTCACTAAGCAACGTGTGGAGTCTCACTACGATCTGGAACTCCGTGCGTCCGTGATGGCCGACCTGATGGACATGATGCCCGAGGGTATCAAGCAAAACAAGGTCAACACCGTTCTTCAGCATCTTTCTGAGGCTTGGAGATGCTGGAAGAGCAACATTCCCTGGAAAGTCCCAGGCCTGCCTGCGCCTATCGAGAATATTATCCTTCGATACGTCAAGTCAAAGGCTGACTGGTGGGTTTCTGTCGCTCACTACAACCGTGAGCGTATTCGCCGAGGAGCTACGGTCGACAAAACGGTGGCCAAGAAGAACGTTGGCCGTCTGACCCGACTGTGGTTGAAGTCTGAGCAGGAACGGCAGCACAACCACATGAAGGATGGTCCTTACGTCTCATCCGAGGAAGCAGTGGCCATCTACACCACTACAGTGCACTGGTTGGAATCGCGCAAATTTTCTCCCATTCCGTTCCCCAGTGTGTCCTACAAGCACGACACCAAGATCTTGATCCTCGCGCTCGAGCGACTCAGGGAGGCCTACTCAGTCAAGGGCCGTCTCAACCAGAGCCAACGAGAAGAGTTGGCTTTGATCGAACAGGCATACGACAGTCCCGGTACTACTCTGGAGCGGATCAAGCGCTTTTTGCTCACTCAGCGAGCCTTCAAGGAGGTCAACATCGACATGAACGACAACTACAGCACCATCAACCCCGTCTACGACATCGAGCCTATCGAGAAGATCAGCGATGCTTATCTGGACCAGTACCTGTGGTATCAGGCTGATCAGCGACATCTCTTCCCTGCCTGGATCAAACCGTCTGATTCGGAAGTTCCACCACTACTGGTGTACAAGTGGGCTCAGGGCATCAACAATCTGGGCGGTGTGTGGGAGTCTGAGAATGGAGAGTGCAACGTCATGATTGAGACGGAGCTCTCAAAGGTTTACGAGAAGATGGAGCTCACCCTGCTCAACTCTCTCCTCAGGCTCATCATGGATCACAACTTGGCGGACTACATCACTGCCAAGAACAACGTCCAGCTCACTTACAAGGACATGAACCATGTCAACAGCTACGGTATGATCCGTGGTCTCCAATTCTCGGCGTTCGTGTTCCAGTACTACGGTCTTGTTCTGGATCTTTTGCTCCTTGGCCCCCAGCGAGCTAGCGAGATTGCTGGACCTCCCCAGAGCCCCAACGACTTCTTGCAGTTCCGTGACCGCGAAACGGAGACTCGACACCCAATTCGTTTGTACACTCGATATATCGACAAGATCTGGATTTTCCTCCGATTTACCGCTGAGGAGTCCAGAGATCTCATTCAGCGCTTCCTGACGGAGCAGCCGGACCCCAACTTTGAGAATGTTATTGGCTACAAGAGCAAGAAGTGCTGGCCCAGAGATTCTCGCATGCGCTTGATGCGACATGACGTTAACCTGGGCCGAGCTGTCTTCTGGGACATCAAGAACCGTCTTCCCCGATCAGTCACCACAATTGACTGGGAAGATAGCTTTGTTAGCGTGTACAGCCGTGACAACCCTAACCTGCTGTTCTCCATGGCCGGTTTTGAGGTCCGTATTCTGCCCAAGAGCCGGAACCAGAACGAGGAGTTCCCGGTCAAGGACAGTGTGTGGTCACTTGTCGACAACACTACCAAGGAACGAACTGCGCATGCTTTCCTGCAGGTCACCGAGGAGGATATTCAGAAGTTTAACAACCGCATCCGACAAATCCTCATGTCCTCAGGGTCCACTACCTTCACCAAGATCGCCAACAAGTGGAACACAGCTCTGATCGCACTTTTCACGTACTACCGAGAGGCCGCCGTGTCTACGGTCGACCTGCTCGACACGATTGTCAAGTGTGAGACCAAGATTCAGACCCGAGTCAAGATCGGACTGAACTCGAAGATGCCTTCGCGTTTCCCCCCTGCGGTCTTCTACACTCCGAAGGAACTTGGTGGTCTTGGTATGATTTCCGGCTCTCACATTTTGATTCCTGCCAGTGACAAGCGGTGGTCGAAGCAAACCGACACTGGTGTCACTCACTACCGTGCTGGTATGACTCATGACGAGGAGACGCTGATTCCCAACATCTTCCGTTACATCATTCCCTGGGAGGCCGAGTTCATTGACTCTCAACGAGTCTGGACGGAGTATTCCCAGAAGCGCCTGGAGGCGAACCAGCAGAACCGTCGTCTGACCCTTGAGGATCTTGAGGACAGTTGGGACCGAGGTCTACCTCGTATCAACACCCTGTTCCAAAAAGATCGAAGTACTCTGAGCTTCGACAAAGGATTCCGCGCTCGTGCTGAGTTCAAGATGTACCAGCTGATGAAGAGCAATCCATTCTGGTGGACGAGTCAGCGTCACGATGGTAAACTTTGGAACCTGAACGCCTACAGAACCGATGTTATCCAGGCCCTCGGTGGTGTGGAGACGATCCTTGAACACACCCTCTTCAAGGCAACAGGTTTCCCATCCTGGGAAGGTCTCTTTTGGGAAAAAGCTTCAGGCTTTGAAGAATCGATGAAATTCAAGAAGTTAACAAATGCTCAGCGATCCGGTTTGAACCAGATTCCTAACCGTCGCTTCACGTTGTGGTGGTCGCCGACAATTAACCGAGCCAACGTCTACGTCGGTTTCCAGGTCCAACTGGATCTCACGGGTATCTTCTTGCACGGAAAAATTCCCACTCTGAAGATCTCGCTCATTCAAATCTTCCGAGCCCATTTGTGGCAGAAGATCCACGAGTCTGTTGTGATGGATCTTTGTCAGGTTTTCGACCAGGAACTGGAGTCACTTGGCATCGAGACGGTACAGAAGGAAACCATCCATCCTCGAAAGTCGTACAAGATGAACAGCTCTTGTGCCGATATTTTACTCTTTGCCAGCCACAAGTGGAACGTCACTCGACCGTCGCTCCTCTACGATACCAAGGATGTTATTGAGCCCACCACCACCAACAAGTTCTGGATTGACGTGCAGCTCCGATATGGAGATTACGATTCTCACGACATTGAGCGATACACCCGCGCCAAGTATCTCGATTACACCACCGACAGTGCTAGCATCTACCCCTCCGCTACTGGTCTCATGATTGGAATCGATCTTGCGTACAACCTCTACTCTGCGTACGGCATGTACTTCCCTGGCCTGAAGGTACTGGTCCAGCAAGCCATGGCGAAGGTCATGAAGGCCAACCCGGCCCTGTATGTCTTGCGCGAGCGTATCCGCAAGGGCCTGCAGCTCTATGCTTCGGAGAGCAACCAGGAGTTCCTGAACTCCCAGAACTACTCTGAACTCTTCAGCAACCAGACTCAGCTGTTCATTGATGACACCAACGTCTACCGCGTGACCATCCACAAGACTTTCGAGGGTAACTTGACAACCAAGCCTATCAACGGTGCCATCTTCATTTTCAACCCCCGTACTGGTCAGCTCTTCCTCAAGATCATCCACACCAGTGTTTGGGCTGGACAGAAGCGTCTTGGCCAGCTGGCCAAGTGGAAGACTGCCGAAGAAGTCGCCGCCTTGATTCGATCGCTGCCCGTGGAAGAGCAACCGAAGCAGCTTATTGTGACTCGAAAGGGTCTTTTAGATCCCCTTGAGGTCCATCTGCTGGATTTCCCCAACATCTCCATCCGAGCCTCTGAGTTGCAGCTCCCTTTCCAGGCTGCCATGAAGGTCGAGAAGCTGGGAGACATGATCTTGCGTG
Organism: Neonectria sp. DH2; assembly: GCA_003934905.1. Classification (NCBI taxonomy): domain Eukaryota; kingdom Fungi; phylum Ascomycota; class Sordariomycetes; order Hypocreales; family Nectriaceae; genus Neonectria; species Neonectria sp. DH2. The sequence goes on along the minus strand of RQWH01000009.1, from coordinate 1,346,540 downwards.
CTACAGAGCCTCAGATGGTGCTCTTCAACCTGTACGATGAGTGGCTGAAGAGTATCTCGTCGTACACGGCTTTCTCGCGTCTCATCTTGATTCTACGTGCCCTGCACGTGAACCCCGATAAGACCAAGTTGATTCTACGACCCGACAAGACCGTCATCACCCACGACCATCACATTTGGCCGTCACTGTCAGACGAGGAATGGATCAAGGTTGAAACGCAGCTCCGAGATCTCATCCTGAACGACTACGGAAAGAAGAACAACGTGAATGTCTCCAGCTTGACGAGCAGTGAAGTCCGAGACATCATCTTGGGTATGGAGATCTCGGCCCCGTCCATGCAGCGGCAACAGGCCGCGGAGATTGAGAAGCAGCAGCAAGAACAACAGCAGTTGACTGCCGTCACAACCAAGACCCAGAACGTGCACGGCGAGGAGATTATTGTGACGACGACATCACAGTTTGAGCAGCAGACGTTTGCTTCTAAGACGGAATGGCGAACGCGAGCCATCGCCACGTCGAACCTGCGGACCAGGGCCAAGAACATTTACGTCTCGTCTGTCGACAATGACCTCGACGACATCACTTACGTCATGCCAAACAACATTCTCAAGCGGTTCATCACAATCGCGGACCTGAGGGTTCAGGTCGCCGGCTACCTCTACGGCTCCTCAGCACCTGATAACGACCAGGTCAAGGAAATCAAGTGTATCGTGATGGTCCCACAGATTGGCGGTCTGCGCAACGTGCAGCTCCAACAACAGCTTCCGCAAAGCGAGTTCCTCGAGGGCATGGAGCCGCTCGGTGTGATCCACACCATGTCTGGCAACGAGTTGCCGTACATGTCTGCCACGGACGTGACGGAGCACTCGAAGCTTTTGGATGCCCATCCCGAATGGGACAAGACCAACACCGCCACCGTGTCTGTGTCGTTCACTCCGGGCAGCGTTTCGCTGTCTGCCTGGGGACTTACGCCTGGGGGCTACAAGTGGGGAGCCGAGAACAAAGACACGCAGAGCGATCAGCCTCAGGGATTCGCGACGACGATGGGCGAGAAGCGCAAACTTCTGCTGAGCCCGAGATTCAGGGGTTTCTTCCTGGTGCCGGATGATGGCAGGTGGAACTACAGTTTCATGGGTACGGTGTTCGCCGGCATGGAGAAGAAGTCGGTGCATGTCAAGCTGGACACGCCGTTACCGTTTTACAGTGACGAACACCGACCGGTGCACTTCCACAGCTTCGCGGAGCTAGAAGACATCTGGGTGGATCGGTCCGACAACTTTGCCTAAACGACGTCGGAAGGGGACGCACGGGGCATATGCATACGCGTGAGCGCGAGAATGAGCATGAGCATGAGAGAAGACGGAATCGGCAAGGTATGCACCGGGCATGGGACAACGGCGGGCACGAGACTGAGGAGGACATGGATGAACGATCATCATGCGAAAAGCACAGACAGGAGAGGGCCGGAAGACGACGGATCAGACCAAAAGTCGATGCTGCGGCAATCTGATCTGGGCTGATGGCGGGATGTGACCTGTTTGACAGGCCTATGCAGGGGTGTGGTTGAAGCGTGGCTCGTCGGAGATGCCAGCACCCGCAAGCGAAGCGTCGGAGGTTGTGTGTGTCGTTCATGCGGGGGAGGCGTTTTGCGATTTCTTTTTTTGTACTCGGTAGACGCAGTTGGGAGCCACTGTTGTAATTGATTAAGTAGTTAAGGTACCTACTAGTAAGGTACACGGGTTGACTTTTGTAAAAATAGTAAAAAAAGAAAGGACTTATCGAGCAATTGAGGACAAAAACTGCCGATCGCGACCATGAGCCAAAAAAAGAATGAGAGAAAAGAAAATAGATAAATGGTTAATTAATCATGAATGACGTTGGGGCTAGTGGCGGGTTGGCTTCTAGATCCGGCGGCGATTAATTGAGTGACGCGCGGGAGAGAAGCTAAAAAGAAGGTGGGAGGAAAACGACGCCTGAAAGGGATGGGGAGTGCATGGGTGACCCAAGTCAGCAGCGAGGCTCCCGACCGACCTGCTGGGACGAGCGGGAGGAAGAACCCAGGCCGAGAGAATGAGAGTGGGAGAAAGGCTGGGATGGTGCCAGGGAGCGGCTTCACCGAGGGCCGTGGGCGTGGAACCGCGCCGTGAGCTGGTGGTTGTGTTGTGGGACTGAAATTGCTGAAATTGGTGTTTATGCGTTCATGCATCAGCGCTCATGTGGACACTGGATAGTGGGCAGCGCACAGCGGACAGTGGATTGCGGGAGGCGACGTTGAGTGTGCGGGCCTCGGAGCCGGGGGTCAGAGTTGGGATGGGCTCCATCGAGAAGGCGCTTGAGCGAGATATGGGAACGGGATGCGCAGATCTGAAGCCTTTGGTGATAATGTTCAGTGCGGTACGGGGAAGATGCAACGGCGATGGACTGAGGTTCCATTGATTCCGTCATCGCACCCCGTCTTGGGGGCCGTCCTGGACGGTTGGACCCCCAAGGTTCGTATACACCGTGGTCGATTTCCTGCTGACGTCGATCCGCTACGTACCCAGCACCCTCCTGTTGCTATTCGTATCAACCCTGCAACAGCGAGGTCCAACGACAAGGCTCAAGGCGCAAGGGGCCCGCATCTAATCGATAGTGTCCTGCGCTCTGGTCAGCCCGGCATCCGTACCTGCGCAAGCGGTGGTACGAGTGTCCCGTTGGCCGTTGGGAGCGTGCCGTTTAGGGGAAAGGCGATCCCACGCCCATCCCGCCTTCTGGAAAGCTCGGCAAGATGCCGATCCTGCCCCAGACTCGGGACAATGGGAGACGGGAGGTGGAAGGACGTTGGGTTCGTGGGAGGGAGGCGCTTAATAGAACTAACGTTGGCTAGTAGGTCTCGGTATGGTGGAACAGCCGTAGGGTTGGTTTTCAAGATTGGTCTGGACTGCGTCTGCATTACCGGGCTTTCCACGTACACACAAGCGACGCCATCTTAGGAGGAGGAAGTCACCGGCCGGCCTGGCCTGGCCCGGTGATATTGTAAATGCGATGCGATGCGGCGCGATGCAATGTGGATGCGGCTGCGGCTCGATGCAATGTCGCTGCGGATAAGCAGTGCGAGGATCGAAGGTGGAGGCGCGGCCGTCATGCATGCGGCCAGCTGAAGACGGATGCACGACGAGGGAGGGAGGTTCACCGGAATCTCCGGGCCGTCATATCGTTGTTTCTTTATTCGTACGCGTGCGTGTTGCAAGCCGCAGGGTGATGGCTTCGTCGACGTTTGTGCGAACGGTAGTTGAGGCGATGCAGATAATCTTTATTCGTGGGTGGGAGAAGTTCATCGCGTGTTTGTCCATTGCCCGTTGTCCGTTGGATCTTCGAACCCACTTTCCGCGTCTTGCTTTTCGTATCGTGCCCGCCTTCCCTCTTTTTGGCTTTTCCATATTGACTGACTCCTTCCTTTGTTCAGCTCCTCACTCAACCGCTCCTCCCTCCAGTTTCCCCACGCTCCTTCCCTGTTCGTTACCCTCCTTGCCTAAGGCACGTACGTACTTTGCCTACTAGTAGGTAACCAGGGCATCATCACCAACTCTCCTACATCCTTGGTCTCCTCTCCCTCATTCCATTTGGTATTTGATCAACAGCCAACGTCACGCAAGCTCTCGACCCACCCGCCACGGCTCAATCTGTCCGAATCTTGCCAGAGGACCGACTGGCCGTTCACGCCTTCCCCAAATCCCCAATCGCAATGACATCTATCATCTATCATCCCCTCTCGACCCTCGCCCTCCCCACCCCCAAGCCAGGGTCGTTGCGCTAGCCGGCCATGCCCTGGAGGCCTGGACACGCTAGAAGGCTTTCTGGAAGGCCCTCTAGGCCCTCTAGGCCCTCTAGAAGACCATCTAGAAGACCCTCCCGACTCCTGTGCCGGGGCCCTGGAATCGGATCACCCTCGATGCCATGATGCTGACCAGGTGTCCAGGTCCCTGAGACCGCATTGAGCTTTGATTGACGGCGTTTCCATCTTTTGGGTGTTCTCGGAGACGCCAGAACCCGCCCCCTCCTTGGTTCCCTCATGCTCATGCGCACATCCCCTCCCTGGTCCGTCACGTCCGTTTCCCGGGTCGACTGGGTATTCAGTCGTTCAGAGCGAGAGCTGACTGGTGCCCTGGCGACGCGGTGCTGTACATCCGCGGGGGACGCCCTAAGGGGCATTAAGCATTGACGTGCGCAATTTTGGAGTCCCCGAACGCGTCTAGGGCTGGCTCCAAGCGCCAGCCGGTGACCATGCTTCAATGGCCCGTGTCCCGCTGATTCCAACCGTCACGGCACCGGATTGACGGCGGATGGGCCTACCACAGGCTACCAGACAGTGGATGAAATCTAGGTCGCATACCATACGGGGCTAAGCTCCTCGAGATCTGGGAATCCGTCCGGGCGTTTCTGGGGGCGCGCATCGCGTGCCTGGCGTGCCTGGCGTGCCGGTTATGTGTGCTCAACGGCCGTCATCAACAGCCCGGCTCAGCCCAGACCCCAGGGCCCTCGACTTGCTCACCAAGGCAGCTGTCATCGACCTCATCTCGGTCCCTTTTCTTCCACGGCAGTGGTTTCCGCAAACTTCAGCCCCTCGTCCCCTTTTGCTCGGCTCCGGGCCGTCGGTTTGTACCCTCCATTGTTCCCATCTCCGTCGACCTCTGACCCCTGCCCCCCCCGAGCCGTCTTAATTCGATGCTAGTGGGGGGTATTCGTGGCTCGCCGCTCAAGCCACAGTTGGCTGAGCTGTGCTGCCGATCCGGATGGGAAGTGCCATCATGACGTGCGTGGCCCCTTTACCAATCTGGATCCACGCCGGCTCCCCGGTTCTCTCTTCGTCCTCGTCATTGAGCATGGGATTTCCTTGTTTTATGGACCGTACTTGTCGAGTGGCAGTTCCTGGCTGGTGGAGATACCCTTTGTCACCATCTAGCCTAGTTGGCGTCTATGATTCCTGGGCCACGGGTGGATGTACCGTCTAATATAGTAACCCTGGACGCATTATACTACCCCTGTCCCCCATCGACTTTGGTGGATATTTCCCTGTCCGGCTGTCCTGCAAGCAGCAGAACATTTTTTCCTCACTGCCTGACACGCAATTAGCTCCGAGTCCAGTTATGGAGGCCTTCCTTGAGCCTGGCGAATATGCGGGAAGCGTGCTGTCTGTTGTCACGCTTCCTTCGTTGTCTTCCGCCAGCTCAGTCTGGCCTAGCCCAGCAGCGCTTGGGGCGAGGCGCGTTTCAAACCGACTTCTCCCCCAATAGGGCGGTGGCATCCCGCGTGCTTCCACGGCTGCTTCGAGACACTCACCTCCTCGATTGCTGGGTGTGCAGGGATCCCACAGCAGCAAATTGCCCGTCTTAACAAAGCAGCCATGCATTGAGTGCGCTGCCCTCCCACCCTTCCAGGGCGTCACTGCTCCTTGGGGGGGCGGGGACCGGGACTGGCATCAGGGGAGGGGTGCGTGCTGTTTACATGACCGGCACCCCCAGACCCCCAGGAAGACCATGGCATAAGATGCTCTAATTGACTACCCCCCTCCCTGGCCAAAGCTGGCAGTCAGTCTCCGCAGCTTAGCACAAGACGGGGTACTCTCTCTCGCAGCAAGGCGAATCTTGATGGCTTTAGTGCAGCATGAAAGAGCGGCAGCAGCAGATCCACACTCTCTGTGACCCTGCTTTGGCACTCGATCATCAGACGATGTAATGCGTCCCTTACCCTGGCAGACCCGGCTACCTTCCTAGCACTTGTGTCTTAAATACGGACCCTGGGCCGGGAACTAGAGAGATCTTGAGGGGGGACCTTTCGGACATCTGCCCTACGAAGTGGCGGGACTCATACAAAGTCAGCACCGTCACTGTGACTCGCTCCTTTTGCAATAATTCTTTTTCTCTATTTTTCTCGACTCGCGTTACCTCATATAATAACCGGCTTCCCTTGTGTCTTCAGCCTTACAACCCTGGTTTCCATCACACGCGCGTCAAACACACTCGTTTCGACCTCCCCCCCATAACGACGACGATATCCCAACTCGAACCAGGAACTTCCCCCACCACACAACCATCCACCACGAGCCACTACAGTCTCATCCAGCGACGGAAGCGGGAAAGCTTCTCTGCCGTACCAATCATCCCGACTCGGACGACACATGTGCCCGGCTTCTCGGCAGATAATATCAGAGTTGACTTATAGCTTGACGAACAACCACAAAGACGAGACGCCTAGGCCGGCGCCCGCGACCCCGCAACGTCTTTCTCGCAGCAAAACCAGGCCCTTCCCTCCGCGACGCAGCCCGAAAGGGCTCCATCTAACCAAATTCTCTCCATCCAGAGTCCGGCGACCGTCCAGAGCGGTTCGCTCTGGCGGAACCCATGTTTCGGAGACACGCTGGCGGGCACATATCGAGTAGGGGACTACAATGTGGACTACTCTGGCCAGGATTCACATTCGGGGGAGCAGAGCCAGCATCAGCACGCATATGACTCGTCCGCCCATCAACGGCCCCGTCATCAGCAGCACCGCTCCTCGATCGGTCACCCCGGAGCCCCGGCCGCTGGCCTTCACGAGGCCCCCGATCCTCACCAAGGCAACCCGCACGCCCAGCAACACCCGGCCATGGCTCAACACCACCAACATACGCAGCCTCAGATGGTGATGGACCCGTCCCAGATGGGCCATCACCGGATGGGACCGGCGCACTTTGGGGCTCCTGGGCAGGTAGTTGCGCCGATGTACCAGACCATGTCGACTCCGCCTCAACCGACGCACTCGCGACATCCTGGGGCCAGTTCTAAGCGGCCACGCCCAAGCGATCTTGACCTCTCCGTGGCGGGACTATCTGAACTGGATCACGCCGACCTCCAGAGCATGCAACAAACGCCCCTGGCAGCCGCGTATGCCCAAGCAGCCGCGGCCGCCGTGGGCCAACCTCACGCGCCACCCACGCATCACCACCATCATCTTCCCGAATCAGGGCCACCGACAAAGCTGATGCGCCGTGACGATGGAGGCGGAGGCGCACCGAGCGTGGTGGGCCAGGCCGGGATGCCCTCACCGGCGCCTCGGCCACGGGGGCCCAAGCTGAAATTTACACCGGAGGACGACCAGCTCTTGATCGATTTGAAGGAGCACAAGAATTTGACTTGGAAGCAAATTGCGGATTTCTTCCCGGGGCGGTCTTCAGGAACGTTGCAGGTGCGGTACTGCACCAAGTTAAAGGCCAAGACAACGAACTGGACTGAAGAGTCGGTAGGTCACGCCTCTTTCTTTTTACACGGATACCCTTCTTCCTTCCCTTGGGCCTAACCCTTTGACTTGCGAATCGGGTGCCCTCCCTGTTAAAACGATGGCAAACTAGACGAGAACTTCGAGACTGACATCCCCGGTGTAGGACCAGAAACTCCGCAACGCACTCCAAGACTACGAAAACGAAAAATGGCGGATTGTGGCAAACAAAGTTGGCACCGGATTCACACCCGCGGCATGTCGAGAACGGGTCGAGCAACTGGACGGAGGAGATGCTACGGGGATGTCACAATCGATGTCTCCAGTTGCTGTCTCGGTGGCCGAATCCGGGGATGTGGTATATTCACAGCAACTACAGTGATGGACGGGCCAGCGGAAGACGGAGAGCATCGACGCCAACTCACCAACATCGGCCTGGCTGGGAGCTTGTCTTATCATGGCTCCTATAGCACAGGTGCACGGAAGCGTTCTCCTAATGCTTGGAACCAACCTTTGTGTCTGGCGTGCTCTCTCGTGGCGAGGTGACGAGGTGACAAGCGCCGAGAGCAGCCATCACAGAAGTGAGCCCAATGCCATTACCACCAAACACGGGGATCCGCATCCGACGCCTTTCCCAAATCATCACGATCAACGGAGGCCTTCTTTTCAAGACTTCCTCTGTTTCGGAACCGACAATCTCCCGTTCCCCTTCGGTTCAGTCGCAAGGCAACGTTGCTAGCGCTCGAGCGAGAACAAGACCACATCACCATTGCCGACCTATAGTACACACCCCCCTTCTGAAAAAATGCACGACACCGGGGTATGCGGATGAGACGGATCTAGACCATACCGCCCCGTTAACACGACTTGATTTCCTACTGTACCATCTTCTTCGACACTCTATTTGCAGGTCGGCATCGTTATCATTCGTTGTTGATTCTGACCTCCTTACACTCTTTTTCTTCTTCCCCCAAATCTTTAGAGCCCTGATGGATTGCTCCTACCATTTTGCGTTGTTTTTTTTAACTCTAAAATCAGCCCTTGTTATCTTATCTACTTACTACACAACATCCACGATCTCTTTTGTTTCTTGCGTCATGAAAAATCTATAGACTTGGGAAAGCTGGCAGGAGAGAAATGCATGTACTTAATGGAACCACCATCGTTCAGTTAAGGTGGGAAAACCGGGAATCTGTGGTTCATTTTGCTTTTATTTGGCTTTGCGGTGGAACTTTTGGCCTTGCGCCTCGCGAGAGACCAGGATGACGCGAGTCTCAATGCCTGGAGACGACTTGGCAGGTGGTGGGCGTACTTCTGGTTGGGGTGATGTGGCAGATTGGTGAACGACTTTGCTCCTTTCGGGATTATGGGCAAGTAGAGCGGTGGGGGATCAGGAGCAGGAGGAGGAGGAGGCTGGAACAGTGGAAAGGGGGGGTGTGCGTGGTGAGAGAGATACCAGGCGTTTCTAGGGATACCACTATGGATGGGTCTTCACAATCAAGGAAGCGCTAGATTATGGGGAACATGATGCTTGTGGGTGCCTTTAAGGGCTCTCTTTGTCTGGTAGTTAATGAAGTCATACCATGCTCCTCCTCCATGATGCCTCTATTTTGCTGCCAGAAGGTGTCCTCGCAATTTTCTTTTCCAGGCATCACCACATTTCTTTTGCCGCCGCCGCCCCTGAAAGGATTCGCCCCGAAAAGGTCGCGGGATCTGTCCACACGTCACTCGCTGACGGGAAGTGTGCTCGCGTCCCAACGTTTGGACGCGTTCGACACCCCCTGCTTGCACGCGATGGCCATATATCGTGGGATATAGGTAAGTACTCTTAGACGGGTGATGATATAGGGGGAAAGCGGGTGGGCCCCTTGCCACGTAGCCCGGGCGTCGGTCTGGCCATGGTGACTGACGGGCGGTGGTGTGTAAGGCATTACTACGTACGGTACCACAACTCGGAAGCCTGGACGGGAGTACCAAAGCAAAGTTCCGGCGATGACGGCCCGCGGCCGAAGGGTGAGGCTTGAACGGGACTGTTCGGCCTGATCGAGGTGCCGGATCAGTAAGCTACCTTACAGTGGCCCAGTGTGCCTTTGCTTCTTGCGCGGGTAAGCCTCCGCAAGGTTGGGCAGATCTCACCTGGCATGGCTGCATCGGTGGAGTCTCACTATGAAACGTCGACGGCGAACAGGCTGGGATGTGGGCAGGAGAATGAATGAATCACCAGCCACAGCCACAGCCCTCAACACCTCAACCCTCAGAAGGCGCCGAATCACACGCTTTCTTCACTCGCTCGTGGCGCCAGTGAAGAGGAGCACACGGTACAGCAACGGGGAGCGCCGAGGGCGCACCGTGGTTGGGACGAAGAAAGGGCCCCACGCGTCCAGTATTCTCCATGGCGCGAAGGTCTCGTCACACCGCAACCGCACCGCAGCGGGAGGTTGGGCGCCAAAGTATGTATGTACTGGAGAGATGGGGGCCCTGCGTCTAGAGAGCCGGAAGCAATGGAAATGAGACGATTCGTGGGTGAGCTGTGTGTTTCATGGTGACGTGGTTGCGATTGTGGTTGCGGTTGCTGTAGCGGCTGCGGTGAGGGACTAAACAAAATGCCTGCGTTGAAACCGCATCGCTGGCGGCGTCTAAGCGCATGCGATGGGCAGGAAGAGGGACTGCGTCGGTGATCACTGATGCCAGATGGGCCATGGGGGAGGGTCCAAAGGGATGCCTTTGGGGGTCCTTCACGATGCTGCTCCCCCCCTGTCCCTTGCTGGCGGGACGTCTGTCGAGACGTCTGTCGAGAAGGTACCGCTGCGGGCGGGCGTTTGTTTGACTCGTCCGGTTTGGCTGGAGTCCTGTGCCGGTCTTGGAAGTCTGGGGCCCTGGGAACGGAACAGGGACGTCTGGGAAACGTGCCCAGGGGGGGCCGCAGGAAACAAAACGTGAGTGCCACACAGCCAACTGCCAACTGCCAAAAGCCCAAAACATGTTCTGGGAAATCTCCGAGCTGCATTCGCTAAGCGAGGGCCGTGGCTCTTGTGGCCCATCATCCATGGCCTCCTCCCCCCGATCTGTCCTTGCCTTGATCTGTGTTGCGACACCCCAGAATGTTTCCGCTGCAACCTCGACGGAGTCCGGCCTGGCTAGACGGGTGCCTCGTGCCTCTTGCCTCGTGCCTCGTGCTTTGTGCCTCTTGCTTCGTCATGGCTTTGTAACCCTAATTAACGAGAAGACGAGAATTCCACGGGGGGGGCATGATGGTCCGGGCCCTGGGGGGGTTGCATTGGCTTGCTTTCCTGGACACTTGGTGATGCAATGCGACGTTGGTCTGGGAACATGGACGCCACTCCCTCTTGCCCACGGCTAAACTCACGGCAAAGGGCCATTACACGCCCGAAACAAACATGGCACTTGGTTGGTAGACGACCGGTGAGAGTGGTTAGCGCCGTGTTAGTTGCCGTTTTATGGACCTATATCTGAAGTCTTAATAGCGCTGGTGATCCTGGCACATATCGACAAAGGAAACAAAACACGCCACTCACGGCAAATAGCCCTCGGGGTTACGATATAGGTTAAATTCTGGGGAGTGGAGGAAAACCCCTGATTCGGGGCAGAGCCCTGTGGTTGTTGCCTGTCGTGGGAGTTCCGGATTCCAAAGCCGGTCTCGGTTCACCAAGCTAGATTACCTCCGGGGAAGGGATAGCCCATGCATGACGATGCCGAGCAGAACTTTGTCATCTCAATCAAGAAACGCCTCGTCTGCGGTCCGATTCAGGACGGTGCACCGCAATTGTCGAAATGACTTGCGAGCTGATCGACCTGCAGGGTCCGGCCTGCTTCCACCAGGGAGACCAGCGTGCGATGGCCTGTGACATCCAGGCCTGGATCGAGGAAGGCTGCAGTCTCGACGAGCCAGCCGTTGAAATCCCTGATCTCGGTTGATCGCCCGGCGCGGACGTCCTGCAGCATTGAGCTGGTGTTGTCCCGGACCTTGTGGCCCACCCGGTAGACCATCTCCTTCAGGCGCGGTTCCGAGAACCGCTCAACTAGGCTTTGCGGGGATACGTCGAGAGGCGCTTCGGCGTCTCGAGCCGCGGGCGGCTTATCTCCGATGATATCTGCGCTGCTTTCGTGGCTGACGAGAAGTTGGAGGACTTGGCTTGCTTCGGTCAAGAGTTGAGTAATCACGTCTGCAAGGGCTCCCTCTGATTCTGTGAACAGACCACCGTTTTTGCACCCCAGAATGGCAGTCAACGGGTTGAGAATAGAGTTGAGGACCAGCTTCTCCAACTGGAGAACCCAGAACTCGGCGCGTGAAACCGCCTTTCCGTCAAGGTGAGGTGCCTGGACAATTTGCCGTATCAAGTAGTTGGCGACCTCACTCGAGGATGGGTTTGGGAGCACTGTCCCGACGGCAACATCCATCAGCGACGCATGCTGGCTTTTGAAAGGTCCCTGGGATGTGACGCCATGTGTCGTGACGCAGGCGAGGAAGTTGGGGGCATCATCAGCTGCGTAACGATGGGAGGTATAAGTAGGTCCATGAGGTGGCCAGAGTTTGGACATGCCGTTTTGAGCGAACACGATGGTACTCCCTCCGTCAAGATATCCCCGAAGACGATCGACCTGTGGCAGAGCAGCGGTGGCCTTGGTAGTTATGATTAGATTTCTTAACTTCATGCCATCCGACACCTCACGCACAGGGCCATGGTCTGGTCGCGAGTCGGTCCACCACTCGATGTCGAAGTTCTTGTTCTTCTCAAGGACGTCAGAACGAAGGATTTCAATGCCCTGGCTAGCATGCCATTGCGTAAGAATTTCCTTCCGATGAACCACGAGAGTAATTGGCGGAGTTTCGGGGGCTTGAGCTAGGCAGGTTGCAAAGAGCCGACCAAGGTTTCCCACTCCAAGTACGAAGATGCGACGATCCAGGTCGTCAGGAACACTGGGTGCGCGTTCGCTCTGGAGACCGAGGTTGGAAAGACCCCAGGCAAACAACTTCGGCGGCGGATTACTGTCTTCGAAAACGGATTCGAGCCACAGGGGGCGTTGTGCGTACATTCTTTTCGATGTAAGTGGGATCAGGGCTCCGGACAGGCGGATGGTTGGACGGAGAATCCAGGGACCGTTCGGGATTGGTCTCATAACTGACGTGGTCGATTATTAATGCTTGGATCCTTCAAAAACGCAAGCCTGTTGTGCTTACGCTGGTCAGAAAGCAGCTCTGAGGAGGTTGTCTTGCACGGAGTTATCTGTATGATATGATACGATGAAGTTGCGGGAAATGGTTCAGGAGTCGGCTTCTGCGGGAAGATGATGATGATCTGAAAATAGACCTATGAAGGCTGGGAAGGGGTTGGATGAAGCCGCGCGATATACAGATAACGGAGTGAATGAATCGACCAGGACATAACATGAGCTGTTCCCAATGCCGTGTCGTCGAAACTGAGGTTGAAGCGAAGTTGATCCAGGATCTATTGAGCTGTGGCTGTGGAATTCGAGACTGACCACTGAGTGGACTGTGGGGCTTCGACTCAGGACCCTGTGGCGGTGCCGCTCCCTCGGATGCCTAGAAAATCCCTGCGCACACCAATCAGAGCACGTGCCTCTTGACCCTTTGAACTTAGGCTCCTCAGGCTTCCCGTGCGTCATCTCTCAACGGTAGAACTTCCAACTCAACTTTTCGCATCCACGAAAGGGACTTTCTGGGGAATCAACTCTGCCTTATGATGCTCTTGGTGCACACGTCACACATCCCGAGCCGTTGACTTGTGTCTCGAGAGAGGAGGGAAATAGCGCTTCCCCAAAGTCCCCCATTCACGCTCTATTCTTACTGTCGAGTTCACGCTCACGCTCACAAAGCCAAGGCGATTTCTGCTGTTCTTGGTTATTCTTACCAAACCTCCGGGAGAACATGATCAAGAGATGCATCTGTGATTCACCTAATCTCATACTTATTTTCACTTTCGAACCTACCCGGTTCTCTCACTGTCGCCACGACTTGTGACGGACCACTGGTTCTTGACGTTTCACCTGCTACATCAACCAACAAATCACTCCAAATCATCACCATGAACACAGAAGAGCCGTCTCCAGAGCAAAAGGCAGAAAGCCGTGCCGCCTTGCTGGGCAGGATGGTAGCCGCCACGCAGGAAGGATCATCTCAGAATGATGACCAGGCAGTTCCTGATACGGAGGGGTTAAACGAAGAGGATGCGCTGAAGAAGTTGACTGGAACGGTCAGGGACCAAAATGATCTGGAAAGGGACATCACTATCCAGGCCAACGCCGCGCTGATAGAGGCGGAAGACAAGAAGGATCAAAATCGGATCGACAAATTGCAGGCTTCAAAGCATCGGCTTCAACTTCAGCTGGACAAGGAGGAGAAGCGCCTCGAAAAAGTCTCCGGGAATCCATACCAGGCTCGAAATGTCCAGAAAGAAATCGCCAAGTTGGAAGTTGAAATTGGACAAGTCAGCAATGACATCTCGGACTTCCAAGCGCGCATCAATAGACGCCATCAAGATAACCCTCTCGAGGATACTACACACGTCAAGTCCAAAAGACTGCCTGGCGAGGGCCATCGTGAATACCTTATTCGAACTGGAAAAATCACACCATTTGCCAAGGTTGGCGGACCTCGACCTGCGGGCATAGAAGGACAACTTGCCGATGCAATTTTGGATGCTGAGGAGGAAGCTGCCGTGGATCAACTAGAGGGCGATGATCAAGGGCCTACGTCTCACCAACTGCTTCGGCGACCCGGTTTTGCCGAAGAGGTAGATAAGCCAGAGACAGAGCCAGAAACAGCGAGTGTTCCCATCGAGAGTGAATTTTCCCTCCGACCAAGGAAAAAGAGACGTATTCAAGCGGAGCGTAGCCCATCTGCGGACTTTGAGCCCGGGGGTACGTCTGGTTCCGAGTCAGACCATGCTGTTTGGCAGCAAGGAACAGAAGACGATTCAATTCGGGATCAACGTCGCAAGACAAAGGCCAAAACAAAGGCTGAAGAGCAAGAGGCGATTGACCTCAGCAAGATCGATGACGGGAATGAAGCCTGTTACAAAAGAAGGCTGGACGATTGGGTTACCCGAAGAAGTCGTGCGAGACGGGCTCGTCGACAAGCCACCGATTCGTCTGCCGAGGCCGAAGCAAGCGACGAAGAAGAGGACGAATGGTTTAAACCTGCGCCAGATTTTCCAGACCATGAGTTTGGCGATGGCCTCAGGTTACCGGGAGATATCCATCCGTCCCTTTTTGGGTACCAGAAAACCGGCGTGCAGTGGCTTGCCGAATTGCACAAGCAAAGTGTAGGAGGCATTGTTGGTGACGAGATGGGCCTAGGAAAAACCGTGCAACTGATTGCGTTCATTGCTGCACTCCATTACAGCAAGAAACTACAGCGTCCGGTTGTAGTCGTTGCTCCTGCGACCCTTCTTCGACAGTGGGTGAGCGAGTTTCACCGCTGGTGGCCTCCCCTGCGCGTTGCGATTTTGCATGCCTCGGGTAGCGGAATGATGAATCCCAAATTCGAGGACGACTATGACTTGGATCATTATCGTCCGATTGCAACCAAGTCACAGAAAGCCGCGAGGAGGATTGTCAATAGCGCTATCAAGAACGGACACGTCCTGGTTACAACATACACTGGCCTTCAAACATACGCCGAGGAGCTGCTGCCCGTTCAGTGGGACTATGCTGTACTGGACGAGGGCCACAAGATCCGGAATCCCAATGCCGAGATCACTGTCACTTGCAAGGAACTAAACACCCCAAACCGTGTCATTCTCTCGGGAACTCCTGTCCAGAATAATCTCACCGAGCTCTGGTCCCTTTTCGACTTCATTTACCCTATGCGCCTGGGAACGCTGGTCAACTTTAGGACGCAGTTTGAGATTCCCATTCGACAAGGAGGCTACGCCAATGCATCTAATTTGCAGGTTATGACTGCAGAGAAGTGCGCAGAAGCACTGAAAGAAACCATCAGCGAGTACCTGTTACAGCGCTTGAAGGTCGACGTTGCTGCCGATCTTCCCGAGAAGACCGAACAAGTCCTCTTCTGTAAGCTGACTGACGGACAACGTGCAGCTTACGAGACGTTCGTTAAGTCGGATGAAGTCTCAGCCATCCTGTCACGAAGACGGCAATCGCTCTACGGTATTGACATCCTACGCAAGATCTGTAATCACCCTGATTTGCTGGATAAAAGTCTTGGGCAGAAGGTCGGATACGACTTTGGCAACCCTAAACTTTCGGCCAAGTTGCAACTTACCAAAGACCTTTTGCAAAAGGTCATGATCCCTAACGGCCACAAGGCCCTTCTGTTCTCCCAAGGAAAGCAGATGCTCAACATTATCCAGAAATGTATCAGAGAATGTGGCATCTCTCATCTTCGGATGGATGGCGAAACGCCTGTGGACCAAAGGCAGTCTATGATTGATAGGTTTAATGGGGACCCTGACATTCATGTCTTTCTCATGACTACTCGGACTGGTGGCCTAGGAACCAACCTAACGGGAGCGGACCGGATCATCATCTTTGACCCTGACTGGAACCCGTCGACCGACCTCCAGGCAAGAGAAAGGGCATGGAGACTGGGCCAAAAGAAGCCAGTCAAAATCTACCGGCTCATGACAGAGGGCACCATCGAGGAGAAGATCTATCACCGCCAGATTTTCAAGCAATTCATGACCAACAAAGTCTTGAAAGATCCCAAGCAGCGGAGTTCCTACGACCTTTCAGACCTCTATGATCTTTTTAGTTTCAACCCAACTGGAGAGGCAGGGGCTCAGAGAAGTGATGTCTTTAAAGGTGCAGAGGTGAACTTAGGCAAGACTACCGTGGACGGGGATGATGCACAAAATATCGATCCGATTGCCAGCGCAAGACGCAACCCAACAGATAGTGAAGGGAAGGAGGTTCAGAAAATGGACTTGATCGCTGCGATGGAAGAATACAAGGAGGACAAGTCCGTCCACGATGAGAGGCGCATGCTGGAGGGTATCTTTGCTCGGTCTGTCAACAGCGCCTACGACCACGAACAGATTGTCAATGGCCCCCAGAAAGCCAAGGCGGATATTAGTGTTCTTCGCCATGAAGCCAACCAAGTCGCCCGTCAAGCAGCAGCACACCTCCGCCAGGCAGGCGAAGAGGCACGCCGGGTTCCTATCGGCACTGTGACCTGGACCGGCGAGGTGGGACAAGGAGGACGTCCGGGAGCAAACCGTCGTCGTGGAGGACCGAGTTCGGTGGGAATCATGAGTAATCTTGCTGACCGTCAGGGTCTTGATGACGGCAGCGCAAGCAGCTCTCGATCCGGCACGCCAGGCACGGATCGAAATTTGAAGGCCAAGGATTTCGTGGCCATGATCAAGGCCTTTGTCAATCGACACGGAGGACGCGTCCCCAGCAAGATGCTCGTAGACCACTTCAACCCGTACTGCCCAGGAAAGAAGCAAAGCGACGAGTTCAAGGCAGCTCTTGATAAAGTTGCGGTGCTGTCCAAGACAGGAGGAACTGGCAGAGGGATCTGGACGCTGAAACCCGGCGTTAAATAGACTTCAGAGGGGGTTTGGCATGGACGTGTCAACGGAGTATGGAGTTCGGATACCCTTAGCATAGCAGGACATAAATCAGTAGCAAGACGGGGTCAAAGTCAAGTTGGTCTTCATAACTCATTGTTCGAGAACTACATCTAAGTGTTGTCACGAGTAGTCTCTCCCATAGGAGTACTGGTCTGACAAGGAGTATGATTCATGGGCCTTCTTCGGGCGAATTCATAACTGTCTACAGCAAAGTAGACTGGAGACCAGGCGCAAAAGCCGTTCTCCTCGTGATTCTCAACGCCACATAGAAACCAGATAGCGAAACTCCTGTCCATACCAGGCCACCCAATAAGCGAGTAGCTTAGAGACGACGACCACGGCGACCACCCTTTCTGCGGGTAGAGTCGGAGGGAGTAGGGGTAACGTCCTCAATTCGGCCGATCTTCATGCCAGCACGGGCAAGAGCACGGAGAGCGGACTGGGCACCAGGGCCGGGGGTCTTGGTACCGTTACCTAGATGTGGGTTAGCCTCCGGTTCAAGATTCGAAGCTGTCCAAGGGTCGGAACATACCACCAGTGGCACGGATCTTGATGTGAAGAGCGTTGATGCCAAGCTCCTTGCATCGGGTAGCGACGTCCTGGGCAGCCAACATGGCGGCGTAGGGGGAGGACTCGTCGCGATCGGCCTTGACCTTCATTCCACCGGTAACACGGCAGATGGTCTCACGGCCACTGGAATCACCCAAGTTAGCCCCATGAACCACCAGTTGTTTTTTTCGAGCCTATCCAGCTCTTCCTTATTCATGGGTTGACGAACCTGAGATCGGTGACGTGGACGAAGGTGTCGTTGAAGGAGGCGAAGATACGGGCAACGCCGAAGACGAGCTCGCCTGCGCAAACACACAAATGTCAGTCGTTTTTCTCCGGGAGAAATTGTAGGATTCGGGGATGAAGCGTACCATCACGGACGGAGGGGCCCAGGGAGATGTTCTCCTGGGGAGCGCGGACGACCTTCTTGGGGGGCATTTTGAAGTTGGGTGACGTCTGGTTACTGAGTCAATTGGGCGGTTGAGAATGAGGTTCTCAAAATGGATTTCCGCGATGCCGCCGGTTTGGTGGCGGAGAGGTGGGCTGTAAGCGGTGGGGCGCGGCAGAAACTTTTCACGCAAATTTGGTGGGCGACCCACAAAGCCCTGCCCTAGCCAATTTGTTTTTTCGCTAGGCGGGTCCCCATCCAATTCCCCCCCAAGCTGCAGAAAAAGGGAAGACCTCCTTCTTTTCTTCTCACCAGCTTCACCGACCGACTAACCGACCTCACAACAGCCGTCGCCGACAAAATGGGTGCCACGTACGTGCTTCCTCCTTGAAGTGTCCGACATGGGCGGATGCCCGGTTTCGAGTTTCTTTTGCAGATGGTCGTGGTCCTCTCGCTGGATAAGTCGCGATCTCGCCCGTCGAGATCGTTGACCTGCCAGCTCGATCTTTCTTGGGCTTCTCCCTCAATTGCCTAGGCTTGGAACACAGCCTGCGTGTTGAGAGATGTTGCCTGGGGTGTTGGAGATGAAGACTTCGTTCTTCTCTCTCAAATTCATTGTCGCGCAGGCGCTCGCAATTGGCTGAAAATGCCTTGCGCAGACCGCCTCCGACTGAGTTTTCCTGAACATTCAGTTGTTCCGGGTGTTGTTGGATGAGGATTACAGGAGATGCCATCGACAGTCTTCTGTCGGTATCTCCAGCCTCACCGATTAAATCTATCTCTCGAGTTAGCCAAGCAGAGAATGTCGCATTGCAACAGTTCTCTCACCGGCGCTCTGTTCCATACCACTTGTGGTATTTGGACTACGAACTAATCTGATTGTAGTGTCCCTACCAACGACCAGATCCTGGTCCCTGAGACCCTTCTCAAGAAGAGAAAGTCTCAGGAGAAGGCCCGTGCCGAGCGCACCGATGCCATCACCAAGCGAAAGGCCGTAAGTACTACCCATCTTCCCTCCACGGCACAATGATGCATAACACACACATATCGACTAGACTTTTGTCTATGCTGTTGATAATTAACCTTCTTTCGGGTCTGACACTTGCCCCATCAAACCACTTCATGTCAACACACATTTTGAAGACCGTGACTAACAGTCTTCCAGGCCAACAAGGAGAAGCGTGGCGTCATCTTCCAGCGTGCTGAGAAGTACGTCAAGGAGTACCGCGACACCGAGCGTGAGAAGATCCGTCTTGCCCGCGTTGCCAAGAAGGAGGACTCTGCCTACATCCCCGCCGAGTCCAAGCTCATCTTCGTCGTCCGTATCAAGGGGTATGTGGAATTCTTTTCGACAAATGTCAAATGAGCTGCAACTAATCTTCTCCCAGTATCAACAAGATGCCCCCTAAGCCCCGCAAGATCCTCCAGCTTCTCCGTCTTCTCCAGATCAACAACGGTGTCTTCATCAAGGTCACCAAGGCCACCACTGAGATGCTGAAGGTTGTCGAGCCCTGGATCGCTTACGGTTACCCCAACCTGAAGTCCATCAAGGAGCTTGTCTACAAGCGCGGATACGGAAAGGTCAACAAGCAGCGCACTGCCCTCACTGACAACGTCATCATCGAGGACAACCTCGGCAAGTACGGCATTGTCTGCATGGAGGATCTCATCCACGAGATCGCCACTGTCGGCCCCAACTTCAAGCAGGCTGCCAACTTCCTCTGGCCCTTCAAGCTCAGCAACCCCACTGGTGGATTCCGTCCCCGCAAGTTCAGGCACTTCATCGAGGGTGGTGATCTTGGCAACCGTGAGGAGGCCATCAACGCTCTCATCCGCCAGATGAACTAAAAAATGGGTTTCCGAAAATGAGATAAATGGATTGGTCATTAGGACCTAAAAATACTGCATGGTTGCTCGGCGTTCGATGTCATGACAGGGACTGGTGGGAATTGATACCATGATAATGACACTCGAGTTTCCAAATTTGCCGTGAAACGTCTATTGTCTTTAATGCTGCCTTGATGTTTGATCATTGCTAAGCCTACGTTGAAATATTTTTGGAGGAGGGGTATTAATAATCGTATTTACATGTGGGCTCTAGTTGCCCGAATACACCGTCATCTGAACCCAATAAGGCCAAGATATTTACATTTTAATGTCAAAGCTGGTGCCGCATCCACAACTGCTGGTAGCTAAGGGGTTGTCCACGATCTTGAACTGGGACCCAATTAACTCCATTGTAAAGTCCACCTTGCTTCCCTTGAGGAGGTCCAGGGATGGCTCGTCGAGGATAATCTTGGCCCCCTCTTCAGATGCGGAGGCCGGGTCGGTGTCTTCGGGGAGGTACTGGAAGATGGTATCGTCTTCGTTAACAGTGGAGGACCATTCGGGAGAGTCTTTTGGTGGCAGAGTAATAAGACTCATGAGGTACTGGAAGCCGTGGCAGCCGCCGCTTTCGACCTGAATGCGCAGGGCAAGGTTGGGATTGGAGTCCTTGTCCATGATCTGGGTGAGTCGCTTCAAACTGTCAATTCTATTCGCGGAGCACATGTCTGGAAGGGCGTACCTTGGCTGCACGAGGGGTGATCTCTAGCAGCATCTCGTTTCCATCTTCGTCCTTTTGGGTGTTCAAGATACTTCGCGTCTGCTGCCGGGCTGAGGAGGAAGAGAAATGTCGTCTCGAGGGAACC
Organism: Neonectria sp. DH2; assembly: GCA_003934905.1. Classification (NCBI taxonomy): domain Eukaryota; kingdom Fungi; phylum Ascomycota; class Sordariomycetes; order Hypocreales; family Nectriaceae; genus Neonectria; species Neonectria sp. DH2. The sequence goes on along the minus strand of RQWH01000009.1, from coordinate 1,326,102 downwards.
CGCACGGTGAATTCCCTTGATAGTCCCAAGTTAATGTTTCGGGCATGGGCGTGGGCTCTTGAGGATACAGCGGGGATCTGGGCGCTTCGACTCGTCGAGGGTGGTGTGCATCGCGGGAGGAGGAACTCGAGTGGCGAAGAGGATGGCGCAGTGGTTGAGGAGTAGCTTCGGTGTGCGAGCTGGAGAAAGGATCTTGCCGCAGAGGGGGCATTGGGGCAACGTATCGTAGCCATGGCTGCGATGTGGTAACTAATAGTGAGCAACCAAAGGTTGGGAGGAAGCTCAAGGTTTGAAGTTGGTGGTGGTGGTGGTGGATGTTGTTGCGGTTGCGGTAAAGGACGTCTTGCTGAGAAATACAAGAAGCCGAGTCAATGACTGGCTTGCTAGATCTCGAAATTCTTCTGCAGGCGATTTTGGGAATCGGACCGGGGCCCGAGCAAAGGCGAACCGGAGTCCGAGGTACCACCCCGCCGACCAGTCGCTCGCAAGTGACAAGGCGCAGGAGCCGTGGCATTCCGCTCGCGGAGCCCAGGCCCGGAGCATGGGGATGTGACCAAGTGTGGGCAAAACCCAGCTGCTTAGGTAACACAACCCCTTGCCCGTTCCGACCCGCTTATCGCTATCAGTTGTGGCCTCTAACTCGTGGGCCATCCTATCGCTAAGCCCCAAGGTGCACGCCCCACCTCCCACCAAAAATCCTCAATTTTGCCTTGATCGAAACAACCCCGCGCACGCACCCGCGAGATTGACCGTCACAGGACAAGACCCAGCGTCCAGAAACTCGCCCATCATGTCTCGATTCTTCCGCGGCGGCGACGACAGCTCCAGCGAGAGCTCCAGCGACGACGAGGCGCTCTACTCCGAGGAGGAGGAGACGAAGGAGGAGCAGGAGAACTCCCAGGATTCCGACGATGACTCCCAGGACGACGACAGCGACAGCGACTCCAGCGAATCTGGCAAGGCAGCCGGTGCAAGCCAGTTCTTGAAAGGCGCAGAGTCAGACGAAGAGAGCGATGAAGAGGTCCGAGGCAAGGTCAAGAGTGCCAAGGACAAGCGGATCGACGAGCTGGAGGCCACCATCAAGCAGATTGAGAATGGCCAAAAGAACGGCGACTGGACTCTCATCTCAGCCGGTACGAACCTCTCCAACGCTACGAGACGCAACTCTTGAACCAGAAACAAACCCTCGAAATGATATACTAACGCAAAAATGCAGAGTATGACAAACTCAACCGCCAGGTCGCCAAGCTGCCCGGCGGCAAGTCCCCCAAGCCCTACATCCGAATTCTCGCCGAACTCGAGGACTTCATGAACGAGGCCCTCGCCAAGCAGAAGGTCACCCCCAAGAAGATGAACGCTACCCAGGCCCGAGCCTTGAACGCCGTCAAGCAGAAGATCAAGAAGACAAACAAGGAGTTCCAGACCCAGATCGATTCTTACCGGGCCGACAAGGATGCGTACATGGATTCATCTGATGATGAGCCCGTCCAGGCTGCTCCCAAGCCCAAGAAGGTTACCCGGTTCGACATCGACGCCGCCCCCGCCGAGGACGACGACGATGAGGGCTTTGCCACTGTTGGAAAGGGTGGCAAGACTCTCCAGTACACCCCTGAGAGCATCTTCAAGCACCTCCGCGGCATCTTGGAATCTCGTGGTAAGAAGAACACCGACCGCACCGAGCAGATCAAGGTCATGGAGAAGCTGTATGAGATCTCCACCACCCCGTACCAGAAGATCCGTGTCCTCCTCACTATCGTTTCTGCCCGATTTGACCTCGGTGCTGGCACCGGCAACGTCATGCCCCTTGAGCACTGGAAGTCCGCTGAGCGAGAGCTCTCTGCCCTCCTTGAGGTCCTCCAGGAGAACCGAGAGTACATCGTTGTCGAGAACGCTGAGGAGTGGGATGATGATGAGAAGCCTCCTACCCTGCAGGACGGTGAGAAGTATATCAAGGTCTCCGGCAGCATCGTCTCGTACGTCGAGCGACTGGATGACGAGCTTGTCCGCTCTCTGCAGAGCATCGACCCTCACACCTCAGAGTACATCGAGCGGTTGCAGGATGAGGGTGCCCTCTACAACATCATTTTCCGTGGCCTCCTCTACTACGAGCACCTCCGAAAAGACGAGGCTCTCGAGACTTCTCAGGATAGCGTGAACCGAATCGTCATGCGACGTCTGGAGCACGTTTACTTCAAGGTAAAATTCCCACATCCACATCCTCTTCATCTTCCACTTTGCTAACTTTGCCATTTAGCCCGCTCAGGTTGTCAAGACTTTCGAGGAGAACTGCTGGAATGGCGTCGGCGAGTCCGTTGAGTCGGTCATCACCCCTCGCAGCCAGGCTCAGGATGCCGGTAACCTGGTTAACGTTCTGTGCAACTACCTCTTCAGCAACAGCGAAGGCATTATCCGTGCCCGAGCTATGCTGTGCCAGGTCTACTTCCTCGCTCTCCACGGAGAGTACTATAAGGCCCGTGACATGATGTTGATGTCCCATCTTCAGGAGAACATCCCCAACTTCGATGTTCAGAGCCAGATCCTGTACAACCGAACGCTGGTTCAGGTTGGTCTCTGTGCTTTCCGCATGGGCCTGGTCTATGATGCCCAGAACACTCTTCAGGAGATCTGCGGTAGCGGTCGCCAGAAGGAGCTTCTCGCCCAGGGTGTCATGATGCAGCGATACAACCAGGTTTCTCCCGAGCAGGAGCGCCTGGAGAAGCAGCGACAACTCCCCTTCCACATGCACATTAACCTCGAGTTGCTCGAGTGTGTGTACCTCACCTGCAGCATGCTTCTGGAGATTCCCCTACTGGCCCAAACCGGTTCCTCGCCTGATGTCAAGAAGCGTGTCATCAGCAAGACTTATCGCCGCATGCTAGAGTACCACGAGAGGCAGATCTTCACTGGCCCTCCCGAGAACACTCGAGACCATGTGATGCAGGCTTCCAAGGCCCTGGCGGCTGGCGAGTGGAAGAAGTCGACCACCTTCATCCACAGCATCAAGATCTGGGACCTGATGCCCAACGCTGAGGAGATCAAGACGATGCTCTCCAAGCAGATCCAGGAGGAGGGTCTCCGAACATACCTCTTCACCTACGCCCCCTTCTACGACACCCTCGCCGTCGAGACCCTCAGCGGCATGTTCGAGCTTGATGCCACCAAAGTGTCAGCCGTTATCAGCAAGATGATCAGCCACGAGGAGCTGGCTGCTTCCTTGGACCAGGTCACGTCGACAGTCATCTTCCGCAAGGGAGTGGAGCTCAGCCGTCTCCAGTCACTTGCCTTGGCGCTGTCCGACAAGGCCAGCGCGCTCATTGAGACCAACGAGCGAACGCTAGAGCAGAAGACCCAAGGCACCTCAAACGCCTTTGAGCGACAAGGCGGCCGGGGTCGGGGCGGTGGCCGGGGAGGCCGTGGCCGTGGCGGAGGTGGCCCGCGAGGAGGCGGTAACCCGCAGCGACAGGCCGGCGGCACGCAGTTCACGGGCGGAGCGCTGGGTGCGGCCGTCCGGGGTTAGGGGAAGGGAATGAACCGAGATGAAGGCGTCTAAAGTTGCTTGCATTTTGCATGGGATGGTTGCTTTTAATGAAAAGGGCGAGGATGCGGAGGCAGCTCGCTACGTGTCACTAGGTTGAAACGGAATAAGGATACATAGAACTCGTCAGTCTTCCACATGCGTGCGATGCTTGCGGTGGTATGTGGTAAAAAGGAACGTCTCATTGCATATGTGTTTGCCGGAGGCAGCCAAGTTGCTAAGGCGATTGCTCCTCCGCGCCTGTTGGAATTAGATGAAAGGTACTTGAAGGATCGAGATACGCAGTCATGAGGGGCTGAGGGACGAGTAAACTGATTTGAAGATTTAAGCTGGTTCCGTGTCACACTTGTAAACTGGTTCATGTGCTTTGAATGAAGTGATTATTGGCGTTGTATACTGGCATTGCTTACACTGGCATTGTCTACACTGGCAGTGTCGACGAGTCATTGCTTGTCATCGAATTTGTCGAAAACCACCGGCCCTCATGAGCCGCATCGTCAGCCTCTCCTAACACATACGACCATAGCTCTCGGAAAATACGGAGTCTTGTCACGTTATTGTCTTTTGTTCGAAGAGGGCCATTGTCAACGATCTCCGTCGCCCGAGTAAAAGTCCGAGGATGATTGGTCAAGCGACTTGGTCCATGGTCCCACTTCCTTCATCTTCTTCGTCTTCTTCATTATCTTCATCATCATCATCTTCCGTTCGACTTTCCCGTTCTTCTTGCACGTATCGCGTTCCTTTTCAGATTCTGCATTCTTGTTTCCCACCATGTCGCCTCCAGCCCAACCCGCTGAATCGCCACAACTCTAAAGCCGAAGTCGAAGCCGAAGCCGAAGCCGAAGCGCCGAGTCGTCAGCATCTGAATCTACGCAGTCAGATGACGGAACACATAGTCACAAAGGCCGGCCACGATATCTCCCGGATGCAGACGCAACCTGGGAGGACAAGTATAGCAGGGTTGTTGACGTACTCCCACATGAGCCACTTGACCGCTATGAACCAGGAGGCTTTCACCCTGCTGTATTAGGTGATACGCTTTGCGATGGGAGATACACAATTCGTCATAAGCTCGGGCACGGTGGATTTTCAATTGTCTGGCTAGCACGGGACAATCATGAAGAGTTGGTTTCTTTCATTATTCTTTACTCCATTGTGTAAGACCTCAGCTAATAATGCCCCTTCTCTTAGGCGCTGGGTTTCTATCAAGATCAAGCGGGCTAGGTACTCAACAGATCAACTAGACAACGACCCAGAAATTAAAGCTCTTTTGCGCTTACACCAACACTACTCCGATACCCGCCCAGAAATGTCATGGTGTTTTTCCGGTCTCTTGAATTTCTTCCATCACACTGGGCCAAATGGCACGCATAATTGCATAGTCACAGAGTTACTAGGACCTACACTTGCCACAGTCCTTACCTGCATCAACGCCTACTACAATCAGGAGATATTACGGCCTGACACAATTCTCAGGGTATCTAAGCAAGTTCTAGAAGCTGTTGCTCTTATCCATCAGGCTGGAATTGTCCATGGAGGTAATGATATACATTTCCTTTCTTCTCCTTTTATTTATTTCCTTTATCCTCAGTCAATTTCTAATAAAACTGTCAATAAATCTAGACATCTCCCCTTCTAACCTGGCATTTACTTGTAACTCTATAATCGGGAATGATGAGGAGCTTTGGAAAGTTATGGGTGGCGAGCCTAAGGTAGCAGAATACGACAGTGAGGAGCCACGGTCCCCTCACCTCCCTAGGCAATTGGTGGATACAGTAAAGTGGCCGTTATGGTATGACGCCCCAGATGATGATATCTGTCTGATAGATTTCGGATCGTCATTTCCAGTTGATGAAATGCGCCATGAGCTCGCCCAGCCCTGGCATTTGAGACCACCAGAAACTTTCTTCGTCAAGTCTTTTGACTACCGGCACGATCTATGGAGAGCAGGCTGTGTGGTAAGTGCCTTATCCCCTATTATGCTTTGTGTTCTAACTCTTGGGGGGTCCCTATTTAGATTGGCTATCTGTTTTACCAGAGACCCCCTCTCCAATTCGCTCACACCGACCAGGGGCATATTCAGGCCATGATCAATGCACGGGGGCCACTGCCTTCGAATTGGATTGTGAAACTTGAAGAGCTTCTAAAGGCAGAGCTGGATGAGCAAGCATTCGGTAAGTGCATTAGTTAGTGTCCTTTGCTACAGAGTTAGGCTAATATTTCTGTCAGTCCAAGCCTTCCAGTCAGCTACAGAACCAAAAGCTGAAGGTCTCGTGGAAAAATTTGAGCCTCGTCGGGAGGTTATCATTGCATATGCCGAGAAAGACATTAGTTACGAGAAAAACGAGTACACGGAGGATGACTACCAAGGATTGAGGTGCCTCTTGCCTCTGATGAGGGGACTGATGGAGCATGAGCCGGATAAGCGACCCTCAGCTGAGGAGGCGGCAAAGTCCATTTCATGGATTGATCATTGGAGAGAAGCAGAACTGACGGATGTAGAGAAGTCGGAAGAGGAATAGCTGTGGGCATAGTGTTTTGGGTCGTGGTTCTCTTGCTTATTTTGTGGTATGAAATGCTCTAAAAGATCAGGCATCATGGTAGAGTGCATGTGAACCACCTGTTTACAAAATAGGTCATCATGGCCATATGGATTTGATGCTGCAAATGTCATGTTTGGCCCATCCTCTTCCCCCGGTGAAGCCCGGACTGTTCGGACCCTTGTGGTTCACCGAGGACGCATCGCAACCGGAACTCGGCGGGATTCTCGGCGACACGCCGGTGATGACTAAGTTGGCGCGCGGCCAGCCGGGCGTGGAATCATTCGAGTGCGATTGCCGACGAGCGACCCGCGCGCGCGGCTTGTCAAAGGGCAACGCCTGTATGGCTGGTCTGGGTTTAGCCGCTTACCATCTCACGGCACATTTTCCCCCTACTTGAGACCGAGGAGAGAAACATTGTGCGATTACTGTTGATGTGCTTCTGTAATAAAACATTCTTTTTGAGTTGCAAGTGTTGAGTGCCATGAGGCTGATGCACCGCCGAAACTACAGCGCCGCCACCTACAAGAGCATCGTTTTCACTGGACAAGGGACGCTGCCGCGCCTTACACGGAAGTCCGTCTCTGCCGCCGTGGTTGTGGGACCTGTGGCGACGAGATTTGCAGGATTTTCGACGACTGCGAGAAGGCCGTATCAGTATCTGAATCAACAACGGGAGATGTCGACGACGGACGAGACCGTCAGCCAGCCGGGCGTGGCCGCCAAGGTTGAGCAGGAAGAGCTGCCGCCGCTGTCGGATCATGACTTTAAGGAGTATAACCGTCTGGCCGAGAGGATGAACTACTTTGTAAGACTCCCGGGTGCACGTTGATTCATATTCAGCGAACTGGACTTCACAGCAGTCCGCGACCTTCATACTCGACGGGAACAACGACTAACATCACCGCCCCCCCCTAGCACGATCATTTCCGGCGCTCATGGAACCTCCTCTGGAACGCGTGCACGACGGGCCGGCGGCCGCAGGGCATGTCGCTGAAGCAGTTCCTGTCCGAGGGCCTGCAGTTCGCGGAGCACCTGACGACGCACCACAGCATCGAGGAGACGTACGTGTTCCCGCACCTGGCCAAGAAGATGCCCGAGTTCAAGAACGGGCGCGGCGGCGGCGCGGCGGAGCTGCTGCGCCAGCACCGCGAGATCCACGCCGGGCTCGACGGCTTCGAGGACTACCTGCGCCGGTGCCGCACCGGCGAGACCGACTTCTCCCTCGACGGCCTCAAGGAGTGCATGGAGAGCTGGGGCGAGGTGCTGTGGAAGCATCTGGACCAGGAGGTCAAGACGCTGGGCGCCGAGAATATGCGCCGCTATTGGACCAAGGAGGAGATGAGGCGGCTTCCCATGTGATGGCGTTTCAGGGCTGCCAGAGAGAACCAACGGAATCAATCAGTCGAGAATCGGAAGAGGCGAGACTGTGTGAGTAAAGGCGCGTGTGCGTTGTGTCTTCCCAGTTGCTTGCTTCTCGTCTAGCTATATTCGGTGTACGTACAAAGACCACACACCCACTTCTACCTATAAATATGTATAAATATGCCTTAATGATGCACAGCATGGTCTCATTAGTGCGGAATGAAATCCTTCCCATCGCCCTAGAACATGGGGTCTACCATGCTCTCTCCATCGTTTTGCGTCTCGCCCCGGTATAATGTCCAGTCTCGCTCTTATCCTTGACATGCCGTCTTTAGCTCAGTCGTTGTGCCATGTCTATCCTCCTCCTTCAATGTACAATGTTGGCATCTGACACCGCTGGCTCTTCTTTAACTCCAAGATGATTCTCGTGCTCTGGCGGTTAATGTGCTCCGAGTAGCTACTGGGCATTTCTTCCCCGCGTGCGTATTGTTCCGCTCTAGGCGGTAGATTTCCACAGATCTTTCATGAGCGCAGCGGACGGGTATGACGCGAGAGCCGCGACGGCAATGTCGGGAAGAAAGCCGTTGCCATAGCCCCAGTGGATGGTCAAAGGCGCCCATGCAAGAGTATGTGTAAACTTGGTGAACCAGTCCGACTTGTACTCGTTCTCGACGGTCACGTCTTCGGACACGGTTCTGCGCTTGCGCTCGACGAGCAAGCGGAGTAGCTCCATGAAGACGTAAGCTCCCCAAGAACGGACGCTGACGGTGGCAAAGCGGCCGACAGCTTTAGGCGACAACTTGACGACGTTCTTCCCGCCCAACCAGGCTGAAGCTTCGCCGATGTGGTACGTGGTAAGGGAGATGACCTGGAGGACCTCGATGGTGGTGTTGAACTTGCTCGACTTGGCGGCCTTCTCGCCGGCCTCGGCCGTGTCGGCGGGCTTGCGCAGACGCAGGATGAGGTCCTTTGCGGCGAGCCACATGGCCAGGATGCCCCACAGGCGGTTCATGGTGCGCCACTCGCCCAGCATGCCGACGAAGGCCTCGAGGCGCTTGGCCATGCCGAGGGCGAGAGTGGCCAGCGGCGGAGCAGACGCGGTGCTCAGGGCGAGCGAGGACGAGGGTGGCAGCTGGAAGGCGAGCTCCACGAGGCGGCGGGCGTTTTGTCGGAGGGCAGTACGACCGAGGATGCTGAGGATGGCGGCGGCAAGGCGGGCGCTGTAGGCGGAGAAGAGGAGGACGGTGTCGGTGCCGCCGCGGGTCCGGAGACAGCGATGGAGGTGGTGGACGAAGGCATCGACACTGGACGGCGCGGCGGCGATGGCGGCGGCGATCTGGTAGGGAGCGGGCTTCGAGGCGGCAGCGGCGACGGCGGCGGAGGCGGAGGTCTTCGCTGGAGGACTGTCGTCGACGACGGGCTCGGACATGGGCACCTGGGCCTCGAAGGCCGGGGCTTCGGTGGCGGTTTCGGTCATTGCGGCGGGCGGATCAAGGAAGACAGGATATCATCGATAAGCAAGATAAGCAAGAAAAGCAGAAGAAGGAAAAGGTGGAAGGAGGAAGGGAAAGAAAAGAGAAAACAAGAAGAAGGATTGAGGTGTTTGGGTGGTCGGAATGGCCTCATACAATCAAAGGCGGTGGTATTCTAAGCTAAGCAAGCAAGTAGATAAATGATCGCAGTGGTGGCCGAGGACGGCGCGGCAGGCGCACACACGGGCGGGACCTTCCTTCGGATCGCACCCCGGTTCGTATGTCCGTACGTCAATGGTCGAAAGCCGGCGTGCCTCGGCAGGCCGCTGATTGTGATTCGCTCAGGCCGCTCCTGCCCTGGCGCACGGCACCCAAAACGGGTGTTCTTTCCCCACGGGCGCGGCAGCTCTGCAACTGCCTTGTGGCTACCCGTAGCCTCGGTATTCTGAGGAACGAATAGGGCCACGTACTAGACTTGCATGGGATGGAAAGCAGAAAGAAGTGTGCTGTGTCGTCTTGGCTTCTGCACATCCCCCCCCTTTTGTGTATAATAATTACTTTTCTCCTCTCCCCCTGGTAGTTCCAAGTGTCAAGGTTTATCCGCCGACTTTCGGGGCATGTGTGTTCCACCGAGAGGGGCAGAAGCTGCGCAAGTAGGTAACTAGCCCGAGGCATTTTCTTTTATCAATCTCCTCCATCTTTTCCTGTGTCACGACATCACTAGTGTGGATTCGTACGTAGCGCAGCGAAGGTGTTCAGTTTATCGCCAGATTTGCGAGACGACCCTGGATAATTACCCCCAGTGGCCTGTGATATTGCCTGTTGACCATGTGCACTGCGCGCCCAACACACGCTTCCCCCACACTTCCCCTCGAGAAAGTCAAAGCTCCCAAGCTTGAGCCCGGCAAAAAGCGGAGTTGCATATCCTCGGAGCCAACGCATGGTGCAACGCCTCGGTCCATAACTTATCGCTCGGTATCATCGAGATTGGATGAAGCTACTTGCTCTGTTGATGCTGGGTTGCTGCCTGCTTGCCTGGGAGAGGACCCATCCGTCCTGCCCCCATCCAGTAACGTGACTTCGTGTGTGACCCGCGTTCTCCCATGGCCCCTGCATCTTCCTTCAGGCACCCAAAGCGTGAATTGACTTTAAGCATCACGTTCCACCCCAGAAAGGTATGCGATGAGCATCATCTTGAGTTATGGGCCACTATTTGACTCTAAATTGGCCGCCAAGAGCCAGCCACAACGCCATCGTGTGGGCCGTTCCCTTTGGCCCGTTCAGCTGAGCCGCTCCAGGGCTGAACTGGACCTATCGAGAATAGCGGTGGACACTGGCTGCCTGTTGGCTGGCATTGGACAATCGTAGCCTTCTCGCACCCGTGTTCTCTCACGCACTCACGCCTCTACGTGCACGATATATTCATCTATATATTCGCTCCTTTGCTGTTGCTGGTCGACATTGCAGTGGCAACAAGTCAATTCGGCAAGTCGACAACTTCCTCATCATGTCTGACTCCAAGGTTGGTCTGATCAAGACCGGCGACGGGGGCCTCCACCTCCCCGGCTTTGGCCTCCCGCTTGGATATCTTCCTGCCGATGCCTTTCCCATCCTCATTGGTGATCAGGACAGGGACTGGTCTGCTGCCACTCTCACCATCCGCGAGGTGTGCATGCTCAAGCTCATGGAGGACATCACCGACAAGCCCGACTGGTGGCGAAAGGTCAATGACCCCCAGATCGTTGCCAAGTGGAAAAAGGAGGCCCTCGAGATGCCCTGGTCTGAATATGTAGACTATGGTGAATTCGACGACGCCATGTTTGAAGCAGTAAGCAGTCCCCGTCTATCGACTAAACAACTCGGCTGCTCACACATATTCTAGTGCCTCAAGGAGCTTGTCAAAAAGGCAGACATATACGAGAAAACAGGTCTCATCCCCGTCGTGGACTACACTGCGTGCGCCATCAAGTCAGACAAGCTCATTCCAGATGACCTCCGCGAGGCCCTCAAGTCCGCTGTGGCGCCGCTGGAAAATGTCCCGGCCGAGCAGCAGGACTGGCACCCAGGCAGCGACAACAAGGTTCTCGATCTCGTCCATCCATCGCTCTGGCCTGTGCTATATGGTAGGACCCTAGTCCTCCCCGACAGGCGCATCAACCTTGAGAACTGCCTCGAGAACTGTGGTATGGGCGTTCTCGTTCCCGAGCCGCACCCTGCTGAAGTTGAAGAGCGCCGTGTTGGTTGGCGCAACCGCTCCGTCAATGCCCTATCCTCTCGCTTCCAGTGGCTCCCTTGTGATGTTGACCTAACTGGCAAGCACGCCCGGATCGAGAGCTACATCAACAACCTGCACCCAGTCCAGCATGCCGCGCTCTATCCGGTCATTGAAAAGTTCATTGAAAAGGCCTTACCTGCTTGGGATATCGTATACCGATGGCCAGAGGAGTTCGCGGTTCAGCGCTTGTCTGTAAAGAGCGTTGGGAATGTCTGCTCCACAGAAGAGATCTGCGAAGCCGATGAAAGCTACGGCTGCCGCCCCTACAACCGACCCGTCAATGAAGGCGAGGCTCCCAGGGTGGAGGATGAGGAGAGTGATGAGTGGTATGAAGGCTCCGATCGTGAGCGGCTCGATCAGGCTTGGTTCCAGGAAACGCACAAGACGTTCCTTCCCGACGCCAAGGAAAATCTTGACGACCTGATCAAGTTGAACGCCAGCGACGTCAAGTCTTCAGGCTTTTTCAATGACGCGTCCCGGATCCAGGTCATCGTCAAGTTAGCCAACATCCACCTCACACCTGAGAAACCCACATATGACGGCGGCTCCTGGCACATTGAGGGCCAGCTCAACGAGCACATCTGCGCCACGGCGCTCTACTACTACGATTGCGACAACATCACTGAATGCCGCCTTGATTTCCGCACACCTGGCAACCAGGAGGAGCTATCGCAGGATCTTGGCTACGAGCAAGACGACCATGACTCCATCTCGCGAACATTTGCCATTCGGAGCCAGGAGGACACGCTGCAGGACATTGGCAGCGTCGTGACCAAGGCCGACCGCATGCTCTTCTTCCCCAATGTCTACCAGCATCACGTCAGCCCCTTTGAGCTGGCCGACAAGTCGCGGCCGGGTCACCGCAAGATCCTGGCGCTGTTCCTCGTCGACCCGGCGGTGCCTGTCCTCTCAACGGCCAACGTGCCGCCGCAGCAACTGCACTGGTGGGCCAAGAGCGCCCTGCCGGCGGACAAGGTGGGCAGGCTCCCGCCCGAGGTGACGGCCATGGTGGTGGATAGTATGGATTTCCCCATCAGCGAGAACGAGGCGAAGAAGCTGCGGGAAGAGCTCATGTCGGAGCGGACGGTGTTGCAGGAGAAAACGAATGACAATCTCAAGACGGTTGAGTGGAGTTTCTGCGAGCATTGAGGCGGAGGATCAAGGGCGGAGGATTATGAAAGGAGAGCGTTTTTGCGGTGTGTGAGAACTATGTTCCGGCTTTGCCAGGCTTCTGGAATGGAGAGGAAAGGATTCATGTACTCCATCACACATAAATGAAACTATTGCTGAAGTTTTATCCGTCGCCTATCTGAGGCCATTCCCGGAAGCGCGCATGACGTTTTGACGCAGATCCAACGCTCTGGACCGGGCCTTATTCAGCGGGTCTTTCAGCTCGCGAACTGCCCCGCACTGGACTCCTGCACCCAGAATTAGCGGCCTTCAATCAAGGCAAGAATCTCAACAACAACCAAGCTGAGTCACACAAAGTGACGACATCTGAAAAGCACAGGGTGAGATATACCCGGTATTGGTCAAGCAGATACCGCCCATTTGTCACTTTCGCATTTAATTTTCAGCCAACACGCGAATATTGGCGGGCCTGTCCTTGACGGGCTTATCCTGGGCGTATTCGCAGGTGGTGGAACCGCGTGCTTTCGAGTCACACGACCAAACCCCTCAGCACCAACCAGGTCTCAAGATTGATATCAACTCGTCCACCGTCGTCCTCAGTCTAGCTAGCGACTATGACCTCTCACTGGACCTTCACCACCGAGCCCGGGGTCTTCTACGAGCTCGCCGATCTGGGGCCTCTGTATCCTGGCAACAAAGTCATCACCCAGCCTCATCTTGCCTTGATCCCGGGCAAAGAGTATCCCTCCGACGACCCGAGCTCTCCTGACCAGCGAGACTGGGTCCGGTTTGCCGCCTACGTGAACTGGCTCAACGAGAACTCTCCGGAAAATGTGGTGTACAAGGTACTGTATCTGACGCGCCACGGCTATGGCTATCACAATAAGAAGCATGCCGAGGTGGGCACCGTTGAGTGGGATGTGAGTGTCTCGGTCGGCTTCACCGTCAACTAGCTTCAGAATCTAACCAAGCGACAGAGCAGAGTGTCGTTCATGAATGGCGACGATAAGGAGACCTGGTTTGACGCCCACCTCACCGAAGTAGGCATCCAGCAAGCCCACGACCTCCACACCTTCTGGACCAACCTCATCGCCACAGACGGCGCCCCCATTCCCCAGACCCTCTTCACCAGCCCGCTGGCTCGCTGCCTGCAGACAACCCAGTACATCTTCGGCCCGCTGATGGAAGCCCACCAGCGGCCCTTCCGGCCCATCGTCAAGGAGCGCATCCGCGAGCGCATCACGCTGCACACCTGCGACTTCCGGCGACCGGCATCGTGGATCCACGAGAACTACCCGGCTTACACACTCGAGGCCGGCTTCGCAGAGGAGGACACGTTCGGGCGCGACGGGCACGCGGAGACGGAAGCCGAGCACGTGGCGCGCAAGCAGAAGGCGCTGGAGGAGGTCTGGGACGACGCTGGGTGCGGCGAGGTGGTGTCGCTGACGGTGCATTCGTATGCGATCCGGGCAATCCAGGCGGCCTGCGGCGGGAAGACGTGTCTGACCAGGGAGGGGACGTCGATGGCGATTCTGGTGAAGGGGGAGAGGAGCTTGGAGGGTGAGTGAAGCGGAGGGATCGAGATGCTGGCAAACTTACGGCATGGATTGGGCCATATCAAGAGGCCGGGCGGCGTCAACTGAGTCCGTCGATACTCGTGTGATGTTGAAGCGTGGGAGAGAAAGGTACGAGTCACATTCGAGTCGAGATACCCTGGGGGCTTCTCGTAGTTGAGCGGCTCTGAACACTACGATTTGAGGCTCGGGCATAGGTTTCACCTTATGACTTCCTGTTCCAGTCCTAGAGACCTTGCTCTAGCCTCATAGAATCATCTAACAGCAAAGTGAGGCAAGATAAACTATGAATGCCCTCTTCCTCACTCACTACCGCGGCATGAGAAGCCCGATCATCTCCAGCCTGAGTACATCCTAGCCCTGCGGTGACCTGCTTACTGGCGGATGGGACAAAGGCATACAAATGACACATGGTTTTGGCTGAGTTTGTGGCTGGCTGAGACTGCGCCTGGAGCTGCTTCGCCGCTCACCGCTGAGGTGTGAATGACGACACTGAAGCCTAATACCAGGTTAATTGGCAGGGCTGATGTTAGTGACCAGGATAAATATGAGAGTTCTCCTTAGTTTGCTCTTATTGTCAGTCGAAAGACATCACCGGAGTTGTGGTGGCGGGGTCTAGATCGTTAGCTGGCAGTCCAGAGGTGTGGTGATGCTGCCCAATGAAGAAGACACTGTCTGAGGCGGCTTGAATACGTCCGAATAAGCTTTAGTGTTTGGGTTACCTGTCTGCGGATGACATTTGGGTCCAATGAGCTTCCTTCGGCATGCACTTGCTTCTATAAGGCTACCAATGGGATTTGTCTATCACACACTTGTACTGCTGAGGCTGCATTTTCTGTGTTTATTTCAGCCGCAGCTGCAACATCAACGGGATCAAAGCAGTTGGAATGCGGGGTTGTAGCATGTGATAGTAGAGAATAAAACAACTGGTGAATTTGTTGGAAAGCGGCGGACTTGAGGGGATGGGTATAAATAGGCGTACTTAGCTGATCCGGCTCCAGCGAGACTTATTGATTTCAACACCAAACACGCTGCCCTTGGCATACCTAAATACTGAACTACTTTGTTTCTGCACTCGCAAACATCTCGTATTACCACCATGCCTCTTCTGAACTACGGAGTCTGGAAGGCCAAG
Source organism: Neonectria sp. DH2 (assembly GCA_003934905.1). NCBI lineage: Eukaryota > Fungi > Ascomycota > Sordariomycetes > Hypocreales > Nectriaceae > Neonectria > Neonectria sp. DH2. The sequence goes on along the minus strand of RQWH01000009.1, from coordinate 1,311,075 downwards.
GCGACCGAGGTGGAGGTAGAGCGCGATGACAATAAACCTCACGCCATGGTCACCTTTGAGGATGGAGTCAGCAAGATGAAGCTTCGGGCGGCTATCAACGTCAAGTCTGGCGACAACAGAGACTCGCGTCTTGTGTACTGGTTGCTGCCGATTTTTGAGCATCCTATCCGCGAGAAACTGCAACCATTGACGATGGGCTGGCACGACATGTGTCGCGACGCACCCCACGAGAGAATCAGTCTTGACCTGCTGCGTGATGGGCTCGTCGAAATTAATCAGGGAGTTGTCGCTCCGCCTAATCTCGAGGGACCCGGAAATGACGTGTCAGACGCCATTGAACTCTTCTTCCACAATATCAAGGAGAAAGGTCCGACGCTGTACGTGTTTGGCGAGAAGTTCTGGAACTGGGACGAGGACGAAGAAGGTCTTCACGACATCCACATGAACCAAGGCAGCAGAGACCTTGTCATTGATGGCAGGGTTGTGAAAGAGTTTAGGAAGTACAACGCCACCAACCAAGATGGAGGCGTGATCCTGGAGTTTCCTGACGGGCACTGGGAGGCCTTCTTCACTGCGTTTGCCTCACAGACGGCTGAGACTGAGCCGGCAAAGGGCAATCCCATTGGCAAAACTCTTGGGGAATTGCTAAACCCGATTATTCGTCCTGCGGCACCAGATGTAGCAATCATCGCGGCGGTCATCAACCCTCGCGGACAAGACGACGGCAGCAGGCCTGAGGAAGTGCACCTGCGCAACAAGTCTAGAGCAGACGTGTCCCTCGCGGGCTGGCGGATCGAGAACAAGTCAGGGAATGCATTCGCTCTGCCGGGCGATGCCATGCTGCGGGCCAACGGGGGCCAGGCCGCGTTCAAGATCCCCGGCGTGCCGTTGGTCAACAGGGGCGGAACCATCGTGCTCAAGAACGCCAGCGGCGTGGTGGCCGATTCCGTCACGTATTCCGCCGAGCAGGCTGAGAAGGAGGGAGAGCTGGTTGACTTTGAACGGGATAGCTGAAGAACAGCGGAAGGAGAGCATGACATCGAGCGGTGGAGTGGATGTGATCGACGACGGTCACTAGACAAGGATGACATGTTGATCTGCTGTGCGGCGAGTTTGCGGGGGCGTTTGAGGCTGGTGGATAGGAAGCCAGCAGTTATGGCCTCAATTGGCTCTGAGAAGAAACAACACGGACACTTTTGTTCTCGCTGGAGAAGCTGAGAATAGCTGTAGTTCCGAGGCTGACTGCGAAGATGCTCCAAGCATGTGCATTAGCTTGGTCAAGTGTAACGGATCTCGTTCTTCAACCTTGCCTTCGTACTCGCCGTCCGGGCCTCAATGAGACATTTATTCTGCTTTTGCCTTTTTCGAAGAGCTCAGAGCCGAGAATAGAATCATTTGAAGTTGCAGTGCAGCGCCAAGTCTCGTGTCGGTGCGACCCCGTACCTTGCAGGGCGGGAGATATGTTGGACGGTGGAGGGGATTCAAGGAACAAAGCACACATGCGCTGTACTTTCATGGGGCATCGCGCCGTGGTGTGCTCAGTTGTCTGCAGCGTCACCGGAGAAGGATCCAGACGACGAACGTTAGGGGTCTGTCAGGGTTTATGCTTGTAGCGGCGTTGCTGTGACCTTCGCGTGTAGAAGCCTACTTCTACGCTGTTACGCTTCGTATGAGAAATATGAGAGGTGTGGTTGGTTGGTAGGTTCAGACTGTGAACCTCTACAGGCGCAACCATTGTCGAACGGTGGATAAGCAATTTGCAGGAGAGTGGGAAGACAGGTTGGCCGCTATTGCACAGATCGTAAAGAGAATCCATTGAAATGACCTGGCGGTCAAGACTGAGGCTGGTACGTTTCGCTGGCACTGACTCCTGCGTGTTGAGTGACGAGATGGGCAACTAAGACGAACATGGGCCGGGATCATAGGTCGACGTGTTCCCCATTTACATCATGTAGCAAACAACACGCTACGAACGGTCAGAGCACACAGAAAGGACAAAAGAGACAATGTGGGGCTCGGGAACAGACCGCACAGTGACTCTTGTTCTACCTTTCGAAGCTCAGTCGTGGTGTTGACGATGCCGAGCGTCCAGTGCATGTGGGGCCGTCGCCATGCCGGGAGATCGGATGTAGGCGAAACACCGGACCCATGTGCGAGAGGGTGAAGGCGTGTCTAGTCTGCCTTTTTGTGTTTTAGCACGATATAAACGTCGTCGCTTGGGGTGTTTTCTGCTACGTACTGCATGCGAGCAAGGGTCGGTCTGGTCAGTTTGCGGTGGTGGTGACTTGACTGGGCCGATGTTTCCACTGGCCTGGAACCTGCAGGTGATTGAAACGAAGCGGAGCGGCCATTTCGACCCCTGGTCGCGCGGAAACAATTTATTCTAGCGCGCTACGGGGCGATATTGCCTACCAAAACCCAGTGGAGGCACTCACCAAAGAAGAGGGACGTGTTACTCACCGTTCGGCGGTGGGAACGTGGTACAGGTGACGTGGTAGGCTGGACCCGAACAGCGCGATGCCCAAAATAAGACGCGGTTCGCTGTCTTGCGGCGCCACAACTGGCATTGGCGCAGGGGACGGTTGTATCGGGCTGATATTACCATCGAGGGCCCAATGATTGGATGCGCATTCCCTTGATCGTCGTGGCTATCTGGAGGGTTGCATTGAGTTCTTAGTCGTACGGTAGGTACAGTAGTATTTACGAATACACTTCTCTTGATGGTTATCGCGGATAGACTTCTTATTGTGGAGAGTGAAGGACTCCCGCCACAGGGCTGGCTGTCCATCCCGGCGGAACCCATGCCGGTAACCGGGATGTGTTCACCGCAGATGCATGCAGACAGGCGTCTCGGGGAAAAGGGAAGACGCATTGAAGCTGGTCAGGGATGGCCATGTTGGCTGCGCCTATGGCTTCGCTCACGACTTCGTAGCTTGGGCTTTTCTTTGGCCGCGGGTACTTCCTTCAGTCGCAGGACGCCGCCATCGTCTTCAGACCGGACGGCCAAGCTCATCGACAAACATCCCTCTGTCGTCCACTTCTCCCGCTGTCTTTGGCCTTAGCGATCATGCCTAGTCTAGGCCGTTCCATGCCAGGGCCCGTCCATCCATCAAAACGACCTTTGCCAAGAACGGGCAACGATAGCTCGAGAAACCGTCTACGACGCTAGAAGCGTCCACCGCTAGCACACCCACCTGCACCTGCGACTTCGATGGCGCTGGACAGGCGCCGGTCGCCAGGCACCGCACCGCAGGGTGGCATCCATGTGCTTTCAGCTGGGCCGGCGCTTGCTGTTCATACTACGGACTAGAGAAATGAAATGCATACGTACGTACACGCTCGCTCGTGGGCCTTGCTAGATAGTAGTAGTGACCCGGAATGAAAGACCCTATCGCCGCATGAGAGTCTCTCCAGCGGCCTCGACTTTGCCGGAGCGGCACTGCAAAGCTCACCGGAGACCCCCGATGGACCATCACCTCGACCCTCGCTCGCTCGCCGGCAATTGCTGGATACGAGACGCGGCACATTGTCACATCTGCAATGCGTTCCGGGGACAGAGAGAGATGCTCCAGGGACCGGGCTGGGTGTGGGTTCTTGGGCTATTGTTAGAGCATGCCACGGCACGCCTCCACCAACCGACTCCATGCCGCCTGCTGCAATATTTCACATCTCCCACGCTCGTTCCAGTGTGTTTTCTCTCTCACTGCACTGGACAAAGCTATTATTCGTACAAGTAAACCGCTGACAGGGGCCGAATAGCAAAATGGCACCGAGGCGCAACGCCACACGGAGCTGTGGGGCCGCCCGATTGCCGCATTGGGAAATGAGCTACGACTTAAGCCGCCCGTCCAGTTTTCCACACCCAGCTTTCGCGCGCTTCCCCCGACTTTTCCTCTTCCTCAGTTAAGATCCGCGGATCATCGCTCTCAGTCTCGAGAACCTGATCGACGCGGCCGTTTACATACAATGTCGTCGCAGTAACCGCCCGGGGGCTAAACGCCTTTCTTTTCCACCACAGCCAAGCCCATCCACTTCGCCTTCGAGAGAAGCCTCCCTTTCTCAGTCGCGCTAGCCGATGTGTGAAATAGCCCCTTGGCGTCCAGGTCCCCATTCAGCCTCTTTCCTCTCTCGGGGATCGTCTCTGGCATCTCGGCACAAGACGACAGACCCGAATGGGTCACCCCTTGTCCAGAGCTCGTTCCCCACGAAGCCCGCTTAATACCAAGGACCGGGTCACCCATGTAAGTGTTGTATCCGTGGAACTGAGATGCCGAAGCCTCTCTCAGCCCTCCATGGCAAGGGCCCAAGGTAAGCACACATGCGCTTCTCCTTGTTGGTCTACCCAGTGGTAGGCTATATATCAATCCCCAGCCGGCCCTCCTTGACGTTTCCTCGTCGTGAGATCAGCAACTGGTGAGGCCATCTTTAGTTCTCTCTCCCTCTGAAAGCCTCTCTTTCTTTCGTTTCTTTATTCTTTTCAACATTCACTGTCACTCGCTATCAGTTTCGTTGATTCGCTTCATCTCATACACTCTCTCATACACCCTCGTTATCCTACTTTATCAGACTTCCTACACTTCCCTCACTTGATCACAACTCCACTACACAAACAACCATGAAGTTCACCTCCCTCCTCGTCATGGCCCTCGCCGCCGTGCCGCTCCCCGGCGCAGCAGCCCACCCCAAGATGCAGGAAAAGATCCGTGAGATCGAGGACATCGCCGCCCGCGGCTGGGACAACTTCGACTCCAACCAGCTCCTCGGCGATCTTCGCTCCCTCAGCCCGCGGCAGCTGACCTCCTCTGGCCGCGACATCAAGAACATCCTCCAGGGTACTGGAAAGCCCCAGAGCCGCGAGCGCTACTGGACCGTGGCTCGTCTTGACTCAAACCGCTGCCACCGTGACACCTGCTGTGTGTGGAAGTACATCTCGGACGACCTCGAGACGCTCTTCCGCGGCGATTCCGGTCGCTGCTCCAAGTGGGCTCGCTATGCCATCCGCATGGGCTTCCACGACGCCGCTACCTGGACCCTCGCCAACGAAAAGGCCGGCGGCGGTGCGGACGGCTCCATCATCCTGGGCGGCGAGCTGTCGCGCCGCGAGAACAGCGGCATCTCCGACATGGGCGCCAAGTACCAGGAGGTCTACGCCAAGTACCACGACACCTACGGCTTCACCGACGTCACCTACGCCGACCTGATCCAGATGGGCGCCAACATCGCCACCGTTGTTTGCCCTCTCGGCCCGCGCGTCCGCTCCTGGGTCGGCCGCAAGGACAGCAGCACGCCCTCGCCTCCGAACCTGCTGCCCAGCCCCTTCTCCGACGCCGACACCTTGATTCAGCTCTTCATGGACAAGACCATCGGCCCCGACGGCCTCATCGCCCTGCTCGGCGCCCACACCACCTCGCAGCAGAACTTCGTCAACGCCTCCCGCGCCGGCGACCCCCAGGACAGCACGCCCGGTGTCTGGGACGTCCTCTACTACCAGCAGACCCTCGGCAAAGCCCAGACGCCCGAGCGTGTCTATATGTTCCCTAGCGACATCAACCTGTCCAAGCACCCCCGAACCAGCCCTGCCTTCCAGGCCTTTGCCGGCCGGGGCGGCCAAGGCCTCTGGAACAACGTACGTATCTCCATCTTCCCCCCCAACCTCGTCAGCGACAGGCTGCTAACATTGACTCTCAGGACTACGCTCGCGAGTACATCCGCCTCAGCCTGCTGGGTGTCAACAACATCAACACGCTCACCGAGTGCACCAAGGTGCTCCCCCAGCCCCGCGATAGCTTCTTCCACCGCGACCAGAGCCGCCTCAGCAAGTGGCTGGACAGCGACGACTACTCGGACAAGTCCAAGACGGTGTCTTGGGAAGTCGAGAACGGCGACGAGATCTCCACTCCTACGGACAAGATCCCCGGCTGGACCAACACTCGCTCGCATCGCCATCGCAACAAGTGGGGTGGCTTCACCTGGTAGACGCTCTTGCGCGCCTTCACTTTTGCAACAATTTCCTTCCTGTCTTACAAACGATGTCTACCGGTATAGCTTCAGCGCTGGGTGCAGAGAAAAGAAACTATCACGTTTCTTTCAAATAATATTCTAATAACGGTGGGGACGGAATGAGATATGGAACTTCAAGATTTTGGGATGGCGTTGATGCAATGTTTCCTGGAAACATGGAATAAATGCAGGATTATATAAAACACACAAGCCCTTCTGGACATATACTTCCGCCACGGCCTAATACAAATTAATATTATTCATGATCAAAATCGTTGTACACGAACCAGCACCGGCATGTCTCTTCATCTCACTCGTCGCGAGTTGCATCTATAATTCGCTCGAGAGTCTACGTTGGCCAAGGACCCACCGTGGGATGAAGTCAAATCCAAGAAATATTTTTGTAAACCCTGCGTCGTCTATGCATGCAGATGTATAACGCAGCTGCTATAGGCAGTAAGTGTATCCTTACTCGGAGTCTTCAGGTGAACGACAACGAGACGCAGCGCGACAATATCGAAACGACGACGTCTTCGACTAACCCGTACCTCTCAGACTGGAGACTACGTGGGAAACCCAGCTCAAGGGTGAAAACATACACACAAACGCAAGCAAAATAGGCACAGCACCTCGACATCATTCAGTTATGAACAAGGAAATGGCTTAGTTGAAGAACTTGGCCGAGGATGTCTACCATCCATATATACATTAAACGCCAACCAAACCGAGACGCCAGCCATCCAGCCATCCAGCTATGCCCCTTTCCCTTCCCCTCCCCATTCGGAGCAGCCTCCCATTATCCTAAGGCCTCCGCCAGCCGGGAGGATTCCCTTGCCCCAAATCAAGCCTCAAAAAGACGAATAAAGAAAATACTGAATATGCACTTCCAGAGGGAAGGTTTTCAACCAAAAAATATAAGGATCTGGCGTCGGGCCCGAACAAGATATAAGACAGAAAAGAGTGCGAAAAAAAAAAGTGAATCAAAAGAAGAGCGCGGCGGCATAAAGATGCGGTCGGTAGGTAGTGGAACGAGTCCTCTCATGCGCCAAAAGTCATGACGGGATGTCGCTTGTGATATTCACCCAAAGTCATTGCGAGATGCCCTGCATCTCCATATAAAAACTTGCGTGAATCCATCATCGTTGCAACGGGCGAGCCGTTTTCTTTTTTCCATCAGTCGTGTTAGGAGTGTTCTGAAGCGCCTTGGACTAGTAGGCATCCGAGTCTGTCCACTCGCTCCCTGAGATGATCCGGTTGCCGTCCTGGTCAATCATTACCGGTCCACCGTACGAGGCGGATGGGGGGATCCCTCGCATGCGCTTGGACTGGCTGCTTGTTGGTCGGTGGCCCTGCTCGGGCGAGTACCGCTTCCCTCGTGCCGCTCGCAGCTTGGCATAGTACGCATCTGAGGCATCAACCTCGGGTTCGCTGTTGTCGTCGTACGTCTCCCAGTTCTCGGAACCTGAGATGTTCGTCGACGTGAGCGAGGTGCCAGAGATTTGTCGCGGCGGAGGAGGAGCCTGGTTGTAGCTCTGGTGCGAGGAACGGACAGGTGCGAAGCGCTCTTCGTAGCTATCCTCGCTGTAACTAGCGTGAGTGTTGTGGGACATGTTGGAGTTGGAGCGAGAGGTGGCAGATCGGTCGTCGTAGACGTCCTCGGGCTCGACATGACGGACGATGCTCGATGCTAAGCCAACCGACTTGTAAGGGTTGGGGGAGCTTTGAACTCAGGGACTGCCACAAGATCACGCATCTTGGGCGGCGGAGCCCTCATCAGGGGACCTTGTCGGAGGTTCTCACCCCTTGAATCGGGCCTACGCTCAGGCGAGTTGTTGCCGTGCTTCATGTTGGATAGAGGAACACGGGCTGGGATTCGTGACGGGCTGCGAGTTGGGCTACCCTGGGTGTTGGAGGAAGGAGGTTGAGGTTGAGGCTGAGTGCGCTTGGTCGGGGGACCACCCGCAGTTGGAGTCTTGGTCATGGAGCGAGGAGGGATTGACTTGATGGCGGTGTTTCTGCCGGCCACAGACTTAGGTGCCTTGATGGATGATGGAGCATGTCCGGCGGGAGTCTTGGAGCGAGGAGGAAGTGCGTTCTTTCTGCCACCGTCGGCGGCTTCAATCTCATCCATGTATCGTTCGCCAAAGACGAGGAACGGTCGGCCATACTCGTGTTCCCACTTGGACAGCACCTTGCGCAACTCAGCAGTGACCTTGGGCAGTTCCTTGGCGATACGCTTGCGCATTTTCTCCTCTCGAAGGAGCTTTCCGGGATCTCTCTTCTCTCCCTTCTGTCCACGAGCCATGAGTCGCGACGCGTCCTGGCTGGAAGCGCTGAGGTCCTCACGCTCCTGAATCAAGCTCTTGTGCCTGTCAACTAGAGCTAGAGTGGGAGCACGCTGCTCCCTAAGGACCTCGAGTCGCGAGACCTCGCGCTCATGGGCCTCTAGAAGTGCATCACTATAGACGTCGGAGAAGGCCGGGGTGAACTCGAGCATCTCATCCTCACAGAAGTAGAGTGAGTCCCACAGCTCTTGTAACTTGATGCGGGAATCCTCGACAAAAAGATGGAGGTTCTGGCGCTTTAACTCGTTCAGTCGCGACAGCTCATCTTCGAACTCGTTGATCTGGCGAATGCCACAGCCGCGGTTTTGGTTGAAGAAGGCCTTAGTCTCACTCTCGTCGACGCCCAGCTTGGTCCAGAGGGCCTCGACAGCCGACTTGAGATCTCGCAATCGTTTCTCTCGGTTCTTCTTCTCATCGGAGAGTCTGTCACGCTTGGTTCGGAGTCGGGAAACATCCTCCTCGTGAAGGCCGAGCTGTTCAGGGGCGTCTCGGTAGTACTTGACAATGGCGCCGTCCTGCTGCGCCTGGGGAATGCCAAGTTCTGCCCACAGTCCGATGATCTGATCGCCAAGGGATTGCACTGTAGCTATGCGACGGGTATACTCTTCATATACACGTGTAAACTCGCTGTCAAGCTTGTCGACGTAGGATGGGGAGAGATCGAAGCTGGGAGGGATGGACTGGTTGGGGCCTGTGGGAGGGAGGGCAATCTGGACAAAGGTAGGTTCGAGATGTGATGAGTAGGATTCTAAGGCGTGGACGAGCTCTGTACGGTGAATTGTCAGTGGGGGATGTTTAAGGGGCGATGAATGTACGGATGGTACGCACTCTTGACTTGCTCGAAGCGCTCCTTGTGGAGGCGGCTGATCTGGGTGTGCTTCTCCTTAAGAGCCTGCAAGCACCTTACTAGCGGGTATGTGATGGTGAGATCGTCGTCGTCCTGGTAGTCTCGTCGATTTTTGGGGTCGTCGAGAGAGGATTCCATTTGGCGGACGACTGTGATGATCTTCTTGGCCTCGTCGACCATCTCCTTCTTCTCCTGTGTGACAAGACGGACCTGGCTGTTGAGTGCTTCGGAGAGGGCAGAGAAGAGCTACGAGGTGCAAGCATGGTTAGCGACTTGTCATCTTGGACGCGATGTTCGGAAACCTACCTCCTCTTCGCGAGCCTCGCGCTCATGGTCGGGAACACCGATCTCGTCGAACAGGCCGTGCAGCTGGCCAATGCTGCTGTTGACCTGCTGGGCCAAGTAACTCGTGTCCATGGTTGAAGGTGTGGGGTGACTCGGGTGATAATGAACGTGATGGGGGGATATGTGATGAGCGGCCGGCGGCGATTGCCAGGCGAAGCAGAGATGATATTCTCAATCAAAACAAAGGGCAATGCAAATGCACTGTTGATCGAGTAGGTCTTCGGGTCGTTGATGAGAGCGTGCGTGGGTGGACACAGCGTATGAAGGTTGGGAGTTCGGTTCGATGCGGATCGTGAACGGTCTTGTTGGTGGTTGTTTACTTTCTCTCCCAGAAGGTCATCGAGCAGCGGAAGAGTGGTCAGAGCATCCTATGCGCGGTGCGAAGCTGCAGTCGTCACAATCCATGCACCGAGGGCCATAGAGTTGGAGAAGAAGAAGACGGAGAGAGAGCGTGTTGGTCGCAAGAGAGAGAGATGGGAAGAGGTGAGACAAAACTACGTCGGGGGAGTGAGAGGAGTGAACGGCCAGCAGGTACCTTGGGTCTTCACGGAACGAGATGCACAGCTGCGCGGCGCTGGATAACGGCTGAGTTGCCATGACAACACGGGGGATCAATGTTGTGCGCAAGTGCGGACCCCCAGTGAATGCAAGGGAGACCCGGGCTATTTCGGGGCCGTGTTTCAGCGCCGTTACCCCGCTGCGCACTCCACAGGTCCACTGATCGAGCACTGAGCGCTGAACGTGCCCACTGGAGGCTGTCCGCTGGGCAGCTGCGACAAGGGCCCTTCCCCATGGCCATTGGTTTTTGCCCCATGGAATCGACTCACCAGCGCCTGCGACAGCGCCAGAGCGCCTGGGTTGATTGGATGCGCCTGGCCTGATCTTTGTACCATGTTTTTCTTTTTCTTTTCCCTTTTTTTAATCATGTGGTTCCGAGCAGTTTCTCGCAATCTCGACTCTTGTCTTAATTATTGCTTTCCCAGGGTGAGACTTGCATTCGCTCGTTCATTGACAATGGACACAGACACAATGGACGACGCATCGTCCTCGCATTGTGCATACAGCGTCGTGCTGCAGTAGTGCTCCATGTTCCATGCTCCATGCTCCATGCTCCATGCTCCATGCTCCATGCTCCATGCTCCATGCTTCCTGCTGGTGGCCATGGAGACGGCCCACGAACCCGCAGCAAGCGCCCTGCTCGCCATCTCTGCGCTGCCTTGCCTTGCCTTGCCCTGCTTTTGTGTTGCCTTGCATATGCAGACCACAGGCGAGGAAAATTGTCCGGCTCTGCGAACCATCCACTCGCCGTACGGAAAACAATGGAGGAGAGACTTTCGGCTGACCAGGTGGCTGTTCGCTTACATGCTATTCGGGCGTTTGAGTTCCGTGCGAGCCTTTACGCCCATCGAGATATTACACAAGTGTCGATTGAGGCCCTTAAGATCTGCGTTAACTCCAGCTGCCAAACGTCACCATGACCGACAAGGGGCCTTTGCTCAATGCCATTGCCATTCCGTAGCTGCGCATGCCAGACCCTAGGCCCTTCTAACCAGTTAGTTGCTGTACCACGCTTCACAGAAAAACAACAAAACCGCCTATTGGGTCCTTTGTTTGTATCACCAAACCCAAAACCTGCAGCAAACTGGACTACGACCTGCCCAGCCCGCCCCTCCCTACCAACCACAAATCAGATCGATCTGCCGGCATGCAAACTAATCTAGGCGCGGCGACTTCACAGACCCGATCTTATAAGAGAAGAAAATGTAAACAAACCGGTTCTCACCCAGAAAGCCGGATTTGTGCTGCTGACGATGAGCTGCATTGGTGTCGCGCTCGCTCGGCATCTGTCGGGTGGAACGAACTTGGAGAGTGGGGAGAGAGGGGATAATGCGATGTAAACAAAGCCGACCAAGGTCAGCCGCGCACTATCCCACCCGATCAGAAGAATCTATTTTCTTGCTGCGCCTCTATGGCTTTCACATCCAGACTCGCTTCGATATCCTCATCTCGATGCTAATTTAAAAGCCGACGCGAACTGTAGTCAACCACTCTTCACTTCGAGACATCTCAAGCATAACTGCTGTTTTGCGTGGCTTCTGCTTGCCTTGTCCATATTTAATTATCGCGCCGCCGCACACGACGTTTCATCTCATTTTGACCACTGTCTCATTACATCGTCTACCGCTGCGGGTACCCAGCCACACCTTTAGTCCCGGGGCTGTCAACATCAAAGTCAAACCGGTCCGGAATCTTGAGCCCTTCCCTCTCGTAGTCAAACTCCTTGAATAGCTGCACCGCCATTCCGTCCCTCCACAGCCAGAGGTCCTTCGTCTCCGACTGCCACTTCTCTAGCGCCGCGCGCATACCCAGCAGTCGCTCTTGGTGCTCTGGCTTGCCAGCGAGGTTATTGATCTCGTCAGGGTCCTGGACGATATCGTACAGCTCCTCGGGAGGTCGGCAAATGTAGCTCTTCAGCGTACGTTTGCCGATCAGGGCAGGTGTGGTCTCCGTCCCAGAATTCCTCATGCCTTCAAAGGACAGTGACGCATAAAGGTCCATGGCAAACGGAAAGTCCAGCTTCCAGCACACATTTCGATGGTACTTGTACTGCCTTGTCCGCATGTATCGCGTCGGCCAGAAGTTGGTCACCTCGTGAAAAGTGTGCGACCCGAAGACATGGTCCCATCCACTCTGGATCGCTATGGCGTCGGCGACCGGGAGGATTGATCGCCCACGCCGAGGAGCCGAAGAGCTGTCGGGAGGCTGGAGGTCCGTGTGTCCAGTCCAGTCAAGAAAAGTCGGCAACACATCGATGTAAGACACCATGTTGGTGTTGACAACTCCTGATGCCTTTCCAGGAACACGAAGCAGAAACGGGAGTCGCACGCCTGCATCATATAGTGTGGTCTTCGAGTTGACAAACGGTGGACCGTTGTCGCTCAGGAACAGCACCAGAGTGTCGTTGGCCAGCCCAGTGCGCGCCAGAGCCTCGAGAACCAGCCCAATTCCTTGATCAAGTCGATTGATCGACCGATAGTACTCAGCAAGCTCCTGTCGCACCTCGGGGAGATCTTGTAGGAACTGAGGAATCTCAACGTCCTCGGGCTTAAACAAACGATCCTTCAAGCGGGCGTCGTAATTGCCTTCCACATTACCAAATCCACCGCGGGTTGCCAGAACTCGATGAGGATCAATGTACCCAATTGTCAAGAAAAAGGACTTGTTTTTGGCCTTTGCTTCCTCGAAGAATGCCTCTGCTCTGTCCGCGACCTTGGCCGTGTCTCTCGAGTCATCCACCTTGCGCGTCTGCCATGGATACTTAGAGTCCGGGCCGACATGGACTTTCCCGAGGATGCCTGTCTTATATCCAATCTTGTTGAAGACCTCGGGAGCAGTCTCGACATTCTCAAATGTCTGAAATCCGTTGCGCCCGCCAACGAGCCCGTAGCTTCCAGTCTCATGCGTGTGTAGACCCGTGTAGATGGTAGTGCGACTACCACTACACGAGGCCGTGCTAGCAAAAGCTAAGTCAAACCGCGAGCCAGATGCGGCAAGCTTATCTAGCTGAGGTGTCTGCAGCGCCTTGCAACCATAACAGCCGATTTGCTCACGTCCGAGATCATCGGCGATCAGGAGGAGGATGTTCTTAGAAGGAGCCATTGTGTCAACTCGGCGCGGCGTCGCAATTTCGTATAAAGACAAGTAGACAAAAACAGACGACTCCTCAATGATGAGGAAGCAATTGATGGGTCCACGGAAGACGGTCGCCCGGATGTCGTTGTATTGCGTGATGAATATTGCCCATTTTGTGCCTCCAGTCATTGGGCGATGGCCCGATCCCGACGGTCCGAAGCGGATTCGGAGCGGGGTCGCGCTGTGCGTCCACGCGGCCACCAAAATCACCCTCGCCTTTCAGTATTCACCAAGTAGATGAAAAGGGCGAGTTCAGGAGTTCCTATCCTTCGAAACGTCATTCGAGGGAATGGCTGGCGTGTTCACATTGCTCCACTCCAGGACGGCATGCTGTAGCCGTTGCCTTCAATGCCAGCCTTCAATCCAGAGTCGCTCATCTCCATGATGCCGTACATGTCCCAGGACAAGTAGTTTTGCAAATCACTGAGATCTACCGCATGGTCTCTCATATATGCCGAGGATGTCGTTATGGTTGCAGGTGGTGTCCGAAGGGCAACGGGCTGCTCGTGCTGAAGACCCGATCGTGCCGGGGTCTCGTCGAGACTACCAGGCAGTCTACGATCGGCCGCCCTGCTAAAAGTAGGACTGCCACTCTCTGAAGCTCCAGCCAAAGTGCTAATTTCCGGTTTGGTTTCGCGCGCCTCGTTTCGGGCTGAGCGAGTTATGCCGAGGCCAGCTATTGTGTTGCCAAGATGGTTTTGAGTTGGACTCACTAAACCATCAGGGGATCTGGAACCAATTAGTCAGTAGTACAAGGATCGAGTGATGACCTCAACTCACCTTTCATTCTCAATATCTTCCTCTTCACATGCATCACTCATCTCCTCATCCTGTGAAAAGCTCAGACGAATCTTGCATAGCCATCTCTCAGTAGTGGTAGCCTAAAATGATGTTAGTCAAAGTTCGACGGCAACAACGTATGGAGGTCCGCCTTCACTTACCAGAGAATCTGCAAGAGGAAAAAGGGCAGACATTGTTCTCAGGATCTTGCTGTTGCTTTCAACGGCATCAATGGCATCCGTGACAAGGCCTTCCGCATCCGGTCGGCTTAGGTCGAGCAAGCGTGCAATGTAGTATAGCATCACCCGGCTACTGTCGTATGCGAAGCAAGGAAGGAGGCTGTCGGCAACCAAACGTGTTCCATGTTTCACAGCTTCGGCTAGAATGCTCGCGATCTGTCGGGCGTGGTGAAAGCAATCGGCTTGAAGGGACCGTAGAAACTCCTGTTGGTTTGGTGGGAAATAGAAGGGCTTCCTGAGCTTGAATAGATCCGGCATAGATATTCTGTACAGATCCAAGAGGGTATGATGAAAGGTGCAATGCAGAAGAACTAATGACCCGAGTTGATCCGATTCGAGTCGAGCATAAATGGTGTCGGGAGAATAAGAGATAAACTCAGGAAGGTGTCTTCCCCAGGACTGAAGATCGGCGTCAAGGACAACAAAGTCGGACTCGGGTATCCAAGGCGGAGGGCTAGTATCCAAGTGCTTGACATATCTGTCCTTGAAATTAGCGATTTGGAATTCCTCAGGAAAGTCACAAAGATTCAAACAAACCTTACCACCCGCTTCCAGAGGGTGACAATTCGGATGTAGTATGCCATTATGCCCATGTTGGCGGCTGGCCTTCGAGGAACAATGGCAGGCGGGAGAAACTGTAAAACATGACCTACACCCAAGGTCTCGGTCACGCAGGGAATTCGAAGTCTGAAGTTGCGCTCGTTGCATGGAAGTTGGATCTTGATATCGGCCTCGCGAAGTAGAGTCAACTGGTCAACACCACTGCCAGTCCAAGCATCCAGGATATAACATGCCCACATAAGGCGTCGGCGACTCTCCTTTTCTACCGCTGGTGGTGCACCCTCGTTGGATTCAGCGCAGAGAATGTCAGGGGAGTATTCGACGTTGACCTGCAGGGCATGGGCCATTCGCACAGCGAGGCCGCTCAGCATAAGCGCTTGAGTATACTCGCCCAACCGGAAATGGAAATCGTAAAGTAAGACGCATGTCTGGGTTATTATAATGTCAGTTTATGCCATACCATTTCCAGGTTCAGGGCCAAATACCATGAGTCTTTGAATCGAGATCTTCCCAAAGTTGGTCAGTACCAACAACTCAGCCTTCTTGGCCCAGGAGTTTCCAGCAGAGCGGATTAGGCTCGATTTAGCGGCCTGGTCCTCTGCGTTAAGGCTTAGGGCGTAGAACCTAACAAGTCAGATCAGGAGTGAGAAGTGAGACAGGGTTGAGAAGTCTTACTTGGCTCCCTGGGCACAGATGATGTGTAGCAGGGCCTTCTCATCATCGAATTCAAACCCTTTTTCTAATTGCCGGGTGAAAGAGGGGCGATGAACAAAAGCAAAACACCGGAGCGGGTGAATATTGGCAAAATACTGGTCGACTACCGTGCGAAGGTTTTGGCCGGACGGGAGTTCTGGCGACACGAGCCTGAGACTTAAGTGAGCAATGACGTTACGATCGGGGTGCCTGCAATGGGCCTACCATGAGTGAATCGACAACTCCGTATCATCCGCAAAATCCACTGGCGGGTTGGTAGTGCTGGCGTCTGTGGTCGACGACCTCTGGAGATCGGACCGCGTGTCGTCGGTCTCTCGGGACCGGACCAAACTTGGCGACATGGAATCACCCATAGCGACCGAGGATTCGTGAGAGGTGTTCCTGCCATCGTCGGTCGACGCCGAGGTGGGCGCCTTGCTGAGGTTGCGGGCCCAGCGAGGGGCCGAGCCGCCGTCGTACAGGCATTCGAGATTCCGGGCGCTGCATCGCGAGCATTTCGGGCGGTCGCCGTCGCATTTGGTCTTCGATATTCGACAGTTGGTGCAGGAGCGGTAGGTCCGGATCTTCCTCAGCGACACGGGGACGGACCGACGACCAGATTTGGAGCCTTCATCGTCGACGCACTCGAGCTGGAGGCGCTCGCAATTGCGACACCCGTTGGCTCGGCCGTCGCATTTGACCTACACCGAGCACACCGAGATCAGCACTTGGCCGGCAGCGTTGAACGGTTTAACAGAAGTAATGCGGCTGGGGAAGCTTACCTTTCTTGCGCGACAGACTCGGCAGCCCATGGCGACACGATTTACCTCGAAAAACCTCGATTTTAGGAGTCGTGAGGACTTTGGCCCAGGTTGCGATGTTGCCAACTGAATTGCCCATGGCGAGCAGCCGATGGCGTGCGAGGTACCCAAGGCGCGAGGGCCCGTCACGCCTTCCTTCCCCGGGTCGCCGGCGCAAGCGGATGCGCCACGGCTTCGACAATCTCTGGCGCACTAGCCACATGAGCCACCCAAACCACTCCAACTTATCCTGTCGCGGCCCTTGTCACGACACTCTCGCGGCCCTGTCACGACCCTGTCCACTCGCGGGAAGTGGGCTCACGGCCCCCACTGCCAACGCTTGCAACGCTTGCAACGCTTGCAACGCTTGCAACACTTCTCTGCCAAAGCACGACATTCGTCATGAAGATGGCGATTGTCCCAGCCCACAGCAAGACATCCCACGCGCAGACCAGAAGCCACGCACAACAACCAGTGAATCGGATCTCGGCCTGCAGGTCGAAATTGCGCTGGACCATTCGTCTGAAACATATACGTAACCAATTACAAAGTCCAATCATCATTAACCTTTCCGCCTTGACAGTTGGTGAACCCAAGGGGAACCCCCACCCTCTCAGCTCCGAGGTTCCATCCACCTGCGCCCGTTTTTGGGTTGATAAAGGCCGATGAGGATTCGCCATCTTCCATTGAAAACCCACCATCCATCCTCTTCGGCCGAACCGGCCCTGCTTACAGCTTCGCCCACAGAGACCGGTTCATGCGCAGTCGCACTGTCGCCACCATGCCTCCAGACGCCAAAGCCAAGGAACCTGCGTAGAACATGGCTGGCCGATATGCTTGCAAGCCAGCTTCCGCTCCTCCGTACGCTTCGAGCAGGTAACCTGCAATAGGGGCGCCCTGGGATGACAAATCATCAGCTCGATTTCGCCAGAGCCGGGTGTGATAGCGCGAGGTTTCGACTTACCATCAAGTAGCCACCGGTCCAGCCGGTGAGGATCATGCTCATCGCAATGGCAACTCTCGCACTGCCAAAGACGTTGCTCACCACCGTCGGCATCGTCGAGAAGAACCCACCATTCGAAACTCCATTGACCAAGACAAATAATATCATCGGCCCCAGAGTCGTCGACGAAGGCCAGATGGCAAGCATACTAATGGCCGTCAAGACGAGGGATATGAACAGCGTGTTCAATGACCCGAACTTGTCGCAAGCAAAGCCACAAGCAATTCGGCCAAAGGCCGAGGCTAGGTTGAAGCCCGCAACAAGACCTGCCCCGGTCGTCGACGAAAACCCAAGAGACTTTGTGTACATAGGAAGAAAGAACGGTGGCACGAAGAGTGGAAAGGTTCCCAAAGCGCTGGCAAGGAAAACCAGAACAAACGTGAAGGACTTGAAGAGACGCCTAGGGAAGTCAGCACCATCATCCGGATTCCACCACGTTGCATGGCATACCACTCAATAAAACCCGGCGTGTGAGTCGGAACTCGCTCCTTGATCACCCAGGCGGCTGGCAGCCCGGTGGCTAGCGTAAGGAGTCCGAGGATGCGATACCCCCATGCGATGCTGAGCCTTTGGATCAGAGCATCAAGGGCAAAGCTGATGGTCGCACCGCCGAAGCCTGCACCAGCAAACATGAGACCGTTGGCGAGCCCGCGTCGTGTGCTGAACCATTGAGCAATCACTGCAAAAACAACCTATGTGGATTGGTTAGTCACTGAGAAACTTCGTCGTTCTGTCTTCAGGACTCACCACCGAAACCAAACTACATACTTGTCAGCCCAAAGCTCTATTTCGAGAGCAAGAAAGATCAAACAAACTCACCTAACACCAGTTCCCATCAGCACGCCCGAGGTGAAGAAGAGGGCCCCGATATTCTTAACAGCAAACGAACTGAGGATTTCGCTCCCGCCCATGACGGAGACACCCAAAACGGCAGTCCATCGCATGCCCAAGGCCCGCATCAATCTTGAATTCACGATTGCCAGCGCCGACATCAACGCCGCATCTAGCGACCCGATGAAGGAAAGCGTGGCGGGAGTCGACAGCCCGTCTTCAACGAGCGCCGTCTGCATTACTCCCCAGGCATATGTCGTGCCGACCGCCCACCATAGCAGGACGGCGCCGCCAGCGACGATGACCCATCCGTAACCGCCGTCGGGACAGTCGAGTCAGCGAGTCGGGAAGCTTGCAAGATCTCATCCGTAGACGCCTCAGCCCTAGATCCAGAGATGTAGGGACCCCGGACGGAACTCGGGACCGACGTCTCATGGAGTTCGATTGCGGTCGTGGAGGACATTTCAACGTCGCACAAATGAGAAAACGGGAGTGCTTTGAAACACAAATTGATGATATATGATAATACGAATCTACTACTACGAAGCCCAGGTGAAGAACTCTTCAACAACCATCGAGTCCGGTCCCGGCCCTGAACAAACGTGTGGGTCATGCGGAGTAAACATGGAGATGACTCGAAGAGCCCCGGGTTCGGTTTAGGAACTCGGCTCTCACCGTCGCTTTCCATCGGCGATAGTCCGATTAATGTTTTTCTTGGGTTTTGGCAGATTTCTCGAATTTGGTATGAAAGCGGGGTTACTTAACATTAGCGACGTGCCGAACACATAGACATGCTTCGTCCGCTATTTCTCTTGGTATTTCTGGAGTTGTGAAATTTCTGGTGGAAAGGCGGGGTAATTTTTTGGCATGGAGAGAAGAGCTGGGGATACCTGGTCGCACATGACTCCAAACCTATAACCAAGGCAAACTACTAGTTAAGTGACGGGGCAAACCTCTACAAATAGGCGAAACTAATTCTTCAAGTGAATTTGGCCTTATTCATACTTCACGTTAAGAACACTATGTGGACGTACTTTACTGGCACGAAGCTTCGTTCGAGATTGAGCTACCCTGGACCAAGACTAAAAAAGGGACCAGGCCATTTTTTCCCCAGCTGCTAATAGGTATTCACGAACAAGGAATCAGAGACCTAAGACCGAGTGTCTTAAACTTCGAGAATATTTTTCTTAAAATCATCGATCCACCTACATATAGTTGGAAACCCGGGTGAGCGATATCATTTTTTTGTGAAGCTGGGTTGGATAGTTAATGGCCGATGAGCCGAAGTGGTACAGCAGCGTATCAGCAAAGAACCACGCTACGAGAGTTTAACATGTTCAAGACGATAATTAAAGCTACCTTAGTTGAAGTAAAAGTATACTAGTAAGTTGCGATCAGGCCACCCCTCTAGGTCGATGTCTTCCAGGTTGGTTGTTTCAACGGTACGCCAACTTAGTACTTTGAGTCATCATCCCCAGCAGTTCACCACAGGCCGGTCTGACTCATAGTAACCAATCACTCTTCTAGCAATTGTCAATAAATATGGTATTCTATATCTCTCTCAATGCGACTTAGACTGCGAGGCTTGACCGATGCTGCTTATCTGTGGCGTGTCATGGTGTTATCTGCCGCCGAGGTGACTGCGGATAAAGTCTGAGCTTTTGCGGTGTATGACATCGCAGCCCCTCCCCCACCAACACCAACGATCTCCCGACATCTGCCCAAATAACCCCACCATAAAACTCCAACACACAGGTCTCTAGGACGTCACCACCGCACCGAGAATCTCGAACGAACGAACGAACCCTGTCTCGATTCAGCCATGGCCGACCCCGTCGCAGAGATCACCGAGGCCACTGTCAAGCTCGTCCTCGACGACTTGACGGGGGAGATGGTTACGAGGAACGAGCTGAAGAAGCGCACCCAGAAACGCGCCAAGAAGGCCGCCAACCAAGCTCGCTCAAAGGAGGCCGCCGAGCAGCGAGAGAAGAACCCCCAGGCTGCAGCCCCCAAGCCCAAGGCCGCCGAACCGACACACCTCGACCCCGATGCCATGTTCAAGCAGGGCTTCCTGAACGAGGTTTACAAGGAGCGATCTGTGAAACCCGTCATCACTCGATTCCCCCCGAGCCGAACGGTTATCTGCATCTGGGACATGCCAAGGCTATTGCCATTGACTTTGGGTTTGCCCGTTATCATGGCGGTCAGACGGTAAGCTGCACTTTTCCCAGGCTTTGTCGTGACTAGAGGAAGATGGCGATGGAAGCTAACCAGACGATAGATTCTTAGGTCCGTTACCGCGCCAAGCGTACACGATTGATGCGACTGACAGAATACAAGGTTCGACGATACCAACCCAGACGAAGAGGAGGAGGTCTACTTCGAATGGATCATCAAAATTGTCAAGTGGTTGGGTGAGTCATCGTGTTGGCATTCCTCAACGAAACCGCAGCCCTGACTCTCCATGTGTGCAGGATTCACCCCCACCGCCATTACATACTCGAGCGACTACTTCCAGAAGCTCTTCGAACTCGCCAAGGAGCTTATCAAGAAGGAGAAGGCCTACGTCTGTCACTGCAACGAGGCTGAGATCAAGCTTCAGCGTGGAGGCAAGGAGGGTAAGGAGGGCCCTCGATACCGCTGCAAGCACGCCGAGCAGGACGTCGAGACCAACTTGAAGAAGTTCCAGGACATGCACGATGGAAAGTACGAGCCTCAGACTGCGTTTCTCCGCATGAAGCAGGACATCGAGAGCGGCAACCCTCAGATGTGGGATCTGGCTGCCTACCGAATCCCCAAAAAGAAGACCCAGCATGTCCGAGCCCCCGAGTGGAAGATGTTCCCTACCTATGATTTCACCCACTGCCTGGTCGATAGCTTCGAGAAGATTACCCACAGTCTGTGCACGACTGAGTTCATTCTGTCCCGAGAAAGCTACGAGTGGCTCAACAAGTCCCTCGAGGTCTATGAGCCTATGCAGCGCGAGTTCGGTAAGCACTTCGACTCTCCCCAACCCGAAAGTTAACCCATAATCCCGTCGCAGAACTGGAAGAGAAACGCATCTGCAACATGAATAGCTGACCATCTACCGCATAGGCCGACTCAATGTCAGTGGAACCATTATGAGCAAGCGAGCTCTGAGGAAGCTCGTGGAAGGCGGTATCGTCCGAGGCTGGGACGACCCTCGACTCTACACTCTTATCGCCATTAGACGCCGAGGTATCCCTCCCGGTGCCCTTTTGGCCTTTGTCAACGAGCTTGGTGTCACCACGGCCAAGACCGTTATCCAGATTGTCCGCTTCGAGCAAACCGTTCGTCGCTACCTCGAGTTCACGGTGCCCCGCCTCATGCTGGTCCTTGACCCTATCCCCGTCACCATTGAAGACCTCGAGGAGACCCAGGAAGTCGATGTTCCCTACTCACCCAAGGACCCCAAATTCGGAACCCATAAGGTGCGCTTTACTAAGACAGTCTACATCGACCGAAGCGACTTCCGTGAGGATGACATCAAGGGCTACTTCCGTCTGGCCCCTGGCAAGACCGTTGGCCTTCTCAACGCTCCCCACCCCATCAAGGCCACCTCTTTTACCAAGGACGAGGCAACTGGCAAGGTCACTGGAGTTACGGCCGTCTTCGACAAGGAGACCAAGCCCAAGACCTACATCCAGTGGGTGCCCGATAACTCTATCAAACTGGAAGTCCGCATTCAGAGCCCCCTGTTTAAGTCGGACGACCCCACGACGGTGGATGGTGGATTCATGAACGACATCAACCCCGACAGCGAGACCGTCTATACCGAGGCCCTGATTGAGGAGGGCTTCAACGAAGTTCGCCAAAAGGCTCCTTGGCCGGTCACCGCAGGCGAGGAGGGCGGCGATAGCGGGCCCGAGACTGTCCGATTCCAGGCCATGCGTGTTGCTTACTTTGTGAGTACTCCTGTCTGTATGCTCGCCGAAATGACTAACCGATTTGCAGGCTATGGACTCTGACAGCACGGATGACAAGATTGTGCTCAACCGGATTGTATCCCTGAAGGAGGATTCCGGAAAGAACTAGATGCCCACTACAAAGATAGAATAGGTAGTATACTAAACGCCAACGACGAAAAACATACATATTGGCCATACAACTCATGGTGACTCCAAGCTTGACTCCTTTCTAGTCATCACCAGGTGAAAGCTCCACTCTTGTACCCTTCCAAAGACTGGCCGAATATTCCTACAAGTATTGGAATTCATTTGGGTTTCTCCGTTTCGGTGTCGAAATCCTTCCAGAGCCAGCATATCCCCCAGTCGTTGCTGCTGCCAGCGGATGCGAGAACCTCAGTTTGCTGTTTTCCCTTGCCTTTGTCAATTTATTTGCCCTTGCCGATGCAGTTGCCGTAATCAATTCGTTTTCCATGATCAACGCCTTCATCAGTGTCGACGTAGGTCGCGCTATGTCGACGTTTTGCAAGAATAGCGTCGGGATCCTGAGTCCCACGTTCTCTCCCGTAGTTCGATGGCCTCTTCCCACATCCATTCTCTTTCCCGACTTAGCGTAGATTGCTAGTCTAGAAACTGCCCTCCCGTGATAGGCGCCTTGGGGAGGTCGGCTTTGATGAGCCCCTTTCCACGGACTAGCACTTCGTTGACATATGGCATCAATTTAGAGATCAGGGGCGTGTTTTCTACGCCGAAACTCGGGATCTCTTTGTAGAGGATAGCCGTTGTCTTTGCTACGTATTCTACTGCTTGGCCGCTTCTTTGAAAACTCCTCTGGAGTACCAGCTACACCAGCGGATGCAACGTAAATGTCTTACCCTCCGTTCCGCCACCAAGGCGGGACGTAGTGGGTTGTAAAGAAGGGCTATTATTAGATGCGAGCGAGATTGGCAGACGAAGGATCTCAATGGGCCAGTCCGCTACTTTAAGACGATCCGTATATTGATAAAGTAAAAATGTTGTTCAAGCCACTGTAGTTGTGTCTTTGAGCAACATATCGGAATATCGTAGCTAGCCCTCTTTGCTCAGTCCGTCTAGGACCTCGAAGCATAGCTTCCGGGCCGAGACCTGACCGGCTCGGTTCAGATCCATAGCTTTCTTGACAATACTGGGACTAAGCACCCCTAGAATTTCTGTATGAAGCGGCTTCAAGGATCCATTGTTGAGTAGCGTAGGGATTTGATCATATAGCTCTACGCTGAGCTTGTGATCCTCCATGTGGACCTAGACGAAGGAGAGATTAGTAAACATCGAGTGATAGCAAGAATCCCAAGGCCAGGGTCGACTTAAAAGTCTTCAGAAAACTTACAGGCCAATGTGCCGAGCCGCGATATGTGTGTGGTGTAGGAAATCCTGTGAAAACAAAGACGTCCGTGACGTTGATGTTTTGCGGAACATCCTGCGTATTAGCCTTGCCAGGTCGGACTGTACACAGTGCTCCTGGTCGGGTTCCGATTACTCGTGCGGCCGTCGCTGAAGACGTAGCGTTGCCAATAGTATCAAAGACGTGGCTTAGCTGGGGCAAGGCGGCCTCGAGCTTGGCGATGACGTCCTCATCACGATAGTCGAAGACATGCGTCGCCCCGGCTCGCTTTGCTTGTTCAAAATTGCGAGGGCTGCAGGTGGTTGCAACGACGAATCCATTCAGGCGTGCCAGTTGAATGGCATAGTAGCCAACGGCAGCTTTTGACAATCAGTTAGTATAGAGGTCGGACTTGAGTATGGAATGGCTCACAGCTTCCTCCCCAGACTAAGAGCTGGGGTTTCTGAGCAGACGCATCCCGACTCAGCGCCAGGCAATCTTTGGAAAATAGAGCAAGCCAGGCAGTGTTGAGCGCTAGTGGGATGCTGCAAGCTTGAGCGTTTTCCAAGGTGGTTGGGACTTTGTATGAAAGGCGCTCATCGGCGATGGAGTATGTGCTGTGGCTATTAGTGAAAATGTCGCATACTTTTGGCCGATGTGACTCACGAGTATGCTCCGAGACCTTTGATCTCTCCTACCATACACAAAAAGTCAGTAATTATGAGGTTGAGCGGCTCATCGTGGAGGCCGTACCGCCCCAGACCAAGGCGGCGACTCTATCGCCGGGCACCAGCTTGGTGACGCTGGGATGCGTTCGGGTGACGAGGCCGGTGAACTCGCAGCCCAAGACGGCACCGTCGCCGAATGCATTGAGGTCGAATGCGAGCCCTATGCTGTGTTAGGGTATCGTAATGTTTAGATAAAGATGACTGTGAAGCATACGGTCCGTCGGGTTGAAGGCGGCACATTCGACCTTGACGCAGACTTGGTGTTCTTTCAGTGCGGGCAGTTGAGTCTCTTCGATGAACAAGTCGGTGCCCCGCTGGACGAGGGCTGTGGTAGTTTCAGAAGCCATGTTGGGCTTTGCGAAGTGTGGTTGGTTTTCAGACTGTCGTTGGAAGAACATCCTGCAATTACTGACGAAGAGGTTCTACGGACCCTTTAATACCCCCGCTCGATGGCCCCTCGCCCGAACCTCCGCATCCCGGGATCTACTCCAGCGTAGCGCGCCGCAGCATTATATCGAGCTCGGATACTTGCACGCAAACTACATCATCAGTCAATGTTAACTGCCGTGGATGTCAAGCTTCCCGTTCTTCGGCGGGCTGTGCAAGGTTGCGCCGCTCATCTGGAAGAGGCCGGAGTCGATAAATTTGGTCATCTCTTTCACGTGAGTTCTGGTTCTGCCACCGTTTCAAAGAAAAATCCGGGGTAAGACCTGGCATCTAGATCTTTCCTAAACAGCTTATGCACCGGAAACGTCTCTATCTCGCCTTGACTCGCATCCACACCGATTATCACGCCCAAATCCACGCCCTACTACACGCCTTCTCCACGTCCAAATTTGACGCCTTCAGTTACATTGCGCCCTTTCATGTGTCCTTCCATGCGCCCTTCCATGTGTCCTTCCATGCGCCCTTCCATGTGTCCTTCCATGCGCCCTTCCATGCGCCCTTCCATGCGCCTTCCATGCGTCCTTCCATGCGCCCCTTCAATGCCTAACTTAGTGCCGCCCAACAAACTACATCTGCATTGGGTACTCCTCCTGTAACAGCACCCATCCATCGTGATGACCTAGACCAAAGTCCAATCTTGTCCTGTGCTACGCTGAACAAGAGCCGCACGTTGGCAAGTGCTCAACACTATTCCCTTCGTAATTCTTCATCATACTGATGATCTCAAGAATCTACCTTGGTCTACTGAAGTTGAATGTTGATGTGCAATTGGTTGCCCTTGGACATTCGATTGCGACTTCTTTGGCTTAAACTAGACTTACATTTAAGGGTCGAACGGGAGAGACAGAGAAAAGACTCCCTTTGCTTGAAAACAAGCACATTTATCTTGACGAAATCCTGTAACTAACTTTCTATGCCGTACCTCTTGTATCCCTCTCCTAATCGGATAACTCTGCCTCTACCCGCACAAGGCGCTCCTCCAGTTCCCGTGCCACAACCTTGATCAATGAATCGTCCACGATGCCGTGCTGCCATGTTATAGTCATCGTCAGAGGGCCTCCTCGAATGCTGACACAGTTGAACCCAATCGCCGGGCCCGCAACCATGCCATTTTGCGTGAAGATCAAGCGCTCAAGCGCCAGAGGACCATCCGCGGACAGCCGGTTCTCCACAGCGCCTAGGTTCGAGAGCTCATAGGTATTATGCCTATTCTTCCCCTCCAGGTCCAAGTAGTGCGCCCGCAGGTCTTGGATTTGGGTGAGGTTCGCAAGATAGCTGCCTCGAGGAAACCGCTTCAGCTCTGCAGCGATGTCGTAGCCGAAGTCCCGCGCAAGATCGACCACGTGCTGGTGCTCGGCGCTGGAGTGCGGCTTGCTCTCCCGAATAGCATCCAGCCTTGTACCGGGGATATGCGTGGACATGGATCCAGCGTGATCGACGATGTCCCGCGGGCTCACCTTTGTAAATCCACGGAGCGAGTAGGGTGTGCCTGCGCGCAGGCCGGGAGCTCCCTCGAGGGCTCTGCATAGACAGGTGCAGATGAGAGCGTGAAGGTAGCTTGCCATGGAAACTTTGTTCTGTTTGCAAAGTTG
Organism: Neonectria sp. DH2; assembly: GCA_003934905.1. Classification (NCBI taxonomy): domain Eukaryota; kingdom Fungi; phylum Ascomycota; class Sordariomycetes; order Hypocreales; family Nectriaceae; genus Neonectria; species Neonectria sp. DH2. The sequence goes on along the minus strand of RQWH01000009.1, from coordinate 1,284,885 downwards.
GAGGACCTGGGACACTTGGTGTGAAGGCATGGTTATCATCTGAATCCTGGACTTGAAGTTGTCCACGGAGATGACGCCGCCCGTCCAGACAAGGTCCTTGGTGCCGCCGGCTTCACTTGTCGCTGCTCCAGCCAAGTCAATCAAGTCCTCGACTGGACGAGGAGGATCGATGATTCCGTCTATAGCCATCGGCCAAGTAGGTCCACCAGTCATTGTGGAAGCTTTCTCCAAGTTGTCCATCATGGCGGTATGGAAGGCGACACCACTGAGCCCATCAGCAATAGCGTGGTGCGCTAAGAAAGCAACGTCTACCCTCAAACAGGATTGAACAGGTATATCTGTATCGTTTCCACTGGGATCTGCGCCATACTGCATAATGATTATCTTCCAGGCCGGTTTGTGGGAAGGCCAGAGCTCTTCGTGGGCGAGTTCAAGTTTGCGACAGAGAATGGCATCTCTGGCTGCTTCGGGTTCTACCACATGGGCGTCTTGGGTTTCGATGTATTCAATCACGTCATCGCGGTTAATAATATCCACCTGTTTGAATCCCGTAGTGAGATTGTCATCTGTTTGGTCTGTGGGCGCATAACAGAGGCCCGGATGCTGTCTGATGGTCGCCTGTAGACAATGCTCGAGGGTGTTTTGCAACCAAGGCTTCGGGCGCTGACCAGCGGGTAAATTCAAGGAGTAGACGGCTGTTACGCCTACCGATCGGTATAGTTTGAGCGAATGTGCGACAGAGTAGTATTTCCCCAGAAGGCCTTCGACAATCCACATTAGAAAATGTTCACATGAGCAATAGAACCTGGCTCGCTTGTCCCAGTCGTAGAGCAGAAGCCAGCGGCTATGACAGAGAGACAAGATGGCTGTTGAGGAAAAGAAAAGGGGAACGCACCGAAGTCCAGTGTCTGCTTATCTGACATGTTGTAAGTGCTCACTGAAAGACAAATGAGGAGACAAAGTTGGGAAAGCCATTCGCGTAAAGGCGCAGCTGGAGGGGTACTTATAGAAATGCAAACGGAGGAAAGAAGTGCTTACTGGCAATCTATACTTAATTCACTCGTTGTGCATGAGGATGACGTAACTACGTATTTTATCGTATAGGTAGCTACTTGAACAAGCCTGTTTGCGGGGTGATGCGCATGTCTACAAACATCCCAGGGGTAATTACTAGGTAGGTCTAATAAATATTCTTCAACTACAACACTCCACTCGTGAGACTTAACTCCGTACATTATATCCCTTAGCCAGCCCTTCAGCAACGTCGCATACGTCGCATCTGCGCCGTCTCAGTTCATGGGAATGTCCAAGTCCCGACCCCAACATGAATGATCAAAACCGGCGAGATAAAGAACTATCATCAATTTCTGTTAGTCTGGAGCGGGCCAGATCGAGGACCGACTGCCTCATCACTCCCTCGAGGATAATATTGTCTGTCAAAGGCGCGGTAAGAGGCGGCGGGAGAGATGGCCATGTCGCCAAACGGCTTTAGTTCAGGAGCTTCCCAACCGTGCTTAGCAGCCCACCGACAGATCACCATGTTACTGCAGCAGACGTTCTGCGCCCATTGTTCTGTGGACCCGTGCTCTGGGACTGGATGCAGTACCTCGGAGGGTGTAGAAGAGTTGCATTAGCTTGAGCGCAACCACAGTGGATTTGGCTCGTTTCGGAGGCTCTCCTACGAAAGTAGCAATGTTATATGCTCATTTACGGGCTATATGTGAGGGAGGGAGGGGAATTATGTTCTACAGTCTCTGCGGCACCCCTGAAAACAAATCCATCATTTGCAATAGTTCTCCCCATCGAGCATCTTTCTGAACCTCAATATTTCCTTCTGGAGTCATGACCTTGTACTCATCCGGCTCCGTCGTCCCATACGTATAGTCCTCTTCGTTGTGTACAAACGCCCTTAGGTCACGGATCCAGTCGTCCATCAGTTGCCGTTCTGCGCTTGTTGGACCGTGCATGATCGAGTAACTAGAACATGATTGATTGTTAGTGCTGTCACTGCATACAAGTCTGAAGGCGGGGAAATAGTATGGGAAAGGGATACGAAGATCGGGACGACTCACTTCCAGATTGGCCGGTCCATGGCATGGCTCACTCCCAGCGAGGCTGGAGCAACATCCTCTGTGATGAACGAGAGCCGATATGCGATTTGGTAGCGCCAGACGTCTTTTATATCTACTCCATTATTTAGGAGATTGTTGACGAGATATCGCGATGGCGCTCTGACCTGGCCATCAGCAACGATACGCCCGAACAATTGCTGCCACCCGCGCTTGTCCACCGAAGAAGGGAAGGAGTAGTTCTGTAGAAGACGCTTGGTCGTTGAGGGAGGGTAGTAGTTGGAAACTTGCATCTGCAGCGAATGCAAGTTCGCGTCCGGCCCATTGGTGACAGCGTACAAGGTATCCTCGTTCAAGACCTCGCCGATGAAGAGCCTCAACCCGCGTCTCTTGAATTCAGCTGCGAATGAACCGTCGCGATAGTGCTCGAAGATCCCCGCATGGATGAAATTGTCATCTGTCACGGGACGGAAAGTATGATGCTCGAGCTTCATGATGCCTGCGGTGAGATCTCGCGCGCTGAAGCCTCGCAACGCGCGCAGCTTCCCAGCACCATCTAACGATGCTGGAACTCCAAAATGCTCACACAGCTCGTCGAATTGCGGCTCGCATTCCTGCAGTGTCTTGGGCTGCGTGGGAATAGCGTTCGAGTACATCACCAACCGTCGGAAATGGCCATCAGATCCGCTTCGGAAGTCATACAGCGTCTGAGCGAGCACTGCGTATGCGCCCGCGCTGCGCCCAGCCAATATGACGTTGCCCGGGTCGCCGCCGAAGGCAGCAATGTTCTGCTGTACCCAGTCCATGGCGAGGCGCTGGTCCCAGAGTCCGTAGTTTCCTGCCTCCTTTCCCCTAGATTCTTCGCGCAGCGCACAGCCGGCGAGGAACCCAAAGACGTTCAACCGATACCCTACGGCGACGAAGACGGCGTTGAGCTTACCCGTGGAAAGGAGCTCGGTGGGATCCATGCCTTCGTCCTGGCTTGGGTCGCCTACTTGGAACCATCCGCCATGGAGCCAGATTATGACGGGCCATTTCCGGTTGAGGGCTTTGGGGTCAGGAACCGGGGTCCAGATGTTGAGACGCAGGCAGTCCTCGTCGTAGGTATGCTTGGGAATGTGTTCACTGACGGTACTAGAGTAATTGGCCTGGGGACATACAGGCCCAAATCTGGTGGCGTCGTAGGGAGTGCCGTCCGGTGCGGAATAGCTGTGAGTGTTTGGGAGAGGCTGGGGTTTGCACCATCTCAGCTCGCCGACGGGGGGTTGAGCATAAGGGACGCCTGCGAATCTGCGTGATTTCAAGTCTCTCTGAAGGCCTTTGATGCTCCCGGCATTGCCTGGGAGGTCAACATGGCACTCCGATGTAGTGTAGGAAATTGAGTTTCCCATGGCGACTCTGAAAGTCCGAGTCGATAATACTGCGGTGGAAATGGAAACTGATGTGAAATTCTGCAGTGTAGAAGAACGGCGTAGTACCATACAATGAGAAAAGAGGGATGAGAAAAGAGAGATTGCCGAACATCAAACAAAGAAAATCATCAAGTGCATATCTCCTTCGGGGGTTCAGACCCATAGCACCGTCACCCCCGAAGAATGGTTCAAACGGGAGCATTATTATCTGTGACGATGTATAACAGGGGAGGCTCTTTGGCTGCTAGATGCTGGTTCGCCAGTTTAATCGACGACCACCCGGACCATGTGTAGCGTGGCGATAAGAAACTGTGGAAGCTACTAGCAAAAGTGGAACGCTTTGGATGCAAAGCTCAGGATCACCCTTGACCTTTATCTATCCTTACATTGTACGTGTGGATCAGGGTGTGCTGATGTAGGTAGGTAGGTTTAGCATCCTCATCTATTAAACAATGGTACATACCTTAACACGCCTCTTTATGGCTTAATGGCGAAAAGCAGCAAGATCTAGAAATTTAACATATACTAACTTATTAAATATAACATGGCTCATATGTGAGTGTAATGTATAACTTAGACGAGTGGAACACTTCCTTATTGTAACAGGCTGGCTCCTGACATTGTATTAGCAAGTAGGGTGCCACGGATTAATGTTCGGGGCGCCTTAGCAAGTTGCTGCCCCGCTAACTGGGATTGTCGCATATCTAAGTGCGACCGCATCCGGAATCAATGAATTAATCAATCGATCTCCTCCATCCAGCAATCCCACGCGGGATTCAGGACCTTGCATGTAACGCTCCACACTCCGCACTCTGTTCTCCACACTCAACTTCAAGCCTGTCTGGATTCTGATGGCGTCCTCATGGACCATGCCGAGGATGTCTCTACCCGCCCTCGTCGGCGTGTCGAGCGCGGAAAGCGGTCGAAGACCGGTAAGTGCACGGCCCGATTCCTTTGTCTTTGTTGTCGCAGTCATACACCCCGATTCTTGGTCTTGATTGATGAGACTGGGTATCTGTAGGTTGCCGGACCTGCCTTAACAAAAGGGTAAAATGCGATGAGCAACATCCGCGTTGTGGACGCTGCAATCGTCTTCAACTGCAGTGTGAATGGGCACCCCCGATACCGCCGCTGGCGTCGAGAAGACGCGGTCTGGGGCCTATCAAGGAACGAAGTTGCTGGGTGCCACAGCCACTTTGCCGAAAAACACCAGCGATAATGTGTCAAGGCAGAAGAAGGACGGTGATCCTTTGATGGAAGTTGCTTCGCCAGAAAACATCCTGATCCCGTCTCCCGCTCAACCAGGTGCCGAGGCGCCGTCCGAGCTTATTGATTCAACCCAAGTCCTGGAAGCGTCTAATTCCATCGATCTCGACATTGAAGTTACTCTACCGCCTTCTACTCCCACGCAGATGGATAGTGATACGTGTCTACCCTCCAGCGACATCACCTCAGACATACTCGCACCCCCCAGCCAACCTCCCAACCCCAGCAACCAACATCATCATGACAGCAACGATCGCCTCTACGCCAATGTACAACTCCCATTATCCCTTTTGATCCCCTCCAACTTCCTCGCGGCCGCCTCCACGTCACTCTCCTTTGCTACCGCGGAAGACCACGCCCCATACATCAGTAGCAACGACACGGACGCCGTGACCTTCCATCGCATGGTCTTCGCCCCGTTGAAATCGGCGCGGACTGCGTCTCAGCCGGCGCACTCCGTCTTCCTCAATCGCGCGTTTAAGCATCGTATGGCCCTGCACTTCCTCCTCGCCGTCTCCCACAGCGAACTCGCCATCCACCACGGCCATGGCGTCCTCCCGCCGCAGGAATCCTGCTTGCATTTCCAGCGCGGCTCGCAGCTCTTCATCCAATCGCTTGAGCCCTTCGCACCCGCCGACCACATCGGCATGATGCTCTCCTTCCTGTACATGTACATGTTTTGGATGCGACGTGACCCGCTCGACCTCGAGATGCTGCGAGAACTCAGCGCCTCCATCCTGATGTACGTAAAATTCCATGGCGTAGACGAGCTCTGCGCCAGCACCAACGTGCCCGGGAAAGGGGGTTTATCCGCGTCGGACCGGGTGCTGCTCTCGCGGATCTTTACGTATTTATACGACCGGGACGGGTTCTGCAGCTTCTTCGGCTGCGGGGGTTTGTTTGCCAGCTACGTCAACGAGAACGACGACAAGAGGCGCCAAATCTGGGGGCTGTCGCGTACAGCGTTTCTGTGGTCGGGCAGCGAAGAGTCTTTGGCGTCGCAGGTGCCAGAGGTCCAGGACGCTGCAATTCTAGACACGTATTTCCATCTAATTATGATTCATCATGAGATCAATCGTTATAGTCAAGGCAGCGAGGTGCAGACGCTGGGATTGGAAATGGGGATCCAACGACGACTGGATTGGGTTCGAGAGGTAGGATCTGCGTCTTCAGCTTCCCACTGTACACATGTAGGTGGCTGTGTGTTGACAGGTCTACAGGAATGTTCCTCTCTTTTCGGTCTTGTTGCCGACTACGAGCGAGAAGCTTGCTCGCCGCCCCTTATGGCCCTCGTGACAATCACGTTCTTCCATGCTCTCCAGATTTACCTGCATCGCAGCCGAAACTCCGCGTTTGGCGAGCTCCCCGTCCCTCTCGAGGTGCAGACGGCCCTGAGCGAGTTGGTGAGAGCCGCATACTGCACCATGGCCAGGGGCCTGTGCAGCTGCTGGAACGGTTCCAATGGGCGCTGCTGATTGCGGGGATTGAGACACATGATCCAGTGCATCGGGCTTGGGTTGCCGAGAATATTTCGGATCCTGGCATAAAGAAGGCCTTCTCTGTAACCCAGGCGGCTAAGGGAATGTCGTCCATTTCGATGCGGGCTGTGCGGCAGCTCGTCAATGGGCCGTGTCGGGAGAGGGCTTAGATAAGGTGTGGCAAGATTAGAAGAATACTCAGGTATCGAATCAATGGCTGCCTGTTGTCATGTTGGTGCAAGTTCTGAGAATGAAGCCAAGCCCGTAATCAAGATAGCAACCTGCGAAATGCCTGCCATCACACGGCCCATCGGCTCATTGTTTTGGCTCCGCAAAGTCCCACCATCTCTCGTCGATTAAACAAGCCAACCACACGCCGTCGCCACGTCTGGGGAAGCGATCCAATATTTGGGCTAACGATACGCCACGCGGGGAACTGCAGGTGGATCTGGGATAGGAGCTTATTCGTATCTGGGCTATTATCTCGCTGATGATAAGCGACTCATATTTTGCATGCATAGACTCAGCATATATTAATGGTCGTCCTGTCCATCGTCGACCAAACCAAATGACCAACCTCAATCGACTCTCAGACTCCTTGAGTTATCCAGCCCCAGTACTCAAACATTCTTCGATATGGATGAAAAGATCCAGCACCTCGTCGATGCCGACACCAATGCCAACCCTCCACCCAGCGAGGTCGGCGGCTCCAAAGAGATAGGCATAACTGCTACGCTTGAGCCCGCCGATGAGAAGAAGCTGATTCGCAAGATCGACATGCGGTGCGTGCTACCATGACCGTCGTGACGACGATGAAAAGTCGCCGGGCTAATATCAATACTCCAGTCTCATGCCTCTTTTGATTGTCAGCTATGGCCTCCAGTATCTGGACAGTAAGCTACCGACACTTCCCTTCGCGTCTCCCTCATGATTGCTCATTGGGTGTAGAGACCAGTTTATCATACAGCGCGATTCTTGGCCTGACAGAAGACCTGGTATGATCATTGCCATCTCCATGGCCAACAAGATATCGACTGACCGCGACAACAGAACCTCGCTGGCCAGCAGTACAGTTGGGCATCGAGTATTTTCTACATCGGCTACCTCTGTGCTTCGTACCCGATCTCTCTCGGCTTTGTGAAATTTCCTCTGGGCAAATATCTTAGCGTGCTCATGTTCGATCCCCCCAGTGTCTTGATGACTCGTTTATTGTTGTTTTTGTTACTGACTCGGTATAGTTTTATCTGGGGTATCGTGTTGACCCTACACGCTGTTGCGTCCAACTTTGCCAGCCTTATGGTCCTCCGAGCGCTCTTGGGCGCCTTGGAGAGCGCAATCAGTCCAGGCTTCTCCCTCATTACTGGCATGTGGTATACTCCACACGAACATGTCTCGCGTCACTCGTTCTGGTTCGCAGGAAATGCCTCAGCCAGTCTAGTTGGGTCAATGGTTGCCTACGGCATTTTGCACTACCAGGGGAGCTTTTCCAAATGGAAGGTCAGTACTTCCTTCCCGCCTTTCTCGCCTCTTCTTTCGTGCTAACTGTGATAAGATGCTCTTCATCATCTTCGGCCTCTTAACTATCGCGTGGTCTTTCGTTTTATACTCCTTCTTACCCGATTCTCCCGAAAACGCAAAGTTTTTGACCTCCTCGGAGCGCGAATTTGCCTCCCTCCGCCCCAAGAAGTTCCAGAAGACCACACAAACAAAGAAATGGGACCGCGGCCAATTTTTCGAAACGCTGAAAGATATCAAGACGTGGTGGTTTTTCGTGTTCTCGTTTGTTATTTGCGTTCCCAATGGAGGAACCACCAGCGTAAGCAGAATCTTTCGCTTTGATGTTCATAGGGATTTGTTTCTAACTGCTCTACCAGTTCAACACGCTCATCATCAAAGGTTTCGGCTACAATGAGTTCGAAACCATCCTGATGGGCCTCCCTGCTTCTGCATTTCAGCTTCTCACTGTCATTCTCGTCGCCGTATTTACCTCCAGCATTCGGAAGTCCCGCCATATCGCCCTCGTCCTCACCTTCCTCATGGCCACTGCAGGTATTCTCATGGTCAAGCTCCTGCCCTCGACCGAGAAACTGTCCCGTCTCGCTGGCTTCTGGCTGGTCATGGCCGTTGCCCCCGCATTCCCTCTCATGCTGTCCTTGGCGTCGAGTAATACCGCAGGCTTCACAAAAAAGTCGACCGTCATGGCCGTGATTTTCTTGGGATATTGTGCTGGAAATCTCAGCGGCCCGCAGTTTTTTATCAGTAGCGAGGCGCCGAACTACCACGTACGTTGACTTCATATGGGTTTTCTCTTCCCGCCGGCAAGAGGCTAACTAAAATCAGACGGCTTATACTACAATTTTGGCTTGCTTTGCTATCACAATCGTCTTGGTGATTGTGATGAGATTATATCTATCTTGGGAAAATGGTCGCCGAGATAAGGAGCAAGGGGTGCATATCGATCCGGAGGAGATCCGTCACGTGGATCTCGAGACCGATGGGGACTTGCTTAATGTGGATGTGACGGATATCCAGAACAAGAGTTTCAGGTACATCCTGTAAAGGAATAGACGGGGCTGTCTGTCGCCTTAGGTTTCAGATTTGGGAATTTTAACAGTGGTTAAAAGCATGCAGTTAAAGTTATTTCTATGTGCAGCATCGGTAGGAGGCAGAGGGTAGTGATGAAAGGAATATCATAACTTTTAGAACTGATATAATCAACTAAACCTGCCTCGCCTTACCCTTGTATGCACGCTTTGCAGTGGCATTCTCTCTCTCCTGGTCTTTTAATACGTTTTTGCGACAATGAGTGAGGAATGCTATAGCCCAATTCCTACCAATTAACTCACACTAAATGTAGTTGTGAATCAACTTGAAGGGGTGGGTGGGTGCTGGTTATTTGCAAACTGCGTCACCTCCATCAGACCAAAAGTGTCGCATCTATGTGCAACATATAGATCTATATATTGTCGCCAATCCCAATTCAGGCCGGATGCAGTCATGTAACTTGCCATCACGACGTTATAGAAGCTGCCGCTATTTTAGATAGCAATTAAAGAGACTGTAGAGGGAGTTGTATTATATTAGAATAGCTCCCCAGTATTGCGCTCCACTTCGTCTATGGATAATTGACCCCATCCCCCTCAAATCGGAGACCGTCCATGTGCTTTGTAGGATGATAGGGACGAGCGTTTCTTCTCACCCATCGCACAATATCGTAAGGGACTTCTGGCTAAGGATTGATTGGTGAGTAGGTCACTCAATTGCGAACGTCTTGAGATCCCTGCGTGAGCCGTTCCATGCGTTGTGCCTGATACCTTTGCTTGCTCTCTTCAAACTGTGCTAATTATTGCTTGAAATGAACTCTCTCTGAAATCAGCCTGTGTTTATTTAAGTCGACGCTTTTCTGTATTGCTTGCTCTTTCGCGTGGCTTCTCAACGACAACTTTCCCGAGTTTCGCTCTTGCAGCTCGTTCTGACGACGCTTTCCCAGTTTCATTCAGACTGATTGATATCTTTCATCGTTAGAACCGATCATTTCCAACCCAAAGTTAAGTGATTAAAAGGTGAGGTTGAAAAATAAAAGACAAAAAGACGAAAAAAAGAACTGAGGTCCTAACCAGGTTCGAACTGGTGTCTTTGGAAGAATTTTTGATGGGTAATCAACTGTATTTGGTTAGTGACTGTTTAGTCGAGACAGTGGTTTGTCTGTAACTTACAATCCAACGTCCTGACCACTAGACTATAGGACCCACGCTGAGGTGGATGGTTGACTGCAACCTCGAAAATCCATACTATACACTGCCGAATGCGACCAAAGCATAATGAGCCAGGAGACACAGCTCGTATCCTGCAACGCGCACATAGCGGGCTGGATAGGACGACAGGAGCATCTTGTCCACCACTTCAAGAGCGGGGCGGACATGAAGGATTGGCAGGGAGACCGTGGCTTTGATGAGTACATTGAGAATCTTGTTGATAACGACCTGTGCGGCGTTCAGGATCGGCGACGAACGCAACACGCTGGAGTCCTTCTCGGTGTCTCAAGCAGCCCATGTCTCAGACTTGGATGTAGGCTAACAAGAGACACAGCCTTGCCGGGAGAGGGGACACTGCAGCAGGGTGTTCGTTCATATCCAAACGTGGAGACACTTTTCTTCAGTAACGGCCGTGTCCCGTCTGGCAGCCAGCTGCAGAAGAAGACCACGAGATCGTCTGCGGCCCCGACAATGAATGGGACCCGACCTGGGTTGATGGCCCTCAATGGTTGGAGCTGTTTCAGAGGAAAGCAGGATTGATTGCCTTGCCGTTGGACTGGAAGCAAGCCGGGATGATTAGTCTGGTTGGTTCTGTTCCTGGCGCCAGTTTGGTTGAGAACTAGTCACCCTGAAGGGAAATTATCTGGCCACATTTGAACAGATCACCCCCGTCTTCGAGTATGCATAAACTCCAAGTAACCAGCCGAGGACACCCTCTCCGTCGATTACCTACCTAGGTAGTCTTAGACCCGCGACGCTTCGATTCTAGAACAGATCTAAACTAGCCGTTTGTCATTCAGCAAACCGACGGCCCAGAATGGCGCGCCGTCACCTAAAAACCTAGCGCCGGCAGCGAGTCCCTCATTGGCAGAAGCCCCTGAAACCCGGGGGCCTGGCGGCGGGCCTCAGTGACAGCTCAGGTGTTCGGTGGGTGGCTCTCCAGCGGGTCGCAGTGGGTCGCAGCCGCAAATAGCCATGTGCGCGTCCCCTGAGTTGCTCGCTGGGAGACACATGACGCAGCTCCGTTGCAGCCGCGACTCAACACTTAACACTCGCACTCGCACTCGCACTCTCGCTCTCACTCGTCAAGTTGTTGATCCCCGGGGCAGTTACAGCCACCTGTCGATCATCATCCGCCAATCCTCTAGTCCCTTCTCCTCCGCCGCCTTTACCTCCTCGAACTCCTCCCTCATCGCCCGTGCCATGCCGTCCTGACGCTCCTCGACGATCCGAGTCCCGGCGATGAATCCCATCGCATCCCAGACCTCCGGCCCACCCGATCCCTCAGCCACGGCTCTCCAGGGCGCCTCGCTCGCCTTTCACAAGAAGAAGCCCGCTCCCCCGCCCGCCAAGAAGGACAATGGTGCGCTGACGGCCGCAACGTCCGCCGGCCGGCCGTGGAGCCCCGTCAAGCACCTCCGCGCGCAGAGCACCGGCGGCAGCACCATGACCATGGACTCGGACCCGTACGGAGGCGGAGGCATTGCCGCGTCCCGGATGCACCAGCTCGGCGCGAGTCAGCTTCACCCGGGACACTCCAAGCCCGACCCCAAGAGCGCGAGCTTCATTGCGGCCACGCTGGCGGCCAGCAGAAGCGCGAGCCCGACGCCCAAGACAAGGACGCCGCGGAGGAGGACCAGCGTGGGGGCCGTGAGCTTCTCCAGCAGCGGCGAGGTGGTCGACTCCGGGTCTATTCCGCCAACGGGATCCCTCATCTCCATGTTCGAGCAGGTCAGAGTCGGCGATCCCATCAAGCGTTCGTCGCCTAAGAGGTCCCCGGCGCGGTCGACAGCAGGCTCCAACGACAGCATCGCGGAGATGCCAGAGCCACCGCTGGTAACGACTCCTGCATTGAAGCCAAAGCCCAAGCTTAAACCAAAACCTCGGTCTTTGACACCACCTCCGCAACCCACTACGCAGTCCGTCACGAAGTCAATCCCAGAGCTCAAGTCGCCCAAGCCCAAGCTCAAGTCAAAGCCCCGGCCTCTGACACCACCTCCGCAAGCTGTCACTCAGTCCATCACCAAGTCGATGCCAGAAGTCTTGTCGCCCAAGCCTAAGCTCAAAACGAAGCCACGACCTATGACGCCTCCGCAACCCGTCACCAGGTCAGTCCCAGAGGTCTTGTCACCTAAGCCGCGTAGACCCTCAAAGCCGGCTTTGAAGCCAGTACTGCGGTCAGCAACACCACCCCAGATCATCACCCGCGCCCCGACCCAGGACCTGTCGCCTCCGTCCCCGGATCCGCGGAAGCGAAGCCCGAAACCGAGACAGCAACCACCCACGCCACCGCAGCCCCGTGGTTCCAAGAAACCAAAGTCCAAGTCCAAGCAAGTGCATGCTGTTACATCGAGGCAATCAGCCCCGAATCTTGCTGCCCCGAGAACACCAGCACCGGCGGGTGGGCGTCTAAAACGGTCCGAAACTGTGTCCTCCGATGATACCTTTGTATCTGCTTCTTCCGCCCAGTCACCCGAACGCCTTTCACCTCCACTACAGCTCGTTCACAAGAAGCCCGCCACGAGCATGCCTCCTTCACCGTCGCGAGACATCAGACGCCACCGCCCCAAGAACTCCTCTGTCACTAGCTTGCCCTTGGACTCTCTCACGGATGCCATCATGGCCAGTTCTCTTGCATCCGCCCGTCTCACGCCTCACAACACGGGCGGCAGTCTCTCAGCCCCTCCTCTCCCCAGGCGGCAGAAGTCTCCTCGTCTGATGCAAACCCTCCGCCAACCTGCCAAGATTTCAGACGAAGAAGTAGATCGTCACAAGAAGGGACACCTCCACAAACTGCATGGTGGGAAGAAGCACGCACACCACGAGGGCTCGCGAAGACGGTGGCGAGAAGAGATCACGCCGCGAGAACGCAAGCGATACGAGGCTGTCTGGGCTTCCAACCGCGGGGTTCTACTTGATCAGGGCAGCTCCAGGGCAGAACCCACCGAGTATGTGCTCAACCTCGTGGTTCGCGAGATCTGGAAGCGCTCCCGCTTGCCAGGAGACGAGCTGGCCGAAGTCTGGGACCTGGTCGATCGTCAGGGCCGCGGCATGCTCGGACGCCAGGAGTTCGTCGTCGGCATGTGGCTGATCGACCAGCGGCTTCGGGGGAGGAAGATCCCGGCCAAGGTGAGCGACAGCGTCTGGGGCAGTGCCAACGGGATGCAGGTCGTGAAGCCCAAGCTGAAGTGAGCATAGGTCAGGGACCATGCTGTCAGTGCAAAGGGCTTTTCTATGGGTGGACAGCGATGCGACTTTGAGGCGAGGCATTTTGATATAGACGATACCCTACCTAGAGAATACAATTCAAGACTACCAATACAGAGCCACCAAGGATGAATTTCGGTAGTATTGAATCTACGACAGGGAGCCGAGGGATTGGCACACTTGAGTTGTTTTTATCCTTTGCAGGTTTTGAGCATTGTTCTATCTCCTCACACTGCTCTATCTAGAGTCCATCATATCTAGCCAGGTCTGCCACTCTACTCAAAGTATCTCATCCATCTGCCACTCTACTCAAAGTATCCCATCTGCGAGCTGTCCCCAACCCTTACTGGCTGGTGCTGTACTTCGTGCTCGTCTTGTCACCAAAGGTCACGGTAACATTGTAGTCGGAAAGCGTTGCCCCCGAGGAGGCTCCGTACAGGCTAAACAGCGAAGCGGACACAAGGCCCTTGCCCTTGGCAGCCGAGGCGGGAATGGTAATGGTCTTGTTGAAGCTCTCAAGCTGGTTCGACTCATCTACACCGTCTGTCAGCCAACCCCCGTCTTCCACGTCACACATAGGAACAAGACTTACCAGGTCCCAGGTAGAACGAATCAGCAACGTTGAACAAAGACCCCGGGTAGCCGCTGCCAGTGTTGTATCCGACGGCAATAGCCACGTCGTACACGGTCTGGATGTAGTTGGAGCTCTCGATGATGACGTCGAAGGTGTCACCGGGCTTGATGGTGGAGGGCACCGAGATGCCGGTGATGCGTGCCTGGGCGACGGCGAGGAGGGTGGCGGCGGTGGCGGTGAGAGACAGACGCATCTTTGCTGTGTGTTGGTTTATGTGAGGAAGGGGGGGGTTGTTTGGTTGATGGTGTTGAAAGAAGTGATTGTGGTGGTAGGTGAGTGAGTTGGTGAGTTGGTGATGATACTTCAACCGGGCTGCCACGTCCTTTATATCACCTCCCAGCACCAAGTGCATACCAGCAACATTCTATTTTCAGCTTCGTCGCCCCAGACTCTCTCGTATTCTCTCCACGGCACCTGTCATCCAAGAGCCTGCTAGTGCTGGCGATCTCCGTCCCATGTGCCGAGATGGCCGGCAAGCCGTGATCGTTAGCTCCGGGCCGACTCGCCTCATCGTCAGCGGAAGTGACGTCGCGGGAGCTGACAGCGGGTTGTTTCTACGTCAGCCGGGGGACTGGTTGATTATTCCCGCGCTGCTGCATGGGATCGACATCATATGATGATCTGCGTGCTGCGGCATTGCGAATGGTGCAAGATGAATACGGATTATGCAAAGCCTCAGCCACCATCATCTACACTCTTCTCGTGATGGTAAGCATTTCGACCCGGATATCTATCTACAAGCTGCCGTCAAATGCCGACGCTGGCCCTTACCGCTTAATCCGAACTACGGGTGAAGACGCAATGGCAATCAATCCCAAACAGTCGCCGTGGATACGAGCCCGTACGAATAGATCTGCATAATGCACTCTCCACAATGCTGCGGATGGTTCCTAAGTGGCCAAGTCAGCAACTGACGCCATAAGAAACCCCTTTCTGCTGTAACGTTTCGTGAGCTTTGACTTATTGTTCACCGCGGTGGCGGATGTAACTGAAGCGTCTTACCAAGCATCAGATATTGTTTCGTGAGCCTCATTGTTCTCCTGCATACTAGCATCGCATTCTGATCTAGGAATGTGGAATCACAATCATTTAACAATCGCAGTTTAACAGACTTGGTCAAAGATACTCTCTCGCTCCATGGAATTTTAACATGCATTATGAACAAAGACCCTTTAATAACTTTTGACTTCCTTTAATGGTATCCGAAAATGAAACTAGGACAGCAGACAAACTACTCTTCCATCTCCTCATCCTCAGCAGCCGCCGCAGCCTCCTTCTTCGCCTTGAACGAGACGGCCCAGTCCTGAGCCTTGGCCATCACCTTGTCCTTGCCCTTGGGGTCCAGCGTCTCCTCCCAAGCCGCCCACCTCCTGAACCACTTCTCTGCCTGCTGCGGCTTGAGCCCCTTGACTCTCGTCCTCCGCTCGAAGACATCCCTCACCGCTGTGAGATCCGCGTCCGTGCCGGCAATGCCAATCTCGAGGTCCAGCAGCTGGTTCCAGAGATCGCCCTTCTTGGGCCAGGCAGCGAGGAGGCCCTCAAACATGGTCCGGCCACGCTCGGGCTCGCCGTTGGGGGATCGGAACTCCAGCGCGGCGAACCGGCTGACCAAGCTCTGACTGTGTTTGCTGGCAAGCTGCTGAGTGGCCCTGGGGAGAAGGGCTCGCGCCTTCGCAGGGTCTTTGCGTGTGACGTGCAAGAAGTGGGCGTAGTTCAACCACACACTGGGAGACTTGGCACCGAACTTCTTGACCATTTGTTCAAATAGGTCATCAGTAGCCTGTGAATGATTAGCAATGTGCCTTGGCCAACATCGTTGAATGACTTACCCTGAGCTTCTCGGACTGGATGTAAATGCTAGCCAGTCGCTCAAAGATCTCCTGCTCGTCGTTGTACTGGCAAGCCCGCTTGAACACCTCCTCCACCGTCGCCTTGTTGCCGTACGCAACCTCCAAGTTGAGGAACGCAACCCAGACGTTGAGCTTCTCCGTCTCCTCTCGGATGTTGATGGACTTGATAGCTCGCTCGGCAACCTCGCGGGCCTTTGAAAGCTCGCTCACTTGCATCTGGAACGCCATGTAGGCAATCCAGAGCTCGGACGAGTCAGGTTGTCCCAGCAAGAGTCGCTCGTAATCGCTAGAAGTCTGAGGGCCATTCACATCAAGCTCCGCAGTCCTGTCAACCTGGATCTCTGTCTTGCCTCGCTTCTTCTTCGTCTTCTCGCTGCTTTTGGGCTTTTCCTCTGACTCAGACTCGGAGTTTGCGAAAGGATCAGCAGCCCACTCTGACTTCTTGCCAGCGCCCAGTCCCTTGGTCTTCTTGGTGGGTCGGTCCTCCATCTCTTCGTCGTCATCATCCTCGTCCTCGTCCTCATCATTGTCTTCATCATCACCCTCCTCTTCATCGTCCTCGTCCTCATCAGAGTCGTCCACGTTATCTGTGCCGATAATCTCGACGCCCCCATCTCCCATTTCCAAATCGTCGTCGCTATCCTCATCATCCTCGAGGGCAACACCCTGTTCAGAGCCCGACTCCATATCAGTGTCATCGTCGAAGAGAGAAGGCTTCAGACCAAAAGTGATTCGCCTCTTGCTGGAGTTGACTTCGAGAACTTTAGCCTTAACAGCATCGCCCTCCTTGTACAGCTTGGTAGCATCCTGGACGGGCTTCTCGGCCATCTGAGAACGATGGCAAAGACCACTGACGTTGGCAGAGTTGTCGATAAGAATGAAAGCTCCAAACTCTTCGACCTTGCGAACCTTTGCGGTCACGATCTGGCCCTCCTTGATGTCATTGAAGGTAATTAAAGGGGTGTAGTCATCGTCAACGACGGAGGACTTCAAGCTCAGCTCAACATGGCCCGTGACGGCATCGACAGTAATGACTCTACCCTTGACGAGTTGGTCAATTTGGAAGTGATCCTTCCACTCCTTCAGGAATCTATCGGACAAGTTCGAGATCTTCACGAGCGCAGTCACCTGTCCACCAAGAAGAACAAACAGTCCCTTGTCAGCGACATTCTTGACGAAGCCTCGAACGAGGTCTCCAGTATTCAGCTGGGACACCTCGTTGATCTCCTTGTCCTTGACTGGGAGAGTAGAACTCATGATGCGAGAGGGGCGGGTGGAAAGTCGGAGCCTCTTGTTGCTCTGGTCCAGCTCAACAATTGACACGCGAACAATGTCGTTCTTCTTGTAGTTCGTGGTGTTGACATCATCATAGTTATCGGCGATATCGGGAAGGTGTACGGGGCCAGAAACCTGCTCGCTAAGCTTGACGAGGATCTGGCGCTCGTTGACCTTGGTCACTCGTCCAGGAAGAACCATGTTCTGCTTCAGAGCACTCCAGTTGACAGCCTCTGATGCACTAGAAGAGCGAGCAGACAGATCCAGGCGGTTGTTTCGGACGTCGACAGCGGTGACCCTGACCTTCAAGGCTGAACCGACTGGAAAGTTGGACTCGAGGTCGTTAAGCTGAGACAGGTCGTCGGAAGCCTCCATGGCGGAAATTCGGCCGCGAACCGAAGGTGACAGGTTGACCCAAAGGTATTGAGGGGTGCAGTTGTTGACGTAGGCCACGTAGCTATCTCCAACCTTGAGCTTATCCAGAGACAAAGGCTCAAGAGTATCAGCCTCAAGATCACTTGGCTTCGCAGTCAACTCTAGGACTGAGTGAACCGAGCGGTGGGAGAAGGGCAGGAAACGGTGATCCTTGGCGTCGTGAACTCCCATGACGCGGACCTTGAGCACCTGTTTCTTGTTGAATTTGTCGAGAGGATCCTTAGGGTCGGTAATGTCCTCCCAAGTGTTGAACACCTGCGAAACATCAATTCGGCCTTGGGTCTGGCTGTCGACAAGCTGCACGTTGAGCTGGGTGTCCTTGATTGAGGTGATCTTGGCCTCAGCAACGCTTCCAACTTCCAGGTCGTCAGAGGGAGCCGCCTTGACCTTCTTCTTTGACTCAGCGGCCTTCTCGTCAAAGTCAACAGGGGCAACCATGATTCGCTTCAGATCTGGGAGCGTAGAAAGAACCTTGACCTCAATAGACTGGTACTTCTGCATACCAAAGTCAGGCAAGGCTTGCACATCGGCAGCAAGTCGGGACTTAGGTAGCAGGGCATTGAGGCTTCCAGCGAACTGAACAAAGACAGCAGTAAGAGTGACGTTGCGCACGAATCCTGCAAGAACCTTGCCTTCCTTGGCATCTTCGAAACTGGTGAGCAGGGACTTGTTCTTGGAAGCGGCGATGAGGCTTGGCTTTTGGGTGAGGATAATGGCTCGGCGGTTCTCGTTCTTGTCAATGACCATAAGGTCGGAGATGGTCTGGCCCACGGCGATTCGCTTCGCGGCATACTGGTTCTTGGATGTAGACTTGTCGGTAAGATGGCCAACGGGGAGGATGGCCTTCAATCCACTGTCCAGCTCAACGAAGATTTGGTCCTCCGACTTCTGTGTAACCTTGGCAGAGACGATGTCTCCGAGTTGCAAACCCTTCAGC
This sequence comes from Neonectria sp. DH2, assembly GCA_003934905.1. Taxonomy (NCBI): domain Eukaryota; kingdom Fungi; phylum Ascomycota; class Sordariomycetes; order Hypocreales; family Nectriaceae; genus Neonectria; species Neonectria sp. DH2. The sequence continues at coordinate 1,266,567 of RQWH01000009.1, read as the reverse complement.
GCATTCTGCTTATCCAGGCCGAAAGCGGAGGGGTCCTTGCAGGAAACCACAAGCCTTCTAGTCTCGGGGTCGACATCAAGAACATGGACACTGACGACTTGACCGACACGGAAGTGCTCATTAGGATCGCGGATGTAAGCTTCGCTCATCTCCGAGATGGGCAAGTAGCCCCTGAGCGAGCCAAAGAACTGAATGAAAGCACCACTGGACTGAATCTTGACGATAGTACCAGGAACCTGCATGCCAACACTGACGTCCTCGTAAGACTTGATAACAGGCGCCTCAGAGTTGACTAGTGTCTTCTTGAGGGTAAGGCGCATCTGCTTCTTGGACAGGTCTGTGGAAAGAACCCGGGCCTTGACCTTCATGTTTTGTCGGAACTTCTTCTCGGGATGCTGAAGATGGACATCGGACAGGTGGCGCTCAGCAACGAATCCGGAAATACCCTCGGCGACCTTCAGGATCAGTCCGCTGACTCCGTCCTCACCAATAACCACCTTTTCGACGCTGCAAGTGACAACCGCTCCGATAGGGACGTCCTCGAGTCGCAGGTACTGCTGCTCGAGAACCGTCTTTTCGAATGAGACCTGGAAGACGCCATCCACCTCGTTGTATCCGATGATTCGTCCCTTGTGCTCAGATCCAACCTTGTAAGGGCCGCTCGACTCATACAGTGCGTCAACCTTGCCATCCTTGACGCGAGAAATGTGAACAAATCCGCTCAGACCGGGATGCCAACATCAACGTACAGACCAATCTCGGCCTCGACGTGACGGACAGTGCACTTCTCGACGAGTGAAGAGATGGGTAGCACCTCGGTAGGAAGCTTTGTGGCGTCGGTTTTCTTCGAAGGTCGCTTCTGTTCGAGAGATGTGATGTGGGGAAGCAGGGAAATTCCCAGCTTAGGCTCTCTGGATGTAGGAAAGTTGCAAATGACTCTTGCCTTGACCCTTGAGCCAATCTTGTAAGTTGCGTCGAGGCTGACGCCCGCGGGGCCAACACCTGAGTGGATAAGATCGGCTGTCACATCAAGATGGCCCAAGACCTTTCCGGCAAATCCTCTTCGGTCAGTGTTGGAGACTAGGACGTCGGCAATGGTACCCGGGAGGAAAGCGCTGATAGTGTTTGCGTCGTTGGGAACAGCCTTGGGGTTGCCGAGCTTCTTTTGCAGTAGAGTCAGCTGGGCAATCTTGCCGTTCGCACCCTTGGAGGTGACCTGGCAGAGGAAGACGGCGCCAGGCTGCAGTCGCTGCTCATCGATGGTCGGGTCGACCTCGGTTCTAGGCAGGAAGGCGCTGAGCTTGGGGATTCCCAGATCCATGAGGAATCCTCGGTCTTCGACACTGATAACTGAGGCCATGACCGTGCTGTTCTTTACCACGTCGCTCCTCTCCAATCCAGAGTTGGCCTCTGCAGGTCGCAGTGAGAGCTCGATTCGTCGCTTGTTCTTTCCGGTGGCAGCCTCTTCCATCGTGGACAGAACGGAAACTCGAAGGTATTGGCCAATTGCGAAAATGGACTTGAGATCGATGCCATCCTCATCTGAAGAATCCTCCTCCTCCTCCTCCTTGTCGTTCTCCGCAGCATCTTTTTGCAGTCGTTCCGTCAGCTGCTCAGATACAGCCACAATTGAAATATGGCCGGTCAGGTTGTTGGGGAGGGCGACTTCGATATCGAGGTTGTTGATCCGGGAGACCTGTCCGAGGACGAGAGAGCCCTTGACCAGTTTCTATACAGTGTCAGTGGTGAGTAAAGCCTTTGGCGAATGACAGAGCCTACCGTGAAGCTGAGACTCTCAACTCGGATGGCATCCTCCTCATCGGCGTCATTCTTGCTACCCTTCTTGTCGCCCTTCAGTGCCGACTTCCGCTTGTTCTTCTTGAGCGCCTTGCCGCCAGTGTTGAACTCGTCGTCACGCAGAGCATCGGCCTTGGCCTCGAGCTGAATGTGCTTCTGTTCGAGTGGTGTGAGGACACTGCCGCCACCTCGGGGGAACATTGGCTCCTCCTCCTTCAAGACCGAGACAACGGGGGCCTTTTCAGGAACTTCGGCGGAGCTCGTCTTCGGCTTGGGGGACTTTGCAGCGGACGTCGCATCCTTGCTAGGGCGTTCCGTTTTGGAGGGCCTCGCTTCCTTTGTGTTCTTGGGTGCTTTCGCAGGAGGATTGCCACCGGGGGCATCCTTTCGCTTGAGGTTGCTCATTGTTAAATCTGCTGGCGCATCACCAAGTGCTGCGTCGCTTCTGAGGGTGGGATTGTACCTAGAAAATCATGGCTCGAATTTTTTTTCGACTGGCGGGACGGCCGATAACGCGATAACGATAAGCCTACGGATAAAGGGTGGATAGCAGGTTGCAGGTTTTCCCGGCTCCGGCGCACTGTCCACAGCGTCGGGTCCATGATGGAATGAACAGGGGCCTTGAGCGCTTGTACCTTGTATCTCCGGGCGGACTAAGCCAGATGCAGCGGTGGAGGGGCGAGGGGCTGATAAGGCACCCTCGCTGTAATAAACCGCCATCGCTAGGCACGCTCATTAACACATGAATCTGGACTAAATCACCCAACAGATGCAGCGCGACACCAAAGCCCAAGGCCACGTCGACGCATGTCCCCCTCCCATGGACGCTTCTACTCTCTCGTTCTCTCCGTGATGCTTCCCCGAAAGAGGGCTCGCCCAAATCCGGCGGAAGCAACCCCAAAGAACATGCCAAAGGCCGTCCCAACCGCCGAGGGCGCTACGTCACTGTCACAAGCCCCAGCAACTTCGGAGCGATCACACAGCGACCAGCAGATGTCGCCTTCACGACACGCCAACGGAAGCGGCGCAGCTGGGCAAGAGACACAACACGAGGTATGGTTCTTCGACTACTCGGCCATGTCTTTTTGCTCGCTCGATTTAACACCTGCCTTCTCTGATAGATCCGCAAGACCAAGAGCTGGTACGGCTCTTGGCCGAGAGCGCCTAAGGCAACAGCCTCGACGTCGGTAGCCAAAGAACACATCCTTGGCGGGACGGTCAAGTCGACCAAGACGTCTGATCTGAGTCGATTCGAGTCAAAGAAGGCAGACGACGCGGCCAGCCTCTACAGTACGACTGGGACGATTCGAGGATTGCCCAAAATCCCCGAGGCCAAACCCGATGACGCGATGGCGAGTCACGATACTCAAGACGCCGAAGGCCCACAGCCTGACCCCGAGGTCTCACAGCCCGAGGTCTCTCAGTCCGAGACCCCCCATTCCGAAGTCCCAAAAACACCAAACGACGATACCAAACCGAGCCCCGAGACTCCTTCGACTGTCACCCCCCAACCAACTCCCTCTGGGTGGCTTGGTTGGTTAGCCAGGACTCCATTCACAGAAACACAGGCTTCATCTACTCCTGCCGCGCCCGAAATGACCGAAACGAACCCTGATCCCACGAAAGAAGTCGAGCAACCTCGACCTGTCACTCCTCCATCTCAGACCGAACCCCCAGAACCCGCTTCACCACCAGTCGCCAAAAACGCGCCTGCCGCATCCTGGTTTGGCTTCTGGCAGTCATCCACCGAACCATCGAACAACGACAAGCCAACCACCGATTTTCAACCAGAGCCGGCACCAGAACCTACTTCCGACGAAGTTACGATCACAGAAGCACCACCACCTCCACATCAACATGTAGCATCACCTCAAGCAGGCTCCACGTGGGCGTTCTGGTCCAAGGACTCGCCCAAAGCAAAGGGGCAACCGGCCATTGCTGAATCTGGAGATACTGGAGAGATTGCAGTAATCGGCGACGGCTCTGAGGCTCACCCCAAACCCATGGAGGAGTGTGATATGTCTGAAACTCCGTCCAAGCCAGCGAAAGCGGTACCCAAGCCGAAGGATATCCAAACAGGAGGAAAGGGCTGGCGGAGGAACAAGAGACTTCGGCCACAGTCCATGGAAGTCGACTCTCCATCAACATCGCCGTCCGGCGCGTCAACACCAACCAGCACAGCCCCCATTTCACAAGACATCAACCAGCTAAATAGGCCACCTGCGAGAGTCGATTCTTCAAATCAATCTATCGCCGAGTCTGAATCTTCAGCAAGGCTCTCCAATAATCTCTTACTTCCGTCCTTCTCCAGCACATATCAGATGAAAGATAACCCATCCATTCTCAAGCAAATCACCCAATTTCTTCTCCGCACTCAACAGTCACCAGTACACCACATCCTCCGCGTCAAAGATCCGCCCAAGATTCGCAAGGCCATCGCCATCGGTGTCCACGGCCTCTTCCCCGCCAGCTACCTTCGTCCCATGATTGGTCAACCCACCGGCACTTCACTCCGATTCGCAAACCTCTGCGCCGAATCCATCCGGCGGTGGGCAGAAGATCACGGGTGTGGCGACTGCGAGATCGAAAAGGTTGCTCTCGAGGGCGAAGGCAAGATCAAGGATCGCGTAGAAAATCTGTGGAAGCTCATGCTAAACTGGATCGACCACATCCGAAGCGCAGACCTGATCGTCATCGCATGTCACTCTCAGGGCGTCCCCGTGAGTATCATGCTTCTTGAGAAACTCATTGATCTCGGAATTATCACCAACGCCAAGATTGGTGTTTGTGCCATGGCCGGCGTCTCACTGGGGCCGTTCCCAGACATCAAGTCCAGTCTTTTGATGGGCTCGGCAGCGGAGCTTTGGGATTTTAGCAATGCGGAGAGCGATAATTCGAAGCGCTTCGAGGCATCGCTGAAGCACGTCTTGGACTACGGGGCTCGCATCACCTTTATTGGCAGTATCGATGATCAGCTGGTCCCCATGGAGGTGAGCTATCTTATTATGTGTGTTTGGCTTATTTACTAATATTTTCTACAGTCTGCCGTCTACTCTCCCGCTCACCACCCTTACATCTACCGCGCAGTCTTCATCGACCGCCGCGTCCACGCCCCCGACTTCATCGCCCACCTCGTCGGCTTCGCCCTCAAGTTGCGCAACCTCGGCGTCTCCGATCACGGCCTCATCCGGGAGCTCTCTATTCCCCTCGCCGGCTCTCTCTACTCAGGTGCTGGGCATTCTCGTATCTATTTTGACGACGCTGTCTACGACCTCGCCGTCTCACATGCCCTCGAGACCGCCCCCGCTCATGCCCCGCCACCTTGCGACATCTCCGCTCGTCAGGGGCCACTCACTTCCCCGAATCCATACGTCCTCCCGTGGATCATGCGTGGTTTGCTCGAGGAGGATTTTGTAAGGACGGAACTTAGCGCCGAGGTAGACGAGCTGCTACGCCAGTTCGACGACTGGAAGCCCACCAACAAAGCTCTTAAGGATGTGAAATACCGCCTGGAAGTGCTCCGGTCAAAATTATAACGGCCACCACTACTCTCAACAGAGAAGAAGCCCTTTATGGAAATAAGATTTATATACCCTTGCACAACTACAACCAAATACGGAGCACGGAGCAAGGGGCAAGGGAAGGATCGGATTGGATTAAAGGCGCAGCGTACAGATTAGGAAGACTCAACTTACAGCGAATATTGGGAGCGGCTCGGAGTTTTGGTTACATTACATTGGTTGACTGCAAAATGATATCGAAGACAAATAAATCTCATTCAACATTGATTATTTCTTGAACGAATTGCTGTACAAATATATTTTAGTCTAGTAGAGAATCACCCACTGATGCTATTTTATATGCCGGTTCTCTTCTTCTGCATGTGTGTAGTTGGGTGCCACATCCTAATATCGCTTGCGCTGTACCACCGTGCCACAACCCGTTGATTCATCCCGTGCGTTATATGCTGTACAAGATCTTTATAATACAACCTCCTCTTTTCATCATTCGCGGTAGCATTGACGGGTGCCTGGGGTTTCTATATCCTGCTATTAAGAACCAGTCGTTCCCCCTATGCAGTCAAGTATTGCTTAGAGCGTCATCAGTTGGAACGAATAGCACCGAGTGCTGGTAGGTAAATCGGGACTAGGTCTTCTAGCTCCGGCTGCCGAGCTTCCAGCTCTCGATTCGGTCCTGGATCTGGTCCCAGGTCATGGTGTGGTTGCTGACACCATACGCCTGGGCCTCCTGCAGCACGACAGTAGGCGCACCGCTGCCTCCTCCGGGGTTGTTCGTCTTGCCAGTGAGGACCATCCGAGCCACGCGTTGCAGGTCGGGGATGGTCACGCCCTGGATCTTCTTGCACATGTCGTGGACGGGGATCTTGCGGCCATGGACCTGGATGGAACGCCCAAGGTCCTCGAGCTCGACCATTCGGCTCTCAAGGTTCATGAGTAGACTGGATCGTAGCTGGGCCTTGGCACGATCGACCTCGACGCTTTGTAGGCGCGAGAAGCCCGTCTCGAGGGTCAGAGACCGCAGCTCTTGGCAGATGACGTCAATCATGGCGGAGGTGCGGCCGGGGAGGCACGAGGCCGAGATGCCAAAGAGACCGGAGTCAGTGTATGAGTGGTTAAAGGCAATGCACGACTCTACCCAGCCGTACTGGTTGAGGACGTTGGTGTAGAGACGCGAATACATGCCCTTGCCGGGCCCGCCGGCGGAGAAGGAACCGCCGCCGCCAAGCAGGGTCTGCAGCGTGGCGAGGGCATAGATATCCTCGGAAGAGACGGGTAGGCCCTCAAAGGCGACATGGATGTGGGTGAAGGTGGGTTGGCCGTTGAGTGAGGGAGGTTGCGGCGGCAGAGAGAGGAAACCGCCGGTGTAGTGGGCGGGCCGCTGGATGTCGAGCTGAGAGGGGGGAGTGTTGAGGACGGCGGCGTTCTTGGAGGCTGAGGTGGAGATGTTCTTGAAGAAAGGGATCTTGGAGAGCAGGTTGGGTGATGAGGAAGAGGACGAGGGTGATGAGGAGAGAGGCGATGTGCTTGCCTCGCTCCCTGACAGCTCGCTGTCGCTCGTCTCCGAGCCTGTCCGTGATACTACCGGCTCGCTCTTCATGTCACCGAAGAACTTCTCCGTCAGCCGGACGGCCTCGCTGTGCTCCACTCCAGCAAATGCCACGACGATGCGTTCTGGGCGGTAGAACAGATCACGGTACATCTGAACGCTGTTGCGGTTGATGCTGGCCAACCGATCCTCCGGACATAGCAGCGGGTTCCCCAGCGTGTTGTCCTTGTAGGCGGCCGTGTGCACGAGTTCGGGCAGGATGAGCTCGGGCTTGCTCCAGATCTCGCGGATCTCATAGCGGGCAGTCTCGATCTGCTCGGCAACTTCGGCGTCAGTCATTTGAGCGTCGCGGATCGTCTCAGCGAGCAGCTCGACGGTCTGGGGCACGGCGCTGTTGAAGGTGGCGGCCTGGTACATCATCGACTCGCGGGAGCTAGCACACTGGATGTTGCCGCCAAGGGCCTCGACCTGCTCGAGCATATCGTCGGCAGAGCGCTTGGAGGTGGACTTGAAGGCGAGACGGTCCATAATGTGAGATACGCCGCGGAGGGCTTCGTTTTCGAAGCGGGAGCCGCCCTCGACGTAGACACCTACGCCGGAGAAGGAGCCCGGAAGGGCCTCGGAGGCAACGCGGAGGCCGTTGGGGAGGGTCGTTAGTTGGTCTAGTTCGGTGGGATCCTTTGGTTCCAGCCATCAGCGGCCATCTTTTCACATAGGCAGGAAGGAGTTGGTTTGTTCATACCTTGGCAACTGTAGCCATGGGCCTCCGAGCAGACAGCGACCACTTGGAAATCTGCCCCAAGAGGCGCGAGCTCGGGGCTCGAGCCCTGGGGGACAGGCGTGAACTAAATTGTCGCAACATTTCGCGCTGCTGGCCCGACGATGTGAAGATGGCTCTGCAGCAGTGCGGTGCGGTGCAATGCAATGCTTGCGTGCCTTTGGTGGACTTTGGATTGGCAACAAGTTTGCGACTAGACTCTTTAGCCCGTGGAAATTTAGCCACCCCAGTCAAAAACCATGCGGTATCGGTTCGGCGATAGGCCGGATCATCTCGGTGCCGGAGATTTGCTGATGACATAACCGTACCGGCCTTAGTTCAGTTGGAGTCAACGTTTACACTCTGCTCTAAGAAATCCGAATGCCCTGTACTTTGTACTACACGCAACTGCTAAGTCCCCAGTTTGCAAGTCACTTAGTCACCAACCACGTGAGCCTTCCGCCACATATACATGCTTGTTATTGCAAGTAGGAAGGTGTCTATCTTGTAGCTGTGCAGTCTAAATCGAAGAGAATTAAGGCAAACCCAGATTCACCTTTCTCGTTGATCGATTCGGATGCCGACTTCCTGAAGAGAAAAAGCAGCGCTAAGTGGAGCTGCAGTTACCGGCAGTGAATCCGGGGGAGCCCTGGAGCCCTGGAGCCCAGCCTTGCGGACCGCCGACGCGGTCCAGGCCCAGCCCCTTCGTAGACCCCCTTGGGTCATCTCGCTCGCTGGTTGAGTAACGGCCCAACAGTTTTGCACGATCTGACCATGGATATTCGCCTCGCAAGGAGTGTACAGATAACCTGAGGGCCCCCCTGGTCAAACCTGAGGTGTACAGGGGTCCAAGGGTGCTACCTGACCTAGCCGTCTAACTATTTATCCAGCTTTCCAATGCTGTGACTGCTGTAGTCAATGTGTTATAACTGCTGTAGCCAATGCGCTACGACCGCTGTAGCCAATGCGCTACGACCGCTGTAGCCAATGCGCTATGACTGCTGTAACCAATGTACTGCGACTGCTATAGCTGATATGTTATAACTGCTATAGTCAATGTACTATAACTACTATAATTAATATATATGAATTATTTAATGTTTACTAAGCTATCCTATAGCTATTATGCTTACCTAAGGCTAGCTACCTAGTAACATAAGACACTTAGGTAAGCTAATATAAGTACCTTAGGTTAGCTAACCTGAGTACCTTAGGTAGCACCCTATGTACACTCCCTAGCAAGGCACGGTTCAAGTCATACACAGCTTCGTTTCATTGGCCCACGGGCATAGCAGACATGATTGACAGGCACCCTGCGCCGCTAGGGTGATTGGATATTGTGCTTCTACCTCCACCAAGCCTTCGCACACTCAAACACAGCCACCATCACGGGAAGCTATCTGCTTGCAAAAATGTAAAGGCTGGTTCCTGCGCTGGAGCTCAAGAGCCAATCCGCCCTGGACGCTGTCAGTACCTACCTAATCCATGATTTCGTGCTGTAAAGCGCGATACAGACGCGACAACGCGCCCAGTGGAGAGGTATAAAGAGTACTCAGCTTTGCTACCCGCCATCACGTTTGTAAATCATCGCATCTCCAAGGCGAGTTCTGATGCCATTATTACAGCTTCACAACTTAGTGGGCTTCCTTTTTAAAGACCATCTGTGTTCGTTCCACTTGATCCTCATCCCTTCAGCGAGATGACCGCTCATGCATCCTCACCTACAGGACCTCCCACGGCCCGAGGCACTACCCCGCCTACTTATACCAGGTGGTTCTCAAACCGTAGCATTGCTACGGCGAGTTGCTTGGTTGCACTTATGGGCTTGGTCGCGGCGGCCATCGCTCTCGGTCCGGTATTCATTGGTCAAGACATCTCCAAGAAGGCCCTCGATCTTTCGGAGTGGACAGCTCTCAAGGACTTCATTGAGCAATGCAAAGAAGAAAACATGGTGCGCCCTTCCTCTCATTCAAGGCATCTATTCTGGAAAGACCGACCTAATGTTGGATGCAATGTGCATCATAGGCATCTAGTTCAATTTCACCTGACTGCGAATCAGCCATCAATATGTCTTTGCCACCACCACCTCACGTCAAGATAGGTGCTCGAGAGAAAGTACATAGATTCATCAAACGAAGGCTCATCTACACCTCGACGGACCTAAGTACTACTTACACGGGTTCCTTCCTATACCAAGTAGATCTTACCCTAGTATATATCAGTCTGTCTCTACTCTGTGCCGCCACGTGCATCGTCAAAATATGCAGGGCAAGACGGGGCCACATTTTACCATCGTCCGTTCAGCAGTCAAACCTTACACTAGAGCTGGGTCCTCGAGATTTAAGCTCAGAAGTGCCAGCTCCCCCGCAAACACCCCACAATGATAATAGCGCGGCAACAGCAACTGGCAGCCAACCCGCTAAGCTGCTACACAATCAGCCCCAGAGCCGCAGAAGATTCGCCAAATTTGCTTGTCCCTTTTTGGTCTATGATCCCGAAAAGTACAAGGTAGCTAAGGCTTGCAGCAACCCTCCAGTCCCCATGACGACGATTGAGGAGGTGTGGTAAGTGCAGTCTCCAAAGCGATGCCGTTGGCTTCAGGTTACTAATTGCAACTAACAAGGGGCCATTGTTTCGTTCATCACTACAACTCTAGCTGGTGCCAATACTGCCACAGGGCGTCACAGAGCGAGATGCAGTCCACCCGTCATCAGTGCACTGGGACTGGCGATGGTCCCGACCCCGTTGATAGAGCACCAATCTCTAACATAACGAAGTCCATGGACACAGAAAGCACGAGGTGGAAGGAATTGTATTGTCTCCTGTTCAACCTCGACTCGACAGATGGTGTTCCATCTCCGTGTAAGCCGTTTCTATCACATTGTTTCTTTAGGCAACCCATTCTGACAGCCAAGCCAGATTGCTAGGTATTGCGATTCATCGACTCGGGTTTCGAAAGGTGGTATTAAAAAGGAAACGGAGGAGTAACAGGGCGGGGATTGATTTTTTGGTTTTATTCATGTACGACAGACATATATGCTAGGCGCGAATAGAACTTACACTGACTCGACACCCTCATCCACTGAGGTTTGCCCACCTACACTACGCAAAGGGCTGTGCTTGTTAGACGATGACCAATTTTTAACGGCACACAAGAGCATACTATGATAATAACTGTAATACCATGACTTCTGCAAAATGCTCTTGTGTTCAAAATATACGGAATTGATGTGGTATTTATATATAATCCATATTATTACCATCCTTCCAGCACCCCACTACATGCTTCCCCAACCCAGTTTATATATATTATATGCCAGGTCATCATCGTCTTTCATCTCTCAAACCCAGAAAAAAGAACGGGCAGTCTGCCGTTTACAAGATCGCTGTGCCGCCATGCCCAAAATGAAAATCTCCCAAGTATTCGTTTGCTTCTCTGGTGCCATGTAGAAAAATAATTATAAACAAGCAAAAATGAAACTCGCCGCAACGCCTGTGCTTTGCATGATTGTAAGCCCGCCCGGGGAAGTAAAAGAAGGGACGCCGTCGCCATGATGTCAGAAAAGGGATAGATCCGCCGGTGTTACGCCTCCCAGTTTGGGCAATCAAAATACGCCGACATCCGGGTGAAGACTGTTATATGCAACAAGGTGTATAAGGTCAATCTTAGTATCTTGTGGCCTCCCATCCCTATCGGGAGCCCGAGTCATCGCTGGGACGAGATCCGTTTACGTCCATATCTGCGGCGGCGTCGAGGCTTCGCATCTCTGATGTCGTCGCGTCTGCGTTGCGGCCGGCGCTCCCGTCGAAGACCCAGGGTCCGGCATTATTCCTCGGAGTGATGGGCCCTTCCGTCCCGTTCAGTCCTGGCGGTGATGGCGTGCGGCTGTCACGTAAGGCAAACTGTCGACCAGCTCCAGATGCCGCATTTCTAATAGGCAGGGGCTCGGAGACTGTGTGTGGGAGGGTGCCTCGCTGTGGACTTTCTGGTGTGATGTTGACCGTCAGGTCCATGACATCGTCGTGGGTGTCAGATAGGTCTCGCTCCGGCGTTGCGGCTTCCGGTGTGTCGACCTCGACGGGCAGCGGAGGTGCTTCCTCGGTCGCAGGAGTTGCGTCAGCTTCCGCTTCCGCATTTGCCTCTGCCTCCTCTTCACTCTTAAGCTGCTGCCACTCCTCGGCGAGTTCGTCCACGTCTGCTTCGAGATCGGCGCCGGCGCGGCAGTTGGGACAAATAAAGATTGGGTATTGGGGTGACATGAGCAGCGATCTCACGCACTTAAAATGCCATGTGTGGGAGCAAGGTGCCACGAACAAGGATTGGCACGGCTAGAGACATGTTAGTGGGGGAATGATTCGGCTCCCGCAAAGGCGGGGTTTCAAGTAAAACTGACAGCGATGGAGCTCAAGCATATTGAGCAATCCTGGGAACTGGAGCCCGCAGCTCCGCTCGTGGCCATGGTCTGTAGCCTCTTGTGTGCGGCCATACTACCAAATGATGTCAGCAGTGAAGCCAGAGCGGTGTGTTTCACTGGGTGGGAAATACGTACTTGAAGGTGTTGAGCTTGTTCTGCCATCCCCGGTTGAGCTCCAGACGCATCTTGACGCAGCGGAAAATCATCTCCTCACCGCCCTTGAAGTCGATGCCCAGCTGGACAATATCGCCATCGTTGACGGGGAAGGCCTTGCTCTCCTGGGAGGGAGGGCTCAGGCGGATATGGTTGAGGAACGTGCCGGAGGAGCTTTTAACATCCTTGATGTACCACTTGCCATCCTCGTACCAAAACTCGCAGTGTCGACGACTGACGACCTTGCTCTTGAAGCCGACAGGGGCGGCGGAGGGTTGGTTGCCAGGCAGGGTGGCCATGGAGTGGCTGTCTCGCTCGGAATAGCGACCGACACGGATCTTTTCCGAGCCGGTGGGCAGAGTCCTGGAGATGGGCGGGAAGGTGAGTGACGGGCGGGTAGATCGCGGGTCGTAGTAGGCGGAGAATCGGATTGAAGGCGTGGTTTCGGGGGCCGAGGAGGAGGCGGCGTCGGCGGCGGTGGAGGCTCGTCTTCTGGTCATGGCGGGCTGGTCGTCGGCGTTAGGCGTGGAGGTGGTGGAGGTTGTGGCGGCGGGGTTCTGGCCGTCAGCGGCTGAGGACTGGTGTTGCGAGGAAGCGGAGGACGAAGAGTTCGCAAGCGCGGGCGCGGGAGAAGCAGCAGCAGGACTAGATGCGGGTGCGGGGACAGGCGAGGGAATGGGGGGCGTGGTGGTGTTGGAGGCCGAAGAAATAAATCTCACGGGATCGGGCGTGGAACTGACGAGGGTCAAGTGGTTATTCTGGGCGGGCGGTTGTGGACCAGTCGCAGTTGGCGAATGGCTTAGCGATCGCGTGAGGCTGGCCGTGTGCTGTCGGTTGGGGGACGTGCTCCCACTTCCACTGCCACTGCCACTACCAGTGCCTGTGCCAGCGCTGTGGTGACCGCTGCCGCCGTCGCGGGACAGCAGGTGGTTCTGCGTGTAGTTGCGCAGGTAGCTGAGCCCGCGCAGGCGACTGGGTCGCGACGTCGATGCCGAGGCCGTGGGCGGCGGAGGGCCTGGCGGCGACGAAACCGGCTGCGTGAACATTGGGCCGTACAAGCTGGGCAGACCAGAAAGGCCCGAGGGAGGCGAGATGTTAATGGTGGCGGATGGCGACCAAGTTGGACGCAGGGGGGGGGAGAAAGGTAAGGAAGGATTCCTTGGACAAGGTTGGGGAAAAGAGAAGACCAGAAACGGGACTGGACGGCGTCCCTTTTTGTCAAAAGCAACCGATTCTAAAGCTAAGCCAGGAAGAAGCTCAGCTCACGCCGCGAACGCTTTTCCTCTCGCGTCGACCCTGCTTCTGGTTTTGATGGGAGAGGCGAACGACCAGGCTGAAGACGGCAATGCGAGGAAGACGGGACGGAGTAGCTAATAAGACGGAGGGGGGCAGCTGAGACAAGAAGCTAGGCGAGACGTGCGGATAAAGCGATCCGGGGAGGCAAGAGGGACGAAATGGTCGGTCGCAAAACGCTGGTTGGTTTTGATGTTATCCCCAAGTCGCAGCAATTCAATTCGGCCTGCAGGCAGGTGGATGTCCCCGTGTGATCTAGCTCGCGGGCGCGGTTTCCAAGTTCCGACCTGACACGTGCGCGACAGTGCTTCCGTCTCGGGATCCGGGGAGTTGAAAGGGAGGGACGATGACGGCGCCGGAGAACGAACGGGACCTGGGACTGTGAGAGGTTGTTGGAAAGGGAGGGAGGTAGGTGAGGTGAAGGGGAATTTACGGCCGGGCAGGAAGGGGATGGGGATTGGGATGTATTTCGTACAGACACCAGAACGCGGAGCGGACGCTGTCCTGGATCTGGAGGCCCGGTAGGAAAGAAACAAGGCCGGGTTCGTTCGTCGACCTAGGTGCAAGGCCTGGCCTAGATGCAAGGCCTGGCCTAGATGCAAGGCCGGCGCCGGCGGGTGGATTTGGGGCTTGGTGGTAGTGGCGGTGGTGGTTGGTGCCACACCCCCAGTCAATCAACAAGCCCACCCTTCAGTGGACGAGCAGAGCCTAGAGGTCAATGGGAATAAATGGAGATGGGGCGGACGGGGCAACGGGGAGAGTGAAGTGATGCAGTGGTAGTGACTGGGGCAGGGGTCCAACAGGGAGAGGGAGATGGCCGGCATGGCACACGATGACGGGTAACGGACATGGACATTCCACGGATGGGAATCAGAAGTGCCAGTTGACCCGGGAAAAGCCTACAAAGGGTACATCCAGTACCAGGAGGGACAAAGAAAACCGCCCGTCATTAATTACGGTGTACCACAGATCTGCATTTCTTCGTACGGTCGTCGACCCAGGTTCCAGCCCGGTCCATGTTCCAGGTCTAGATGGATAACGGGCGGGATAGCGGGATTAGCATCCACCCAGCGGCATGGCATGGGCATGGACATGGGCAGGGCGGGCGCTGAAATCTCCAATGTTTACTTACTGCTTTGGCGTTGTTCTAGGTGAAGCTTGCCAGTGCGTGTGCGGCTTCCCGTCTTCCCTCGTCCATGCTTTTCATCCATCCATCCACTTGTTGTTGGCGGTATTATACATGATACCATGGCATTTGGGGGTTGCTCTCTGCCGTCTGCCGATGCTCCATACAAAACGTGCATGCACAACCGCCAACTGTGGGCTCATGCTTCAACTCACCTTGTGTCAAACAGTTGCGTGAATTCGGAATGCCCGCAGCAGCCTCCTACCCCCCCCTCGGTGGAGTTGGCTTTCAAGCTGGGAGCAATGTCTTGGCAGACACCCAACGTGACGGTGAAAGGGGGTGGGTGGTAGGGGGAGTTGCGTGGCCAAGAACGCGCCCCCGATCCGGACTGCGCAAGCAAGGAGGGGGGGCGACTTGATTCCATCCATCGCGTTGCTTACCCTTCTCTGCATGAGGGGTAGAAGGTCGCTCGTACAAAAGAACGAGGTTATTCGTATTTGGATCCCTATTTTGTTTATTTTTAATGTCAGCATGCGAGATGCCGCGGATGACGAGGGCTATTGCGGGATGCGGTTAGAGACGGGGCCGAGAAGATCTCCCTTGCCTTGCACATAACTAGATACGAGCATTCGGGATGTCCTCAGTGTACAGCGCATTTACAGTGGAGTTGGCCGCTATGGAGGCTCGGTGAACATGACAGCCAGCTCTTCAGGTGTTCTGATCCAGATCCGCCGCTCCCACTGACACAGTGACACCATCCACCCTCCGTCTGTCCCGTCTGACAGGCCGGGCACAACCTGCAGCTCCCGTAAGACTCGAGCACAGGGCCGGCCTGTATAAGAAACAGTGGTGTGTCAGGGCTGACTCGGCATCTGTCACTCAACCCGCTAAATCACGCCTCTCTGGATGCATCGCCCTTCTATCTCCGGCCATGGAATCCAGACACACACACACACACACACACACACAGATGGTGGGAGAATCCCTCCTTGCAGAGCACTACCGCAAGTTAGAGCCCTACTGCCCTACGGCCCTACAGTACAGTACCTATCCCTCACGTCCCACCTCCCAGCGTTCTAGAAGCCCACCCAACATGTCTCAATTCCCTCCTCCCTAGACTACTTGGTACCGAGTCAGACCCTTCCCTTCCCGTCCATTCCAGTTCCCCCCAAAACATAAAGAATTGTGCGTATACGTTTGTCTGCCTTGTGTGCCTTTGTTTGAGCCCGCTCGCCACCGCCCGAAACAAACCAGCAAAAAAACGGATGGACCGCTCCCAGCACGGGCTGGCCGGGTCCAGAACTCCCCAAAGCGGCAACGAGGGCGGGACGGTGGTGACTTGACAGCAAACCTTCGTTGGTGTAGCTTTTTCTTTTTCGGGGAATTCCCATCTTCCAGGCGCATGCCATTTTCCCCGTTTCTAGTTCCTGTATCCTGGTTGTATTCCCTTTTCTTTTTCTTTTCTTTTCTTTTCTTTTTTTGCTTCCCCTCGTCGCGATTATCTCACACATGTTCGCAACCAAAATGCACGGGCGGCCCCGCTCACACTTCTTCCATGAGGGCAAACGAACCCATGATATCATCACGCCTCCCCGCGCAAGCCCCCGGTCATGCCACTCGCCCACAGCTCATGCGAACATCATCTGCCTAGGTCACATCGCAACACTACTGCACCTATTTCCCTCTTGTCAACTCTCCTCAAAAGCCGGGCGCCCCAAACCATCGGGATCCTCCGATCACCCACCCACACCTCCATCCCTGCTTTGAGGGGTCCATCCTTTGTCCAGTCGCACGCCGGCACGTGAACTCTCACCTTCGCCACCCGCGATTCAGGCCCTTGTTATTAGTTCACGAGGTTCTCGGTGGGGATAGCCCGACAATCATAGCATGCTTCGCGGGACGCCTAGCGATAACAAAGGTGAAACCGCCGGGGAAGCTGCCATCCCAGAGACATTGGCATGTGCATTCCAGTCTTGATTCAGGTCTGTCTGGCTGTCTCAACTCTGAAGTCTCAGCATCACGGGCCTCAGCTGGGCGTCGTCTGGTGTCGTAGCCTAAAGCCACAGCTCTTGGAGCCTACAGTCTCTCGCCAGCTGCCTACTCATGCCTCCTCCGTCGTATTTCTTTTTTTACGCAGCCATGATGGCTTCCGATACACAAGCCCTTCTCACACAGTTGAGGTCAGCAATCTTCATAATCACTAAAGTTCAAATCTCCAAGTCCACAACGTCCCCGTAAATAAGGTATAATTATCTATGAATGCCCTCACATCAAACACGCCCATAACCCTCGAAACTACCATATTGTACAACTCTACTTCTTGAACACCGTCTGACCCAGCCTCTCAATCTCCCGTCCCTCCTGCGTTGTTCGGCCCGCTGCCTCTAGTAGCCGCTCCCACTCCGCCGCATTCTTAAGCCTCACAGCCTCTTGTGCAGCCTTGACCCGCATCCCGCACTTCTCGTACATCGTGATAGTCTCGCCAGGCTCCAACCCCACACACTTGGGTACAAACACCGCCGCCAGTCGCGGATTGCCCGCTTGGAGCGTCAAGTTGAAAAACGGCTAGGGTAGATGTCTTGTTAGCATGTGCTACCTGCCCGCGATGCAAACTGACGTTTGCCCGGCAGTCGACTCACCTGCCATCCAATAGGGCTCTTCTTGGCCCGCGCGATCTCTTCAATCTCATTCCACTCCCGCTTCGCTACTAGCGCTCGCAACCTGTGGGGGACCATCCGTGTTAGCCGTCGCCCAAAATGCCGGACGTCGTCCGCATGTCCCTTGTCTGCCGTGATCCACTTACCGGATCCACCATGCCACATTCTCCGGTACCTTGAACTCGCTCTGGATCTTCTTGGCTCGTCCGTGGTATCCGAGCCGTATCAGTTTGAACATGGTCTCATTGACGCTCAGACCCGTGAATGAATCCGTCAAGTCACGGTCGAACGCTTCCTGCAGCCGTAGAAGAGTTGTCGCCTCCTTCAGTGCGTGCACCTCGAACGATGCCTCCTTCGAGTCGGATAGTAGTTTTGCTGCGATGGCAAGCTTGTCCGATGTCGTTCGTACGTCGGGCTGGCGAAGTGACTCGCGGATAAAGACGTTGGCTCCGTCTATACGGCGGTCGTCTTGGTAGTAGAGGTCCTTGAGGAGCGTGTTGTCGCCATCCTCCATCGCCAGCGATTCAACCAGTGCCGTCGCCGTCGGTCGAGCGTTGATGACACGGAAGAATGCGGCGAGCGGCAGTTTCTTCTTCAGCTGCAACAGAACCGATAGCATGAGGTCTGTGTCGCCGCTCTCGACGGCTTTGTCTAGGGCAAGGTCGTCCTCCTCCATGCTCAACAGGAGAGGCACTTGCCTGCCTCCTCGAGGCTCGTGGTTCAAAAGCTCGGTAGCAAGGCGACTTCGGCCCTCCTGATGCGCAGCCCGCGCAATCTCCTCAAATGAGATACCGGGCTTTCCCGATAACCTCTCAACGATGAGGCGGCAGATGGTGTCGTCATCCTCGCCTCCCACGCGGACTTTGCTCGATGCCCAGTGCACGTAAATCCGGTCAGAGGGCAGCTTGAGATATCCCGCAATTTTAAGTGCCAGGAGGTACTCGTGACGGTTCAGGAGTCGTCGGATGAGCAACTCAGGCGTCAACCGATGGTACTGCTCAAACGAGAGGGGGATCCCGACCTCGTAGAACCGCACCGCATTCAGGACCCGAAGAGTCTCGCACATGTCGACAAATTCGTCGCTGTTGTAGATATCAAGGACCGACTTGCCAAAGGAAGCAGCCTTCAGCAGGCGCTTCTGCCAGTAAGCGTCAAACTCGCGGCCTGCAGCATTAACGCAGGTGTCCACTGCTTCGGTGAGATTTGGTCTGATCAGCTGGATGTAATCGTCAGCCTTAGGAGACTGAAGCTCTAGCTGGCCCACGGCGTCCAGGAGGATCGACGCCGGTGAGGAGTCCGACGAGTGGCCAAACACCTCAAGGGTGTCCTGCGGAACCCTCTCTAGGAATTCGCAAAAGTCGTTGGTAATTAATCGAGCACCGTCGTGCTCTGTATTTAGTCAGTAAATATATCCATCGTATGAGGGATCAAGGCTGCGTACCTGAGACGACATGCACTCTCGTGCTATCGTAAATATATGATGAAAACATGTCGCCGGGTCCGATAATGTGGACTTCGTCCTCCCAAGCAATGAGCGCATCGCTTCCACACCACTCGACATACTTCGGCGGTGTCTGGGAATCGGAATTATGCTCGAACAGCCGCTCCTGGAAATCGCTGGAGATGACATTGGCCTTGCCAGTCTTTGCATAGAGGTTCACGTATCGACCATCTGGGGAGACACTGAGGTGACTAAAGGGGCCAATATCCAGGAACCGGTCCTCGCAGTCAGTGGCATCGACGACATAGACAGTCTGCTCAACGCTCAGCAAGACCTCGACTGATCTGGACAAGGTATGGTTCGGTGAGACGATAGCCCACGAGTGGATCGTGCCCTCGGGAGTAGTTGCAAGGGCCTTGGGCCGAGGCTCGGAGTATGATGAGACTGTCACCAGAGAGTTGTTGCCCAGAAGCGCCACCATGCCGTGGTCATAAAACCTGCGGCTAGTCAGTGGTATTTCTCGCGACGATGGGTTGAGTACGTCTTACCGACATGATTCAACGCCGTAATTATCGGCACCGTGGCCGAGAGAAAATTGCGTAAAATCCCCTTGAAGGTCATAACAGCGAACTGTCCCGTCGGCAGTGATGACGAGGAGGGTCTCGTCGTCCGACCAGCCGAGGCCCTTGATCTGGCCCTTGTCCCAGGGAATGCTGCGTAGCTTCTTGCCAGCAAGGGTGTAGATGTCTATCGCCGGCTTCAACGATCTGCCCGGCTGGTAGGCCACTAGCTTTGAGTCGTCAAGCCATAGTGCTGGGCGGGCGTCAGTTCAGTTCCATCCACTCTCTCATTCCTGGTGCTTGATGGCACATGAATGTGTCAAGCCAAAGGCCAAAAAAACATGGCAGCATCTCACTCATCAAACCGAAAATAAAGTCAGAAACAGACTCACCCAGTGCGCCCGCATACGGAGCTCCCGTCACAACATAATCGTCCAGGTCCAGATCCTGGTCGAAGACGGCCGTGTACAGCTGCGTCTTCCGGAACCACTTGTCCCCGACACTCTCCCAATCGGCTCTCGGGTGAAGCGTGTCCATAATGCGCTATCTCATGGTGAAGAAACCCCAGCTCTACTCGTAGTCAGCCCTGCGTGCGATGTTTCCCGTCGAGTGTCGCGTAATTAGGGAGCGTAAGGAGCTGCTTCCAACAAGCGAGGTTGGGAGCTTCGGAGCTTCCACCAAACGCCAATCATCGACGTAACCGCACCGTCGCTAGGCAGAGCGGTTATTCCTCGGTTAAACAGCTCTCTCCCGTAAGCGCCCCGCCAAATGGGTGTTGCATCATCCCACAGGGTACCGTACAGGACTGGACAGGAATGCGCGGGACAATTCAACGGCTTATCGTCCGAGCCAAACGGTCAAATTCAAATTCAAACTTTACTCTCGTCACATCTCTCTCAAAGCTCTTCGCTCGCTCCCCTCGTGGTTCATCGCCTTCATCATGCCCAACTGGCGCGACCAGTATCTCTCCTCTCTCAAGGATGCAGAGCTCAGCAATCCCGTCAACATGGACCTCGTCCAGACTTGTCTGTAACCCCACAATACCCCTCCTATCTCCGACCGCAACGAGCGTCGGGACTGACAATTCTGAGCAAAAAATAGGCTCCCAGATGGCCGATCGCATATCTGCCCTAGAAACCGAAAAGGCCTCGTTGGAATCGCTCATTAAAACCAGCGGAAACACGGCCGCGCAATCCGTCGACCCATCCTCCACTACCCATCCCGCTGTCGCCCAACTGAAACAGGACCTCGCCGAAGCCCTTCGCTCCAAGGGCGTCACCGAAACACGACTGCGCACTGCCGAAGAGGAGCTCGTCAAGCTCCGCTCGAAATCGAAAACCGACTCCAAATCAGTCAGAGACTTGACCGCCGACCGGAGCACCCTTCACACCAGGCTCAAGGATCGAGATTACGAGCTGAGGGAAAAGCGGAAGCTGATCGAGGTGCGCCGTCTGATTTGGTCACTGCGGCCTTCACGTGGCTAACAACAGGAAACAGCAAGTCCAAGATGAAATGATTGCCATAAATCTTCAGATGGCCATGGCGGAAAAGGAGAGGGACAAGGTCAAGAAAGAGAACAAGGAACTGGTCGACCGGTGGATGAAGAGAATGGCCCAAGAAGCCGACGCCATGAACCTCGCCAACGAGCCCACCTTCGAAAAAGGGCGATGATCTTCGGCCGATACCTCACCACTCGTATTCTACTTACACACACGGAGCGAACACGACCGAGGCAACAGCATGACAAAAACGAAGTGCTATATGGAGTATCCTGTAAGCCTGACAACCCAATCTCCTACGCTAATGCGCCTCCCAATCAATACCCAATCTCATTCCATACCCAAAATTGCACCTTGTCCTGCGCTGATGAAGCTCTATAGTCTACTTTCGCGTCGAGATGAAGTACGACCCTCCGGCGTTGGTCCAGCTCACAAACCCCTCTGGGTATGTGCACTCCTCGACCTCGAGAATCGTACTGCCAACGTCGTTGATGTTGTGGTTATTGCTCTTCAAGTCCGCGACGAAGGACTTGAGAGAGATGATCTTGCACCCTGATTTCAGGTCCAGGAACATCCGGACCAGGTCGTCGTTGAGTTGCGAGGTGAACGCCTTGTTGTTCACCAAGATCACGTCGGCCCGCACAAGCGCCTCGTGGATGGGCAAGTTCTTGCGGAAATCGCCACGCTCCAGATGCACCTTGCCCGGCTTGATACCCCAGAGCATACACCGCGCATCAAACTCCTTCTTCTGCGCCTCGCCTAGGTTACACGCATTCTCCATCATCTCACAACCCCAGCTCTCACACCCAACCTCTAACGCCGCTTGCAAGACGACATTCCCCACACCTGAGCCGAGGTCCACGAAGACTTGTCCTGATGTCATCTTGGTCTGCTCCAGGAGTATCTTGGAAATGAAAGGATGGAGAAGTTCGCCATAGACATAGTCGGTTCCGTTCTCGTATTTGGAGAGGAGTTCCACCTTGAGCGCGACGGTACGGTCGTATATTTGGTCCAGAATGAAGGCCACGAGATTCTGAGGCAGCTCGTGCTGGTTATCGAGGTTCTTGGCAATGACGCCATCCTCGACCAGATTCAAGAGCTTCTCGTTGTACTCGCGTAGTGCCGTCTTGAACCCCATCAAATCTTGAATATTACGATTCGACGCCTTTTCCAAGCGCCGGATGATGCCCCCGTTGGGATTAGTGAATGGCTCGGCCTCGTCGTCAGTGAGGTATGTCTCGGCTACGTGTCGAACTACTCTTATGCTCGCTTCGACTGCGTCGATCTTGTCCTTGCCCCATACCAACTCATATCTACATCGCGTGTTAGCACTGGGTTGCGCAAAGGGCCGTGGAGACAGAACTCACTTCTCGCGTGGCTGTAAGCTGGGATATTGCAACTCTATAGCCACCTCTTCTTTCTGGGCGCCCATGACTGGGACGCACTTCAGTTCGAGAGAGGCAACGTCCACGGCGTGGATAAAGTTGAGCCCATCTACGCGGTCCTCAAACGCCCTCACGCTCCGGAGCTTCCGGGTAGAGTCGAGGTAGCTTTCGTCGGTGCTCTTGCGCTGCCTCTTGTTGGCGTCGAGGTTCATCCAGCCATCATCCTCACCATCGCTGTCCTTGTCGAACTCGATGCGATCGCTGGCTGGTGATCGACGCGACGCCGAGACGCTGCCAACCTTGCGCTTGCGCTCGAGCCGCTTCTCGTCGGAGGAGGACGGGTAGGGCGAGTGGCTCTTCTGGCGAGCGAGGGGCTTCGGAGACGGACGGTGGGCAGACGACGATCGGGACGCGGAGCCGCTGAGGGCGGGCTTCAGCTTGGGTTTGGGCTGAGGGGAGGGGCGGTCGACGACGACTTTTTCGATGCGGATCTTGGGGGGGTCGACCTTGAACTTGTTGTTCTTGTTGCCGAACAGACGCATGGTGCCGGTCGGGGGGCTCGAGGCTCGCGGGGAGAGCGCTCAAGAGGCGAGGAATGGGGAGTAATAAGAGACAAAGGCGAGATCAAAGAACGGGGTCAGGTTGGCCCCAGCCAGAGGACGGGACGGGTCAGGGATGGAGGGGTTCGCGGTGGCGTGCGTCGTGTCGCTCGGCAATGTCGCGCAGTGGCGGGCTAAAAATAAGGCAGAATGTACAAAGGAATGGATAGAAGCGAAGCGGAATCGAAGAGATACGAAATGCAACCAAAAAATGGGACCGGTCGACGCGGTTGTTGGTGGAGTTGAGAGCCCGGGCAGTTGAGGACGTTAAGATGGCATCGTGACAGCGGAGAGAAGCCCAGTTGAGGCGGAGGACGGAGGACGCATGGTTGCCTTGGGTGCATGAAGCCTTACATCAGCCGGCCGGGGCTGGGAGGCAGGAGCGGGCTGGCAGGCTGGCAGGCTGGCGGGCTGGCGGGCTGGCGGGCTGGCAGGCGCACCGGGGGCCTACCGCGACCGCGCCTGCCTTCTGACCTGCGGGCACGCGCCGCAATTACCGGTAGCCTGGGGGCAGCAAGGAAGGTACCTGCCTTGGTTGCCGAGGATCCAGGGCCTTGAGTGGGCGAGATGGTAAGGGTGGACCCCTTTTCCCCATTAACAACACTTGGCTGCGTGGGGGGTTTCCATTCCGCCGTTAGCTACCCTGTATTGATTGAGGGAGATGGAATTGTCTCTTCAAAGCGACAAGATGGGCAACTTACCACTCTGGGAAATCAGGTATGTCTTGTTTTACCAGCCTTTCTTGTCTTAGTTGGAAGCTGATTGAATTGGGTGGCCCAGCTTGGTTCCAGGACTGCCTCCCTCACGCGTAGGAATGGGGTTACCCGCAGCACTGACATGATTGATATCTTGCTTCCGATGTCCACTCGGTCCGACTTACACTACTCCAACCATGGGGTTCTTTCTGCTTCTTTCTCACACATTAGAAAAGCAAACTTCTGCCTACTCGACTCCGTTGATCACCTAGGAAGCTCGCTCCCCTACAAAAGCCTCATTCTCAG
The DNA here is from genome assembly GCA_003934905.1 of Neonectria sp. DH2. NCBI lineage: Eukaryota > Fungi > Ascomycota > Sordariomycetes > Hypocreales > Nectriaceae > Neonectria > Neonectria sp. DH2. Next base: position 1,242,817 of record RQWH01000009.1, on the reverse strand, counting down.
CACTGATACTCCACGCTTCAAGATATAGATACAGAAATGTGATGAGAGTGCAATAGGACTGCGAAGCTCATCTCAAACATGCCCGCAGGCACGATAACATGACCAGCTCCCAGCTCTTCCCTTTTTGCTAGAAACATTTTAGGCTATTCCCCATAAGTTGATCTCAAGGACAGACCTGGTATGGAGTCACCTCCCACCACGAATGACACTTGGCTATCGACCACATGAGAGCCATCGAGAACTCTAGGTCTTATTCATAGACGACGTGCGCATAAACTCATAACGTATTGCCCTTGTCCTTGTTGTGCCTACGATGGATGAACGGCTTCTTATCGTTGAAACAAAATGCAACATGGCATGGGTTGATCCCTGACCATCCCGCACATTTTTGGCGGAGCACCTGTTTTTGCCTGAACAAGGATCAGATCTCTTCTTTAACATCCCACAGGCGCTCCTCCGCCTCGGTTATTTAGGTGCACTGCCGATCTGTCGGTACTAGAACCCGCCCCGGCTCGGGGCATTTAAATCGCCAAACCTGGAGACAGGCTCAAACGGGAAGCCAGTCTCCTTTGAGCTGCTTTCGTCTATCGTTGGTAGTTCGCTGTAAGCGCTCTTACCATTTCACGTTTATGCGAAGCAGAGACCGATTAGTTTAACGAAATTGTGATATGTATCGTTCTCTAGATTGAGCGAGACTACCTAGCCTGCGCCGACTGATAAAACAAACATGAACAGACTGTATAAGCCGTGCTGCCGAACACCAAATGTATCAAGCCTGATATCGCCCCAGGAAAGAAAAAAAAAAGCCACCCCGAACATCCGAATAATGTACTTTTACGCTTTTGTATATATAGCGGTAGGGTATAGTATAGAAGAGTGCATGTCAATGCCTGTGTGTAATGAAATGTGTAGTCCTCACCCAGTGACTGGCACTTGGGATGAAATAACCGTGGCGTCTTCTCAGCTCTTGTTTTGGTACCCGTCCTGGTGGACGTGGTTGAGGTAGAACTCGGACTGTGATGCTGATTGTGGTGCATGCACTTGTGCGCCCGACCATGTGGTTGTGTAGTTCCCGTTCTGTGTGTATGCCTGTTGCGCTTGCTGGCTGCCCTTGTTCGTCTCGAATACAGACACTTCGACCTGTCGCTTGATGATCGGCGCCTCGGGGTGGCTCGCGTGGGACCGGGTATCGCTCTTGTTGATCTCGTGGAGGTCGATGATGTACGTTTCGCTGTCGACGTCGCTCTGTCTGTCGCCGGACATGGTGTTTCCCGGCAAGGGGATGGAGCCGCGTCTGCTGGCCTTGCGCTTCCAGCTCTCCAGTGTCATCTTGGAGACTCGCGATTCCGTGCCGCCGCCAGACCTGCTGTTGCGAGAGAAGCCGAGGGAGGACCCCACGCGGGTGAGGATGGGGCTAACGGCCTTTTTGAAGTGCGGGAACAGCATGGGGATGTTGGTGGTGACGACGGCGGTGAAGGTCTCGCGGACTGCCCACGAGCCGGCGAGCATAGCGCCGTTGACGGGGTCCTGGAACGATGTTAGCCACACACTGGTTAATATGTACATGGGCGGTTGGCACTCACTGAGACGAGGAGAACGACACGGAGGATGGCCGCCATGGTGACGAAGAGGCCGAGACTGAAGAGGACGATGAGCCAGCACTTCTGGACCAAAGGCATGGCGGCCTTCCAGAGCATGGGCATCGGGATCAAGATGAGGTAGACGTCGGTGGCGACGTTCAGAGCGAGACCGGTCCAGACGATGGCCGGCGAGATGGCCGGGTGGCAGAACTCGCCGGGGTCGGGGTGGATCTGCCACCACATGGCGAAGTTCGGGCGGCAGCTCAGGAGGATGTTGAGCTGGACGGCGACCCAGCTGGTGATGATGAAGCCGAAGCCGAAGTAGATCCTTGACCGGTAACCGTCGAGGTCCCTGGTCAAGCGGTAGTAGAAGGTGCACATGCAAGCCTTGAGGATCCATAGTAGGAACGAGTAGGTGGACCATCCGGCAAGTTGGATCTTGGAGCCAAGAACTCTGCTTCAGTTAGGACAGTACGTCTTTAGGAGAGCTGTTGCTAGGAGACTTGCCTCATTTCGTACTCGGGACTGCTGGGATCCAGTGCCGCTCGCTCGGCATCCGTCATCGAGTTGTTGGCCAGTCCATGAGCGATGTTGCCCACGGCGTACGCCAGTCCGGTTTCCACGGAATAGGCAATCTAAACAGCCGGCATCAGCATGGATGCTCTCACGCGAACACACCAGCCGACATGTAACTTACCGCGGCCACAACGGCCAAGTAGTCATCCGCCCATAGATTCTTGAAGCCCACGGTGCGAATGCGGACGAAGCACCTCAGCCCCGTGACCAAAAGAGCGATTCCCAGCAGTGTAAAGGCCTCGATGTTGAAGCGCTTCAGGGCGGCCATGGCAGCAGCGAGGGCCGCAGCCTGCTCGTCGGGAGTTGGGGTGGAAGGCATGGCTATGCGTGCTGTGGGATATATATATCGGCAGATAGAGAGACAGACGCAACACAAAACAACACAACACAACACAGCGCAACACAACACAACGAAGAAGGGATTCCGACAAGCTGGATCCAGAGGACGGGCAGCGCGGAGACGGATGGTATAAGAGGCGCGGCCGGAGAATAAGAATAATGCTAGAAGGTGGCCGCCATGCCCAACCTAGGCACTACTAGCTATCCTGATTCCTTGCTACACCGAGACGAGACGAGACGACTATCAAATTCTCTCTCAGCCCTGAGTCCCCGACCCACGAGCTACTGCTAGAGCGGACCCGGCGTGTTGCATCTCGGGAGCCGGGGGGCCGCTTTCTCTCCCTTCCTTTCCCTTGCACGGAAGGGGAAAAGTGACTGATAACCCCCTCCCGTTTCGCGACGGCAGCACAAACAGGCTTTCTCGCTTCCCTTGGCAAGCAAACAACAGGGTCCGTCCTCGTCGTCCCCACAGCCCGAAGCCCCAATCAAGCAAGGCTCGATGAATCCGGCTGTTTCGCAGCGGGGGCCCAGAGGTAACTATCGCGGCGGGCCAGGTTCCCTAGCTGCCGTGAACTAGGACCGGGTCTTGGCGCGTGCGACAGACTGCGACAGAGTGCGCCTTCAGGGGCCCCGTTGCGCCTCTCAGGAACGAGGATCATCTTGAGTTAGACTACTGTTGTTGGGTATTCTTGAACGCGCGCCAGGCGATATCTCGGTTCGCCTAGCCACTCTCGTCATTCATTCTCGTGGAGCTGGGCTGAATTGGAGACGGGTCCAGGGACGGGCGAGCTCGTGGTGCGGCAACGGCTGGAGATAACCACCCCGAGGGACCCGACTAAGGTACTACGCCATCGACCGCTAACGGGGCAGTGATAAGTCATAAGTGATAGTACATACGTATGCGCGGTCGCGTGTCTGATATGATATGCAGTGGTAGTGAGTCTGGTGGAGGGCTAGCTGGCGCCTATTTGTGTGCGCAGAAGGGAAAATGAAATGTCTTAGCTCCACAGCCAGAACTGGCAGGATTTCAGAGCGTGTGTTTGCTAGGTCGACGTGACGGGAGAGACTGTCTCATCCCAGATATGGACGTGCGACTCCCTGCAGCTGGATGGGCCTTTCGAGAACCGAGGGTTGTGTGTGATGGGCTTGGAAGCTGGACTTTCGGAGATGCAATCCCCAGAGTTTTGACAGTGATTGATAGGCACGGTGAAACATGATGCCGCCCAAGTCACAGTCACAGTCACCGTCACAGCTACAGTTACATTGAGCGTCGTAGGCTCGGTCGCCATAACCATGCCCTGGACATCGTGCGCATTGGGGTTCTGGGAGATGGTCTGTTCTGTACTATGTACGAGCCTACGTGCTTTGTGGTTTGCGCAGTACGTACATAGTAGAAGGTCTAGAGTTCAGCTAGAGTCTAGACTACCATGGTGTTATTGCACCGGGCTTTGGGCAGTGAGCGCACCCTTGTTGAACCGTGGCCGTTTGGGATAGTCGGGTATCTTGCAGGGTGGACGATGTGACGCTGCTAGTTTGCCCCTGAATCCCCGGAGCAAGGGAACGAAATGCCCCCTCTATGAGAATCTGAGATCTCTTCTTTTCGGTTGCTATTTGTACAATGCCATGCCTGTTCGTACATGCTGTATTCACACTCCTAGGGATATACTCGAATACTGCACGATACTGGAGTCCCCCGTCATTAACCCGTCAATCAGAGTTGCGGCACGGCCAGCCGTTGGGTGGCGGGCTGCTTTATTTGGACACGGGAGCGAGGCTGTTTGATGGGGCTACGCGCGGCAGCCAACATCGCGCACAACGTACTACGACACCGCACAAGCTCCGTTGGATGGCTTGTCTTAGCGTTGGAATAAGCCAACAAACCCGAGTCGCCGGGTTTTGGGCGTTGGCGGCGTCTGGGTTTTCCGGAGACACACACCAACATGGCATGTGTGACGGGAGCAAAGCCATGGCACACTTGTTGGCTTGAATACAGGACCAGATGAAGAATAGTGCGGAATCATGTGCGTGATTGCTTGCCACTTCAAACGCCCGACCAAGAAACTCGTCTAAAACTAGTCTTAGTGGAGAGGAGACATTTATTCTGGGTAGTACGTAGACTACATAGTAGTACGGATGCCGCCACTCGGGATCCATGCCTGCCGGACTCAAAAAAGAGTCTTGCTGCAGTAGTATTTGTACTTTTAGTGCGGTGTACGGCCAAATATCTGGAAAGGACCAGGATATTAATTCAAGGTCGCGATTGTCGACGTTTATGAGTCGTCATTGTCATCGTCGTCCAGTTGCTTTCGTGTTGCCATGACCAGCCACCGTTTTACGTGGCTGCCCTTACTGTTTGAGATGCAGTGCAGCCAACATCGGAACGCCTTGCTGCAGCCACCCCGTTTTGAAGAAGTGGCTGTCTATGTGTAACCGAAATCCTTTGCACATTAATGCTGTGAGAAGTGGCAGGTTTATTAAACCTTCCATGGCTTCTGGACACAAACGGAAGCAAACATTGTAAGACTCCAGACTTCCTCCACTCATCTTCGTGCCTAACTGCCTTGCTGCCCTTGTCTCTTGATGCTCTTTCCTGTCCTGGGTTTGTAACGTTGCTTTCCGAGTACGCTTGCTTGCCGTTTGTTTGTGCAATCCCTCGCTGCCGGCGTTGTGCACTTTCTGCTCCGGCTCGATACCTCTCTCGTTGAATTGCCACGACCGCGGCATCAACCAGTCGATCAGGCAAATGTGAGGATTCAATGTAATAGAAAGAAGAGTGCTATGAAGGCAAGAACATGAAGGTTAGATAAATAACGAGAATACCCGTTGTTCTTCTGTATTCCATTAACCACCGCTTGCTTAACGTCCTGGCCAACGACTCTCAAGTTCCGCATCAACGTAGTCATGGCTGACCAGTCGACCTCAACTGCCTCAAGCAAGGCAATTACATTCGCTCCTACCAGTGTTCAGGTTTATGAAAGCAGGCTGCTGACGGTCCAGAGATGCAGTATGGGCTGCTCCCTACTTTGCCTGGAAAGCTCAGACCTGACATCTGCGAGTATCTCCGCGATCATTGCACTGGAAAAGAGCCTCACGAACGAGGATTTGTCCATTGGAATAGCTGGTGCATTAATTGACCAATATTAAGTTTGTGCCTCACATCTCGATCATTCAGAGAAGAGCTACCGACAAAACGCAGAATCTCAAGGACGAGCTCGATCGCTGTCTGTTCGAGATGGTGCTGCTGCAGGCAGGGAACCTTGAAGATATTGGTAGCCAGGATTTGGACGGCTGGTTTTTGGCCCCGGCTTAGATCCCCCATTTGAGAGGTCTGGATCTTCACCATTATATGAATGTGAGGGTCCTACTGCAAAAATAGAGAGGGTTGAAAACAGCACCAGCGCCGCGGCGATTGACGGTGCATATGTGGAACATAACCGCCATGTTAGGTACGACAGCCTCAAGACTATGGCACCCAATTTTCGTCAACTCAGAATCAAACAATGTAACCACACCGAAGATGTGGCTTGTATCAAACGGCTTGTAAAGGATTTCCCAAAGCTTACCTCGTTCGAGTTTATGGATGGGTATCTTTATGCCACCTGTATCCCAGGGGCTTCCGTCAACTGTGGTGCCGCGAAAAGATGCTTGGGTTCGACGAGGACTAGTCCACTACGGACGTCTTGGGATGCTAGGGCTGCTCTCAGTCCCGCTGATCTTGAGTATGTACTGGTTGTTCGGTGAGGGCCCTTGAAATCTCAGTTTGTTTCAATTACTGTTAGGCTAATATTGACTTACATACCTTATTGCTCTCCATCTGCTTTCATGAGTTTCTTAACTAAGTCCTGAGTAGTATATTTACTACAAACTGGTGACTCCTGGTAGTAAACAAGTATGGGAATTAGGTGACCAATAGACGTTGAAAGGCATCCAACAAGGCACCGTGGGGAGATGCAGCCTCGTTCGCAAGCCGAGTCTGCGCAGCTGCGCAATACCTTGGCATTGGATATAGTGGCACATTATCCTTCCAAGTTTCCACTGCGCTCGATTCCTTTTTTCTCCTTTGTAAATTTATTAACTCCCAAGATGAACCGCTACATTAACGGCCTCGATGACTTCGACTTCGATGACAATGGGCCGGAATTGGGGGATTATGCCGATGAAGAGCCCAACGACGAGCTCCTACTCAACCGTCGCAGAATTCCGGCCCCACGCGGGGATATTTGCCAGCTTGAAAATTTCCTTGGATGGATGGATGGAATTGATGAAACGTTCAACTGGGACAGAGATACTCAGGCGCATATCACCCTGGATGGGGATTATTTCCCTCTCAGTACGGGTGGCGGTCAGCCGAGCCAAATGAGCCCTCCAAAGCATGCGCCCTCTCAATCCGAGCCTCGCGGTCCCGAGAATTGTGACCGATGCAACCGCTTTTTCAAAAGCCCGGAGGAACTTGCCAGCCATAAACTGGGATGTTCTCCAGACACCAAAAAAAAAGAGCTTGAACCAAAATTGCGCCGTTCGCTACAGCGTCAGTTGGCGCGTGGAGAAAATGATCCCGTGAATGATCTCTCCGAGCCGGAACACTCTCCCAAGTCTTTCGAAAAGGATCAAGCTCTCGATGCCCAAGATTTTGGTTCTGGCCTGTATCGCGACGAAGAGCCAGGTTCTGTAACTCATGATATTGGAAAGGACCTTGCTAGAAAGCTTGCTCCCCTGAGTCTTGAGCCAGGAGAGAATTCTGCACCACCGGGCGAAGAAGAACTCGATCGACCACGCGACCAGTTCCTTAATAGTTCGGAACTAGATAAAACGCATAGCACTGGAACCAGCTCCCCTTCCTCCAGGACTGTCGCAGAGAATTCCTCATCAGAAAGTGATACCTCGTCCCCGAAAGGGGCTAGATACATGTCCCCTGGAGAAATAACCGCCATTAGAAAGGATACCGTGGTCAGTCACTTGATGCTCCGGCTAAAGAATCTGCTGGACCAACTATTCCGAGAGTGGCTCTATCACCGAGCACATGGCGCGTTAGGGCAACAGCCGGCATCCAGTCGATCTGAGGCAGAGCTGTCTTGGATGGTATCTGGGAAACAGAGGGCCGGCAAACGCCAGAGAGACGCTTCAGATGGCCCAGGAGACGAGGGCGGAGACGACGACAATGGCGAAGGTCTTAGCCAGCAGAAACGGAGGAAAGAAGGCATGCCTGAGCAGTCACGATTTGCTTGCCCATTCTTCAAGCATAACCAGGAAAAATACAGGCAGCCTGAATGGAGTTGCTGCTGGCCCGGGTGGCCAAGTTTCCATCGAGTAAGGTGTGTCATTGGCTTACTTAGGTAATGAGATCGTAACTACTACTAACACCTGTATATAGAGAGCATTTATACCGACGCCATACTTTACCAAAGTATCGGTGTAATCGCTGTTGCCAGGACTTGAAATCTTCAGCGCAATTGTTAGAGCACCAGAGGCTCCAAACCCCTTGTCGGCTTCGAGACCAAGGACCCCAAGAGGGAATCGATGAAGAGCAGGAGAGAATTCTACGTACTAAAAAGATGGGCAAGGGGAAGATGTCAGAGGAGGACAAATGGACTGAGGCTTACCGAGTCCTGTTTCCAGGCGAAGAACCGGTCCCATCCCCATGTATGGGGGCCCCTTGATATTTATTCCTCCGGCTTATGCTGATGCTTTCATAGACCAAGGCCCTTTATTGATGGGATCAGACCATGGCTTCCAGAAAAATGACGGAACTGTCTTGGAAAGGTTTGAGTCATTCTCGCAAAACGAGTTCCCGAGACGTATACGCCCCCGCATAGAAGATCTCATCGATCGTGCCATCGAGCAGACAGTCACGCCCGAAGCACTTACTCAAGTCTTCGGAACCGTGCTCAAGGGCATGTTTGAGACTTTCAGACAGAGAAATGTCCTGGATGATATCCAGTCCGAGGTCCCGGAACTGGTCGAAGCCGGACCTGAGGTCTCTGGAGATGTCGATACAGGACACAAGAGCTATGGACGGGTTGATGTTGGACTTGAGGGCTCTCAACAGGTCGTAGACCAGCTGGGAAGCATCACGCATTCACTGTACTTTGATACGCAGGAGAACGTGCAGGAGCCGGAGTTTCTATGGCTCAGTAACCTCGTCAAACAGGTACCTAGCCAAGAGCTGGATTTTGACTTTGACGAGTTCCTGGAATCCCTAGAGCGGGAATAAGCGAGACGATTGGACACGAGAACTCTAGCACCGAGGTAGAATACACCTCTACAGGGTTGGAATGTATTATTTGAACGGCAAAGCTGATTGTGAATTCATTCGTGCCTTTTCCCTCACAAAAAATCGATGTGCTCCCTCTTGTCACCTTACTGAGTCTATGTGAAACGATATGGATGATTCGTCTTCGTCCCAAATAGTCGTCGCTTTATTCAGGAACACAAGAACACAAGGACACATAGATATTGAGATCTATTCTGCAAACACGCCCTTTTCTTCCCAATTCCGGCGCCATCCATGATCTACCTCTTCAAAGTCTTCTGCTTCTCTGCATCTGTTGCCACATTCCTTCCCTCAATCAGCAAACCCTTCTTCCGCCTCACTCCGTCCATGTATCTCTTCGCCACGTTCTCCTTGTCTGCCAACTCACCCAGATCCTCCAGGTCATCCTCGGTGAAGGGCACCCAGAACGGATCCTGGTCGAGGATCTCGAAGCCCGCAAAGATGAGCTGCGGCTGGGCAGCGCCACTGGTGCGCTTGCGCATCTCGTCCGCGAAGCCGAAACTCTCGGCCACGGGGAGCACTGCCTGAATCGTGAAGAACGGAGTGCCCTCCTTCATGGTCTCGGCCCCGACGCGGCCGCGGCGCCGGGTTAGGACGTCGTACACGCGGCCGAGGACCTCGGTGGAAGCCTGGATTTCGACGCTGTACATGGCAAGCATGAGACGAGAGGACCAATCGAGGAAGCCGGCACGTAGGGCCGACTGGAATGTCTTGATGATCTCGCTGGTGAGACGGCTGGTGTTGTCGCGGGCCGAAGCTGCTTCGTCGTTAGGAATGTTGAGGGTGACATCCTCGACGAAGACGGCAACGCCCCGGATAGGTTCGTTGCACAGGGGGCCTTGCGCTGCGGCGAGCTGGAAGGCGTAGGAAATCTTATCAGCCAGATAACTGGGGAAGGCCGAACTCGTGCGAGGAGTAGACTCTGCAGACTTTTCAGAAGCGAAGGCTCTGGGAAGAATGCCATCCGCGGTGGCATCAATCAAGATGTTTGGTCCAATTCGGCGAGGGCCAAAGGCCACGATCTGGTCGATTCGGTCCTTCCAGTTCTCTCGGCCCTTACCACTCTCAAGCTTCTCCTGAAGCTGCTGCTTGAAATCCTCAACGGATAGTGCGCTGGCAGCAGCGCGGTCGCCCTCCAGGTCGATCTTCGCCTCGTCATCGTCCTCATCCTCTTTGGAGTTTCGATCGGAGTACATTCGCTTGACAGCATCTTCATTCTTGACCAAGAACTCGGTCACCTTTGGTGGTAGGGGTTGAACACGGATGGAAATGGTGACCTGCTTGGAGCTGGTGGTAGCGATGACCGCACCACGGCCGAGCTCCTTGTTCATAGGAGGCCTCATCTCTTCGGCTCGGACAATAGTCTCCCGATAGGGCACGATGGGAGCACCGGCCTGAATGTCGCAACGGGCAAATCTCTCCTTCAGATCCGTCAGGCATCGCTCAAGATGCAATTCACCAGCCGTCAGCAAAACATGCTCGCCGCTCTCAAACTGCTCGTACTCTGCACAAGGGTCGCTCTGTACCAGGAGGTGCAGTCCTTGGATCATCTTGTCTAGATCGGCAGGGTTGACGGGCTCCAATGCAACTCGGACAATGGGTTTCCCAGCCATGTTGACACCGGCAAGATTGACGGCGCCTTGGAGCCGACTGCACAGAGTTCCAGATTTCAAAATCTTTCCCTCAAGGCCTCCGATTCCAAAGACGACACCCGCGGGGACGGATTCCAAGGCTTCCAGGTTCCTCCCCATGAGCATGTAGAGTGCTGTCACAGTAACCTCCTGGGGTCCAGGGGTAGCGTTCGGCTCGGCCGGGGACCACTTTGGAGGGATGACATAGAGTTTGTCGCCCACGGACAGTGTGCCAGAATAGATTCGTGCAAACCCGATGAGGTGCTCGGGGTCTACACTCTCCTCCTCCTCCTCCAGCTTGGGCGCAATGTTATCAATGATGACAGATTCCAACGCAGTTGATATGCTGTCCACTTCACTCTCTCCCGCAGCAGCTTGTGCCCTCAAAGCTTCAGCTCTCTTCTTGCGGGCGAGATTTCTTGCCTCTTCTCCGCTCATTTGCACTCCAGGGCGTCGCTTGTTCTCTGGCAGCTCGCTGTCAGGCACAGAAACCATCTTGCTGACGTAGGCAACGACAGGATCCGACTTCTCATGCTTGAAAGAGATCATGGCCTCTTTGATGGCGTTGTCAATGTGATCGAAACCGGGAGACTCTTTCAACAGTTCGGGTAGACGTTGTGCTTGTGCTTTGGGAGGAGATGGCAACGATTCCACAACGGAGACGAGTAGGGCAGTTGACAACGGCAACCAGTTGGCAAAGACTGTGGTCATTAGTAGCCGAGGGTCCCGAGCCCGGATAACGTGAGGTGATATCGAGATGTTCAGTGACTTGGTGACCTTTTCTAGCAAGGCAGGGTCGCCCTTGCCGCTGTCGCCGCCAGTCGTGGCTTGATAGACAGTCCATACAGGCTCTAGAACCAGCTGGACGAACATGGGCTTTAGGTTGCGACCTTTCAGGTGCTTAGGCCCTAGGATCTTCTTTGTCTTGGGATCCAAGTAGAAGTTTCCCCAAAGGACCTTTTCCAATATCCCCCTCTTGATGCCGAGCTTCTTCTCGTATAAGCTGGCGAATTGGCGGCAAGTGAATGCCCATCCGTCGATAGCACTCGTGAATATGACATTGTTCTTCTCGGGGGCGAAATAGATGTCTTCGTCGTCTTTCTCCTCGAATTGGAGCTCGCCTGCGTCGCTGAACTGGTCGGCAATAGCAGATTCCTTGGCTACTGCTGCTGCGTTGACACGCTCCTCCATCCTCTCCCTCCAGTTGAGGTCTTCTTCCATTCGCTCGCCCTGGAAAAAGCTTCCTAGTACAGCGTTAACCTGTTCCAAGAGTTTGTTCAGGTGAACATATGCTTCTGCAGGTGTCATCTGGAGTTCCGTAACTAGTCTGTCCATTTTGTTGATGACCAGCAGGGGCTTGAGCTTCTCGGTCCATGTTTGGCGTAAGACTGTAACTGTTTGACTGCAGACTCCCTCAACGGCATCCACCAAAACGACGGCGCCATCGCATAGTCTGGAGGCAACTGACACTTCACTGCTGAAGTCGATGTGTCCGGGAGAATCGATCAGGTTGATAAGATACTCCTTAGGCTCGGGGGCAGCGTCAGGGGCGGATCTCCGGAGCATAGAGAAATGTAATGAAATAGCAGAAGACTCCATTGTGATACCCCTGGTCTGTTCATCGGGTCTCGAGTCTAGGTAGCGGATCTTGCCTGCCAGTTTTGGGGAGATGATGCCGTTAGTGGCGAGGAGGGCATCTGTAAGAGATGTCTTGCCATGGTCAACGTGGGCCAGAATACAGATCTACTGTGCGGTTAGAGAGCTGAATATCCAAGTTAAGCGGCATTGACGTACATTTCGAATATCGTTTGACTGTCGCTGGAGACTAGCCAGCTTATCTGGTGTAACCACAGGCATGGTGACGAAAGGTCTTTGTTGCTGGCAGCAACTCGACCTCGATATAAATCTTTAAAATGCGTGGGACTGAACAGACTCTGAAAGTTATGGAAACGACTGAACTGGGGTTTATGGGCGCTCTTAAGACGTCAGAAGGGCTGGACGATCATTCGTTGCAGTGGCGGAATTGTCTGCGGCTTGCTCAGATTGTGACTAATCTCACCCTGGAATCTTCACCACCACACCAGAGTCAGCAAATCCTCGGCCTAGGCAGCCTCTCTTTTGGGCCAAATGCAAAATGACTGAGGATGACTCATATTTACGCACCTGAGATGCTGTGATCCGCGAGATATTCTTCCTTAGTAGCAAATGTGCAGCTGGAGAACCTCACCAAGTCGTTCCGCCCAAGGCATCGCCGTCCTTTGCTGCCCCGCTTCGTAGCTTCTCCCACCCCACCATCACAACCCCGATAGAGCGTAATCGATAAGCAGTTATGCGGACCCACTGCCCCGACGTATCGCAATCCGCCCACCACAAGCCCTAAGCTCACGAAAATTCGCGAGATGCGCTGGGCCCGTCGGCGAGCGTAAAATTTCCGATACCCCTCATCCAACGAGCGTAGCGACAAGACGCGGAGGCCAGCACCACGAAATACGAGCGATCGATCACGATGGCTACCTTTCAAAACGGCGGGGCTCCGGCCCGCGCCATCGCCGACGACAGCGACGTCGAGGAGGAGGCCCTGGTGGCCGAGTACAAGGAGCAAGTTCAGTACGAAGACGGCGACGAACTGAGCCGCACCGCTTCTTTGAGCATGGCCCAGCAGACGGACGACATCCAGTCTCGCCTCGTCCAGGCCGCCCAGCCCCTCGACTTCCAGGCTCCCTCGAGACCAAGTTCCAGAGCTACGACTCCTACTGCAGCCTGTTCCACTACATCCTCAACTCCGAGGGTCCCGTCGACCTCGAGCCCCCTTCGGTTGGTTTTCCCCGGATATTTATTCCTGTTCTGATAGGCTGGACAGTTTGGGACTGACTGTTACTTGATAGTACTACTGGGCTTGGGATGTCATCGATGAGTTCATCTACCAGTTCAACACGTTCTCGTCATACCGGATGCGAATTGCGAAACAAGCGTCCAACGAGGAGGAGCGCCAGGCGCTGCGTGAGAACCCCAACACCTGGGGCTGCTACAGCGTCCTCAACGTCCTCTACTCCCTCATTCAGCGATCCCAGATCACGGATCAGCTGGCCGCGATGAAGCGCAACGACGACCCCATGTCTGTTGCCGGTGACTACGGCTCCAAGAGCCTGTACCGAATGCTGGGCTACTTCTCCATTATCGGTCTCCTCCGGGTGCACTGCCTGCTGGGAGACTTCAGCCTGGCCCTCAAGACCCTCGATGACATTGAGCTCAACAAGAAGGCCATGTTTGCCCGTGTCATGGCGGCCCACTTCACCACCTACTACTACGTGGGTTTCTCGTACATGATGATGCACCGCTACGCCGATGCCATCAAAATGTTCAGCCACATCCTCGTCTACGTTTCGAGGACCAAGAACTTCCAGAAGAACGCCCAGTACGATTCTATCACCAAGAAGAACGAGCAGATGTACGCTCTGATTGCCATCTGCGTGGCCCTCCAGCCCACTCGTCTCGACGACACCATTCACACCGCCCTCCGGGAGAAGTATGGCGACCAGCTGCTTAAGTTGCAGCGTGGCGGCCCCGAGTCCCTCCCCATCTTCGAGGAGCTCTTCCGCACCGCTTGCCCCAAGTTCATCTCTCCCGTGCCCCCAGACTTTGAGAACCCCGAGTCCAACGTTGACCCCGTGGAGCACCACCTCGCCATCTTCATGGACGAGGTCAAGACCAACATGTGGAGCCCCACCATTAAGTCGTACCTCCGACTGTACACAACCATGGACCTCTCCAAGCTGGCTGGCTTCCTCGAGGTCAAGCCCGAGCAGCTGCGATCGTGGCTCCTGGTCACCAAGCAGCGCACCAAGCAGCTGCGATGGCAGGATCAGGGCCTGCTCGATGGCGAGCTGGTCAACGTTAGCGACCTCGACTATGCTCTTCAGGGTGTAAGTAGACCCCCACACCGCCTCAAGAACGGCTCGTTTTGTCACACTACGACGCAGCCATTGAGATGGCATCGTTTGATTACTTGGAAGCTAATGCACATTGACAGGACCTGATCCACATCTCGGAGGCCAAGGTAGGACGAAAGCTGGTGGACTGGTACCTTCGTAACCTGTCCCGCACCTACAACTAAGGTAAAAAAAGGGAGACTTGGCAAGCCACATTTCCCGTTCGCCCGGAGTCTTGGAGGACATCGAAACAGGTGCGATTTCGAGAGCCAAGGCGGGGGACGAACATATGGGGTCGGTTACGCGTTAAGCACTGCATTAGGCAGGCCGACTGGTAGGATGCATGGCATGGCAACGGCGTCTCGGAGTTGGTGATGCTCGTGCAAAAGCTTGAGGATTTTCTCGAGATGGGCTGTAAGTGTGGTAGAGACGGGACATCCTCTTTGAGGCATAGGAACCTGAAGGATAAGTAAGGATAAATGAAGAAGAAAGAAACAAGGTGAATTTAATCCATGATTCAATATTACTGGGCATCGTTTGCCAAGCCGCCGTGAAGACCATTATCCCGGCAGGGAGGGGTTACGAGTGCCGGACTCCGCCTTGGCCGTGGAGTCGTGTGTGGCGGATGCCAAGAAGGAGCTGATGGGCGAGGCGTCTAACTAGGGCTCGTTGTGTCGTCGACTGCCGGAGACACGGGATGGGTCCACGTGAGGTGTGTTTTTGCTGCTTGGCAAGATGCAGTGCTCCTAACGTAGTAGTAGGATGCGTCAGGCACCGAGACAGGGAGATAACACGGATATCTAGAGGCTAGAGGAGCCAGCAACCTGTCCTAGAATATACAATACAGCTCGCGAGTTTCCAGAAGCGAGATTTGGAACGCGAGCTCTGTGGTTCCTTGTAGATTTGTGCGCCTGCGCGTGTGGATGAGGGATGATTTGGTGTCTCACTGTGTCGGATTATCTGAATTGACTAAAAAGAGGATCCTCGGTTATTTACACCACTATTTATCAGGGTTATACATCTGACACTGCGTGGCCACGTGCCCGCCTAGGGTTCGTATACTACCGATCTACTAGCAAGGGAATGGGAATGTATGTGTACCGAAGTTGTGAAAGAAGGGTAAAGAGGATATACTACGTCGTAAGGTTGGACAATAACCGTTCTTTCTTTCTCGCGGTAACAGAAACTGCGTTTTACGTGACCGTTGGCTACCCATCGGGGGATCTTGGGGCGGGCCAGGTTTATCAAGCCCTAGGAAATTCCCCGTGCGTGCGTAAGAGGCTTCTCAAGGTGTCTCGGAGGGCTACGAGTGCTAACACGAGATATCGTCCGTGACATCCATGGCTCAAGCCACCCAGTGCGGCGGTTGGGTCGTCAGCCTCAAGCTAGGGTGCTGGGAGGCCGGGCTGCGGATGAGAAAGCAGGGATATATCATGTGCGGCGGTCCAGCGGACTGAGTGGTGGGATATCGCGGCGAGGTTTTGTCTTTTGTCGATGGGGGCCCTTGTCGTATTCTGCGAGATGATGATCTGATGCGATAGATCGGTTGATGACATTTGGCGACGGGCTTGTTGGAGGGATGGGAGGAGGGCGGTGTGAGGTGAGAACTGGAGATAGAGAAGGGTCTCTCTCGATCACATCACGCAACTTGCATATGCCTGCGACACTGTCCGTGTATGCCAAGTAAGACCCCAAAGGTACCGTGATTATGGCGACCCTCTTCGATGACTCCTACTCGGTAGCTCTCCGCATAGTTGTCAAAACAAGACCATGTGATGCTTATGACATTTCATTCTTTCCCAGTTCCTCTCAAGCCCACCGGCACTAAGGTGCGGTTAGCTCTGCTCTACCCCACCACGGCCAGCGTTTCCGTTCCCCGAGAGCCCAACGCGAATCCCCACCCGGGGCTGCGGGCGTGTGGTCGAAGCTTCGGCACCCAGGCCCTTGGGATTACGAAGGAGGACGAGAGCCGCCTCACTACCTTACGTAGCTCGTGTTGCGGGCGTACGGTTCTTACGTAGCTTGGGAGGGGAGGAGAAATGAAAGGAAGCAACCAGAAACGGGAGGGAACTCAACGCGCGCCACCGGGGGCACTTTGGTTTCGATGGGCGGCCTCACTGGCGGGTATTCGTAATTAACATGGTCCAATTGTACCGGCGTAGGATGCGTGATTGTGTGTCGGACGTGCAAACTCTATCTATCGGCGAGATGAAGCGGAGGAGGGTGTCAAGGTGTTGCAACTTGCATGTGGTTGGCCAAGGCGACAGTCGACTACTATGTACGAATGCCTTAGAAAGTAGGAGTAGACTACAGCAACTCGGAGCTGGACAGGCCCGGGTTTGTCGGAGGTCGGGTCGGCAGCCGGGTTTGCCGGAAGGGGCCATACGTTCTAAGGGCTTCCAAGTTCCAAGGCCGCGCCCAGAGTTCCGGCCTAGACAGGGAGGGGATCCGGGGGACTGGCATCCCCCGAAGCCGAGATTCTGGCTAGTTTTTCTTAGCCATTCCTCCGGGCGTGTGTGTGTGTGTTTCTTGATGGGATGAGATCACACGCTGGAGGTGTGCTGGGCCGCGCCGGGAGGGCGGGATTTGGAGCCCAAAGGGAAACAAGGTGGCATTAGTGGCTCCGGGACCGCCAAGGTAATTAAGTGGGCTCCGGTCGTACACTGCCCCGGGGAGCCATCTAGCAGCGCCCTAACTCGAAATCGGGTGTTGGAGAAATAGGCGTTGGGTAGGGTAGTGCAGAGGATCAGCTCCCCCATGTGATGAGGGGGGACGATGAGTTACGAATGGAAGCTAGGGGGTTGTATTCCGCGTGCGTGTGTGGGCGATGAAACCATGAAGGAAGGGGTTTCCCTCGTCTCTGCGGAGGAACATGTCCCGTTAGTTGTCGGGGACTCACCTCGCAGGCTCATTTCCCCCCTACGGCGAGGGTGGTCAGGACGAGGAAATGCGTACCATGGAACGGGCTGCCTCTCGCTTGAGCAAGCTGTGGGTTTAGTTAGCACTTTGCGGTTGCAGTAGACATGGTACTGTTGATAACAAATTCCATATCTCACCTTAATACTGCACACCTCCAAACGCCACCCACGCACCGGTTTGATCTGCCCCAGCCAATTGTTCCCCGCCGCTGGCGCATGCTCTCGTGCTGCAGAGAGCTCCCGGCCGTTCAATCGCCCATCTTGCCGCGCCTTGGCTGCATGGGTTTGTGACTGCTGCCCTCTGTGCATTGCAGCGCAAGGGAGGGACGACACACCACCACTTTACCACTCCACCCGACACCGGCATCTTCACTCAACTCACCTTGCAGCTTGCTTTCCTTGCTCTGTCATCTTTTCTCCGTCATCCCATCTCCCAGCGGACAATACTCGGTGACTTCCCGTGTGCCCTGGCCTGGCACCCCTACCAACAACCCAACCACTGGACTGCGCGCCGCCACGCCCAGTGAGAAGCTGAAGAGGAAAAAGAAAGAAACGAATAACCAAACTAACCATTAAAACAAGAAGCTAGAGCAGGAGATAGAGGCGTAGTTAGTGCACCGCTTCCGTTTCCAGGTATCACAGTCCATTTTCTTCCCTGTTTCTCAGTTACTTAGTCAGTCTCTAGTTATCAGCTCAGCCTCTGTTTTGCCTGCCCTTCTCGCCACTTCTACCCGTAAACTAGCTTGCCTCGGGTCATGACGTGGACCAAGACCAAGGCCCGAACCGCGGCTCTTGCCATCTCCCCCCCCCCCCCCCCCCCCTCTCCAACCCAACCCACTTTGAATGGACTGTACATAAACGGACGTACATTGTACACAGCGGCCTGCCAGAGCACAGAAGAGTAATCCCCGTGCGGCGTCTGCGGACTCCATCTCGTAGACGGAAAAAGTGGGCGGGCCACTCGGGCAGAAATGCACTTGATGCCCACATGCGCCCGTCTTTGACGAGAGAAGAGAATTCGTACAAAGGTTAGATTGTATGTTCCGTCGTCTGCGAAGGACTGCCTGGCAAAATAGTGAAACCCGTAGCTGCTAGATACCACAGACCACGAGAAACGAATACAGTGTATCAACATCCACGACTCCAGGCCTCAAGTTCCAATACTACCTACCTACACACCCTCTCATCTACCCCTCGCACTCACACTTTCCAAAGTCGCACCCCTCCAACCCTCCCCCATTCCTTGCCTGACTATAACCTTACCTTGGACGGCATCTGGGCTGACCTACGCCTGGGCCTTGTCCGAGAGTCGCACACTTTTGTTCGCCAACTCGTCGTCGCATCTCTGCTCCAACCAAACACACAGACGAAGTGAACGGGGGCAAACAGTCCTTCATCTTTTTCTTCATACACACACGCACACACACAACAAACGAGCTCTTCCTCGTGTCATTTCCCACCCCGTCTTCTCTCATCAACGTCTCTCGCATCTTGTCGCATCTTGTCGCATCTGGCAAATCTCCACCCTTGGCCCGCCCATCTAATCTCCCTGGCCCTTCAACCTTTTGGCCCAACTGCCGCACCGCACTCGACTGTGCGAAGCGAAGTACTGTACTTGTTGTACCCGACTGCTTTCATCATCGTTCATTTAGCCTTCGTCTCGACCGGCGCCACTCCCGCTTGTTTTGCTACCAGGCAGACAAACCTTCTCTTCTGTTTCTTCCTCCTCTTGTTCATTCTTCCTCCTCTTCAACAACACCACGGTCACCGCACTCGATCTCGCCCTCCGCCCTCGCCTCGCTAATCTTCTGACCGACTGATAAAACTGCCCACCGACTCACGGCCCCTGCTTTGCGTCCTGCGTTGTGCTTCTTAAGGCGTCCGAGCCGTTCGCTACTTCCCTCCAATCACTCTCGAGCCCAGAGTTGCTCTTCCCTTCCCCTCCACTCACCTCCAACTCACCTCCAACTCCTCCAACGCTCGCCTATCGCGCCCTCAAAAACGCCTCCTTCTCACTGTTCTCGCCCGTGCGCTTTTGCGATTCGCCATCCACCCCAGTCACGTCGCACCAAACAGCCTTTCTTATCGCCTTGCTGCCCTGGTCCTTGGTTGCGTGGATCGTCATCTTGCAGAACGCCAAAGGTCCTCGGAGCTCAAGCGCGGAGCTACCTGCTTCAGCCACCGCCGGCCTCAAGACATATCTACCTTACCTTACCTTACCTGACTCCAGGTTGCCTACATATAACTTGCTGAACACCCAGATCACCCAGCATCGTCCAACGGCATTTTGTTCTCTTTTCCATTTTCGATTGTCGCGAGTAGAAGGAGCAAGCATCAGCCGGCTTGTTTGGTTTCTTCCCCCCACCTCCCACCCGCCTCGTCTCTCGAACCGAAAACGACATGGCGACGGCCTCAACTGTCCTGCCTCCACCCGTCCACCGCACCGATTCCGATGTCTCTCCCAAGACGGTCGCACCGCACAGCTCCAAGAACGACTACTTCCCATGCGACGTCACCACCATCGATGGCTCCGGCACTAGTGTGAGGGTCAGTGACGGCGACGAGTCGTCGGCCTGCAAATCGAGCATCTCCTTCGCCCCCGATGTGCCCGTCGCGCGCAGCTCCAGTCTCGAGAGCGCCGAGAACGACGCTGTGAATGTGAATGTTCACTTGGACCGCAAGGCTTCGATCAGTTCCGTCACCTTTCGCAAGCCGCGCAATCCCTCTCTGCCCCAGGGCAACTCCAAGCAGACAGACGGTTCGCGGATCCGGGCTAGCTCCCCACCTCACCAAAGGTAAGCAACAGCTGTTCCTCTCGTCTGTTTCTGTCCCCGTCTTTGTCCCCGTCTCTGTCTGTTTCCTGTCCCTCCCTGCCCCCGCATATTGCCCTTGCTGCTGTCTCAGCTCTCCTCCACCGCGTCGGTCTCCAAGATCTGATCAAGTTGATCTACTGTTGTGCGACACCGCTCGGATCCCATATGCCGATAGCACGACGATCTCTCTTGCGGTTGCGGGTCTGAACGGTGTTCCGTCCTGTCTTCTGAATCACCATCTCGGCCAGTCTTGCTCTGGACTCATCAATGTCTCGGGTGGAACGGCATTCGTTGCCGTCTGATGGTATACCAATCTATCATGATCTACCATGTCGTGTCATGGCTGCTTTCTGTGGGGTGTCAATACGACGCAGGGGCTCAAACTCAATCGTCTCGGCATTCCCTTCCTGTCATGCAACCTCGGCATCCGTATTTCTCGCCAACGGGAGCCGACGCGGTGTCGATGATCGGCCGACTCCAAAAGACACTGGCACTGTATCGAAATCCAAAACCAAGTCCAAGTCCAAGTGGAACCTAAACCACGGTCATCGCCCAGTTTGCTGGTTCTAGCCTTGGTCTCCACCACGACTGCCGCCATTACCCCGCTGTTCTCGACTCTTGGTCATGGGCATGTGCGAAATCCTCGTCAGCCAGTCCATGCAGAAAGCTAGTCGCTTCGCTTGGTCAGGCCATCCATCACTGCCACTGTGCCAATGTGCCCAGCCCAGGGCATGCTGTCGCTCTTTTTAGCCGCAAATTCCCGCAGCCAGTTGACTCTTCTTTGTCGTCACCATTCTCCTCTTCCTACATACTCTTATTCCTGCTACTCCAGCTACTCTACCACTATTCCTGCTGTTCAGCTCTCCTTCTTCCACACTCTGCCGTTTACCGCTCCGTGTCCGCGCGTAGGGGCCACCGCACAACAATGGCGACGCTAACCGAGACATCGCCCGACAGGTTTCAACGGCACATCGCCTTCGACAACCTCCCCGCAGGCGAGCCGACTAAGAATAATACAATCTCACTGACACTCAATGTTCGACACAAGGGCTACCAGCCGCGTCGGAGGTCGCGCACCTTCATGGTCGGCGTAGACGAACATGCCTACTCCGACTATGCCTTGCAGTGGCTCCTTGACGAGCTCGTCGATGATGGCGACGAGATCGTCTGTGTCCGAGTTATCGAAAAGGAGATTCGTTCCTCCGATTCCAAGCAATACCAAGAAGATGCGAAGGCCGTCATGGAAGGGATCCAAGAGCGCAACGGTTCCAATCGTGCCGTTAGCATTGTCCTCGAATATGCCGTGGGTAAGCTTCACGGAACGTTTCAGAAACTGGTTGGTACCCCCATTGCCTTTTTGAACTAAAGTACAATACTAACCGCCACACCATAGATCCAGATGTACCAACCCGCCATGCTCATCGTCGGTACCAGGGGTCGATCCCTTGGAGGTCTTCAGGGCCTGGTCAACACCCGCAATTCCTTTTCTAAGTACTGCCTTCAGTACTCGCCTGTGCCAGTCGTCGTAGTCCGACCGACGGAGAAGCGCCAGAAGAAGAAGACAAAGCGTGCCAAGGATTCGACGCGACAGACATACATCAGCATGTTGGCCGCGACCCATGGCAAGCACGAGGCCGACAGCGAAGCAAGCAGTACCTATGAGCTTGAGATCCACAACTCCCCCGACGAAGAGGCACACCAGGTGGCACGGGTTCTGGGACTTCCAGCCAAGTTCGACCCTACAATCAAGCCCTTCAACCCTAGTTTACTGCCCCATTCTCGATCTCCCGGGCCCGCCAGCATCAACGAAAGTATCAACGAAAGCAATGAAGCCCCCGAAGACCAGCCAGTCATCAAAGATATCGCTGCAATTGGGGATAGCGACGACGACGACGACGACGATGATGACTCTGCCGAGTTCGAGGTGGTCACGGGCAAGCAGGCGCTAGATAAGCAGAAGTTGGAACAGCTGCACAAGATGGAGGTTGGCGAAGCGGCTGCCTTTAAGATGAAGGTCGACGACGACGACGATGACGATGAGGACTCATCGGAGCAGAAAGCCACATCATAGGAGATGAAGGCCGGGAAACGCACCAAAAGTATCACTGATATTCGAAACACGAACCAGCACGACCTCTCTGGCCCTGTTGACATCAACATTTCACGAGACAAGGAGCCACTGCCAATCCGGCTCAATCATGATCAGACGCTCAATATTATGGAGCCTCTGGGTAGTGGTGGGGAAGCCACAGTGCACCATGCAACTGAATTGGAGCCGACATGGCTGATGGACAATCACCACTCAATGAATAGAGAAGTACGGGATAGGAATGATGTCGAATTGAAGCGACTTTATCCGACCCGGGGGACGAAGGGTACAATCTTGATGGAGAGGCACTCGACGGGATACGAGCCCCCACAGAACATGCCACGGACCAGGAGGGCTTGGGACGAGTTGGGGAACCAACACCAGGCCCTGAACCTGAACCCGAGGATTTACCTCGGTCCGATGCCACATTCGCCTGCTCGGAAGAGGAGGCAAAGAACGGACAATGTGACATTTCTATGAGGCAAAGGCCGGGGAACTTGGCCCGTTCACACAGCGATACTATCATGCGAGCTCCACGCACTCCTGAGGAGGTTCCCGGAGTGCCTCCCGACCAGGTCAGGAGAGTGAATCGACAGCTGTTTGGGATGCTGAGGAGAGATGTACGGCGTCGCGTGGAAGAGGCGAACGCAGCACATGAGCACGACGACCTTAGACGGCATGGTGTCTCAACCAGAGATTTTGCTGTTGGTGAAGATGCAAATCTGACTTAGAGAGTAAAGGACGAGATGCCAGACAGCGAAGAAGCCTCCGAACCGACGCACGACACTGAAGAAGTTGAAGGCGAAGATGAAGAGGCTGTCGAGTCTCCCGAGAGGCCGTAGGCATGGTTGACAGGGTGCCGCTGCTGCTGGGGCTGTAGACGGAGCGAGGAGGACTGAAACATGTCCAGAAGTTCTTCGAATGCCCGGCACTGGAATGGCGAAGGGAGCTCGTATAGCCTGTTTGTGGCTTATGCACGCTGTGGTGTCAGTAAACAGAAGACAGTCGTTTGTCTGTAGCGGTTGAATGACATCAGTTGACACAAATTTGCCTACATGATGCGGTATCGTATTCGCGCGAGTGAAATTACGGCTCGTACTGTTGGGATAATACGGCTTTGTGATCCACCTAAACATGCGAGAGAACTGGGAATGCCATTCCATGGACATATGCTTGACTCGGCGTTGACTGGCCATCGGGTCAGGCTGGCTTGGATGGATGCTTGGCTCCCACGTTGTCACGTCGTGTGGCGGGGCACTTTGCCCTGGTAGTGCTTGCGTATAGCGCCTCCCCGAAGCCATGTGCCACTGCCCACTGAATCTAGGCCGATTACTTACAGGGAATTAGCTTCCCCTCTTAGGCGTTGGCGAACGGCGCGAGGGGCAATATGGAAAACGTCTTTGTTCACAGCGCAGTGTGAAATAGGCGCGTAGCGAGTCAGCGCATGATGGCCTGGAGCCGGCCCCCCCTGACGTCGTGCTGCATTAGCGAATCAAGGCACTGGAAGTGGTTCAATTTGGGGGCTACTGCAGCCTGAGGCCACAGGAACGGGCGCTCCGCTTTCAGTGACGATGGTGGGAGGGAGAGAGGGAGGGAGGGAACGAAGAAGGGAAGGAGCTCCACGAAGTCACGGATGACTGCGCAAGCCAACACGTCAGCCCGTAAAATACAATCTTCAATTTTCAATCTCCAATCTCCAATCTTCAATCTTCAGAATTTATCGTGAAATACCTTACTCCCAGAGAACTCGAACCGAAAACTCGAACTCGACGTTGCACAAACCCCGGATGCGCTTCGATTTGGTCTTGGCGGACGTATGCGACGACGAAGCCCTGGCCACTGCGACCGTGATAACGACCCTTGCTTTGCCTGGTGACGTCGTGCACCGGTGTTTTTGAAGACGGGGAATAATCGCGACGGCTTTATTGATGGGGGTTTTACTACGACGATTGCAATAGACGACGAATTCGAATTCGATAGACGATTCCAAACGACGGAACAAAGCATCATAGACGGCGCCGAGAAACGACTGTCTTCGACGACGACGACGACAACGTCGCAAAACAGAGGGACGAAACCCAGCCCGACGATACGATACATCACCACAACTCAATGTGGCCCTTTTCGAGTTGCGGCGCCGACGCCTGCGAGGCTGTCAACCCGCGCGCCATCACCACCTCGGTCGTCCTCGCCGCCCTCCCCTTCCTCGCCGTCTTCGCCGCCGTTACTCTCCTCGTCGTCCGCCACGTCTTTCCCGCCTGAACCGCGCAGCCGAGGCCCGCGACGGCGAGGACCATGTCCTGCCGTCCCACGCGCCGCCCGCCTTGCGTGCCGCTCACGCCGAGCACGGCTCCAAGAGTTGGCAGCGCCGGGGGGCTGCGTGGACCTTTGGCGTGACGGTTGGGCTGGCAGCGACGCTGGGCGCACTCATCATGGATGAGATTATGGAGCTGGCTAATCCGACGTCGAGGAACTTGGCACTGAGGATCACTGTCCCGGCGCTCCTCTTTGTGCTCATCGTGCTCGTGCCCTGGCTTGAGTGCCGGTCCATGGTCACCAGCGCTGGTTGGAGTTTCCAGCGGACAGCCAAGGGCAAGTTTCCGAGAATTGCGTGGGGATTGCACACTGCGCTCTTCACGGGATGGCTCTTCGCCTTTTGGTCCGTCGGCCGGGCCGTCCCCAAGAACGCTATGAGGGTCATGCCCGAGGAGACCAGCTTTTCCGAGTCCCTGACACGGGGCTGCCTCGAGCGCATCGGCGTCGTGGGCATCACGCTCATGGCTCTGCTTTCGGGCTTCGCTTCCGTATCGTCCCCCTGGCACACCTTTGCCGATGCGTCGGCGCGGCGCAAAAGACCCGTTACCGAAGCGGACGTCAACCGGAAGCAAGCCGGGCTGGACGCGACCAACGAGATGCTTGCGACAAAGCGACACCGATTACAATTTCTGGAGCGCAAGGCGGCGGAGAGGCAAGGCGCGTCGTCGGCCAAGGGCAGTGGGTTGGTTGGCAAGGTTATGGGCTCCCTGCGCGGTGGCTCTGCGGACGAGACCGAGATGAAGTCGCTACGCCTTGAGATCTCGGGACTGGAAACCATGCAGGCGAACCTGGCGTCTGGTCTTTCGCTCTTAAGGGGTCGTCGCTCTGCCACGGCCCGCGCCAGCACAGCCTTGGGCCGCCTCCTCTTCGTCCCGTCATATCTCTTTAGCTTCTACTGCCTCTACCGTATCGTTGCGACGTCTCTTACAACCTTGCGACGCGCATCCTCGCCCTCAACAAGCTTCGCCAGCAGCGACCCCATCAACCGATTCTTGTCTTTGCTCGCGCGCCACTGGGACCCGAAGCTTGACCAACTAGCATGGGCGCGCCTTATCAGCTTTGCCCTCAGCGGTGTCATTCTGGTCGCCAGTGCCAACAGTGTTGTACAGACCTTCCACCTCTTTGCCAAGTGGACGCCCGGCCTTCTCCGCCAGGCACAGGCGAACCTGGCGCTCGTGGTCGGGCAGATCGCTGCGACATACGTCATCTCCTCGTCGCTGCTATTGCGCAGCCAACTGCCCACGGCGCTCGGCTCAGCGGTCGGAGGCGTGCTCCGCGGCGCGCTGAGTCCTGGGTTCGTGGACGGGTGGTTTGAGGGCTGGTTCCTGACGGGCAGTCTACTAACGGCCGTGGGGATCTGGATTGGGCGGAAGCTGAGCGGAGACGAGGATTGGGACGAATACGGGATGGAGGAGATGGGAGCCAAGAGGTCTTAGGATCTGGTCTGTTACGAAGCGAGCACAGGGCGGAATAACGCCTTGTTGTGTACGAATACATGCAAACATGCAGGGCTTTCGGCGTTTAGAGGGAGTATGAAGAGGGTTCCAGCCGGTTAGGAAAACACGTACCTGGCTTTGGGCGGAGGAGCATATAGTGAACTGAGCATCATTTCCTTCATGATTCTTGATAGTTGGGTTTCCCCGACAAAGTGGACTCGGAGCACTTGCATTCCGTTTCAACCCCGACCCGAATCTTGGTTAAGAAAGACAACCAGTGGTGGAAAGGACCGAGCGAGACTCAAGTCAGCCTTGGTTTCTTTGGGGAAGAGACCCGGTTTGCAAGGCACACTGGTGTTGGGCGATGCCTAGTAAAGGGTGGAGTTGTCTCAACGACTAGTCAGGCTGACACGACAGTTGCTGTGCTATGCGAGGCAGCAGCATAACTGATGGCGAAGTCTGCCTTTCGAGGTATCAATTTTGTTGCCTGAATTGGCTCTTTGCTTATCTTTTAGGAGCGAGTTGTTGAGGGGAAGAGAGTCAGCTGGGGAGGTATATATACTCGGTGGTTGTGTGAAGAGGGAGGGAGGTTGTGGGGGTTGAATCATCAGCGCGGTATTCCCTCATTCGGCAATAGACGTTCTGCTTTACGACTCGCAACTCCCAGCTCACAAGGCCAACTGCAAGGCCAACTCCAACTGTAGCTGTCTTCCACGACAACTCAACCTACCTACCTACCACCAACCTCAAATCCCACATACCCAACCCTCCGGCAACAATGGCAGACCAACCCCCGACCTCCTACACCGTCTCCCCGGCCCTGCTCCGCTACAGCACCACGTCCCCGGCCGCGCTGCTCGCCGCCAACCCGGACATCGACAACCTCATCGCCGGCGCCGTCGTCACCAACCCGCGCGGCCTCATCCTGCTGCTGCGCCGCGCCGCCACCGACTCCTGGCCGCTGCGCTGGGAAGTCCCCGGCGGCAGCGTCGACGCCGACGACGCCAGCCTCGTCGCCGCCGCCGTGCGCGAGCTGTGGGAGGAGACGGGCCTGCGCGCCACGGCCGCCACGGCTGCGGTGCGGCTGCTCGACGAGATCCACCTCGGCGATGAGACCAAGGCCGAAGCCGGAGCCGGAGCCGAGGGCGAGGTTGAGCTGCGCATGAAGAACGACCTGTGCCTCTTCCGCGAGACCGGCAACGTCTGGGCCAAGCTCACGGCCTGGGTCGACGTCGAGACCTGCGACGCCGTCGTGGTGCGCGACGACGAACACGCCGAGTGGACGTGGGTCACCGAGGAGGAGGCGCGACTGAGGAGGTTTGCCGATGGGCGTGAGCTGGACTTTGTGAGCGAGGGAGTGAGGCGGACTGTGTTGGAAGGCTTCCGACTGTGGAAGCAGGCTCAGCAATAACTCTCGAAAGAAGACTGGTTGATGCTAATAGACGTGGTTCACGAGAGAACACCATAGTAACAAGAAGTCGTCGACTAATAAACATACTCTTCTTCTCATTGTGTTGCCATCTAATCGTCTACGGAGCCATCACGGACTTATACCCAATGCCATCCATCCTCGACAAGACCGGTACCAACACCATCCCTTCTCCCCCTCCCCCATACAACACAAAGCCACAAGACGTAATGAAGGAAAAAAGCACAGTACATTTCATTGATCCGTAAATCACCTAGCATATAGAACCCCCTTTACCCCGTTCCACTCCAGAAAAAAGAAACCGAGTTGGGGTGGTTCATTGCGCTAAGCTGGCCTGATCGTCATCAAAACATCAAGGAAACAAAGCATCCAGTCCCTCCTTTTCTTCCCGCATTTCATCAACATGAAAAGAAATCGTTTAAGAGAGAGCTGTGATCATTCAACGCATGCCACGTTTCAATCCATCCATCCATCCATTCATCCATTCGCCACCATTCTTTTAACTTTTCTGTCTCGAAACGCCGAGGGCTCATGCTCCAAAAGCGTCCATCATCCTCCCCCTTCACATCCCAACGAGCAGATGGAAAGGGGCCACGGAACCATTCGAGTCCAACTTGGAACGCGTCAGATAGGGAAACCAAGATGGCCTAGATCAAAGGATGACCAAGACAGGGGAGGGCCGATTGCCCATAAACCCCATGTTCCCAGCACACCGAAGATCCATGCCGTCGGGGGGTTCCATGTCCCAGTAACTCCCATTGCTGGAGGATACAAGCAGAGGGATTTGCTCGCGAGGAGGGTAAAAGAGTCCGGGACGCAACCGGGTTGTCCAAAGAGGGGGGAGGTCCGCACGATGGTACATCTTGCGACGGCATTTCTAGTCGCAAAACCGGAAGGAAACGGGGCCATATGTACACATGTTAAAGTTAAGCCCGGCCACCACGGGCCTTCTTGTTGGGCACTGTCGTCCAGCCGTCATCCTCGACGGTGGGCGTGGACGGCTCAGAATCGGCAGCTCCGGCAGCGGCAGCGGCAGCGGCTGCGGGTTGCTGAGCAGAAGATCCGTTGGCTCGCGCAGGCCGGGTGTCGTTGCGGGCACCGCGGGGGGCTCCGCCCCCACGACCACCTCGAGCTCCGCCCCGGGGTCCGCGCTGCTCGCCAGTGGCAGATCGCCAACTGGAAGACTCGGCAGCTCGCGACTTGACGTTTTCTCTAGGCTCACGAGGTTCACGGGGCTCACGAGGTTCGCGGGGCGAGCGGGGCTCACGGGTTCGGACGGGAACCTTCTGCTCTCCGTTGGCCTTCTCGACCTTCTCGGTAGACTCAACCTCCTCCTTTGGCTGGGCGGCGGCCTCCTTTGCTAGCTTAGCAGCCTCGGCCTCAGCCTCGGCGGCGGCTTCGGCAGCGGCTTCGGCGGCGGCCTCGGCAGCTTCGGCGGCGGCAGCAGCCTCAGCTTCAGCAGCCTCAGCGGCTTCAGCTTCAGCCTTAGCAGCAGCCTCCTTAGCAAGACGTCGCTCCTCCTTGGCCTTCTCATCGGCCTCCTTTTTGTCTTGAATAGCCTGCAGCCTCTTCTCCTCGATCAGCTTTTCCTTGGCGGCGGTATCAATGGGGCGAGCAGCGCCGAAGGGGCTGGCCTTGGAGCTAGAAGCCTGGGAAGCAGGGCTGGCGTCGGTGGCCTCGGACACAGTACGTTTCGCAAGGTTCAAGCGAGGTCGGCCACCATGCGCGGGGGCGGCGTTTGAAAGAGCTGGGGAGGGGGGGGCGCTTCCGTCAGGAGAAGCGGCCTTCGCAGCTTCGGGGCGCATGCGCTCTCGCCACTGCATATCCTTCTCGGCGGCGGTGACAGTTCGCTCCGCGCGCTCGGGGTACTCCTGGCGAGGAGGTCGTGAACCTTCCTCACGACTCCCCTGTCGGGCCTCGCCCCAAGCAGGAGGTGCGTCTCGGCGGCCTCCGCGGTGCGACTCGCCTCGTTCACCAAGGCCACCAGGGGCGGGACGGCTGCCATCTCGAGATCCGGAGCTTTCTTGGCCGGCAACAGGAGACAGAGGACCGCGTCGCTCCCAAGTCAGTTCACGAGTGGGACGATCTCCTCCAAAATCATTGTCACGAGGGGCACGACGCTCGCTGTACTCGGGACGACCACCAGGTCGTCCTCCTGCGGAGTCGCTGAGAGGGCCCTTGCGATCCCAGGCGCCCATCTCTCGGATGGAATCGCCTCTGCCGCTATCACCGCCGCGAGCTAGCAAATTGTTAGCATGTGTTTGGAGTAGGAGGAGACACAGAGAAACTTACGGGGATCAGCGACCTTGATTCTGACAGTTCGGCCCTGGAACGACTCTCCATCAAAGGTGAGGGCCTTCTTCAGGCCCTCGACGGTGGAGAACTCAACGTAGCCGAAACCCTTGGGGCGCTGTAGCTCGCGGTCCTCGATTAGGCGAACGGTGGCGACATCGCAGCCGTCGAGGAACTCGTTGACGGCATCGTTGGTGATGTCGTAGGCCAAGTTACCCAAGTGGGCGGTATAGGGAGGCCTGTCGGGGATAGCCTGGGGAGAGTGCTCGCGGACCGAGTATCCTGGGCAAGTCAGCGTCGGTGAGCAGACTTGAAACGTAGGGAGAACATACCCCGATCCTGCCAGGTAGAGGTGGAGCTGAAGCGACCACGGTCGCCCGAGGGCAGGGCCTGAGTGCCTAAGAGGATATGGTCAGTCCACCAGGGATTCGTGGCGAGGGGTGAAAATGGCGCCTACCAGGAACTGTGAGGGGGTTAGCGGACAGAAGACGTAGACGGGCGAGACAGCGAGACTCGGGAGAATGATGACTTACCATAAGTTTCCTCGACCTCATCGGCCCAGGAACCTCCACCAAATCCTGTGAAGAGTTAGTATGGTATGGTGGGTGATGGTCGGTGGGTGGCACAGCGACATGTGTGCGTGCGGCGGGGCGCGGGCAACAATGCGACACGGGCGAGGGGCAGCACCAACCTGAATCATTCATAAAGTCCCCGAGGGACATCTTCTGCTGCTGTTCCTTCTTTTTGGGAGCTGGCGAGGCAGGGCGTCAGTGGCAGGATCTCAGCAGGAAGCGGCCGGCGGGCACTGGACTCACCCATGATTGCGGTTTAGGCGACACGCGCAACGATTCAACGACCGATGCGCGTTGGACTGCAGAGGGCGAAGCCGACCTAGGGTGGGTTGGCCTGTCCTCGCGGGGGAAGTCGACTACGGGAGTCGGAGGCGGGAGTCGAGATCGGAATCGAAGTCGAAACTCGGTTTGGGCGGTGAAGAACGGATTGATACGCCGGACGGAGTGCGGAGACGGTTCGTGAGAGATGTTTGCCCCGACGAGTGTTGCCGTGTCTGGGGGTTGACGAGAGACGAAAATTGCTCGGCGTAGGGAAAAAATGATGATGAAGGCGCCAGTGAGGGTTGCCTTAATTTTGCCCGTCCAGGAGTGGGATGCGCTAGCCCTAACAGGGCTAGTGCCACCAGCATGTCTCCTCTCTCGCTTGCAGGTTTTCCTCAGCGGACAACGGGCAACGGGCGGCGGGCAGGTTGCCGCCAGCCAGGAAGGACCGGCCTGATGTCACGGGGTTTTCACAGCGTTTCATTCGCCCCTTCGATTCAGCCTTTCTGATATCTGATATCGCCCGCGACGACCACTGTAACGAGAGGAGACATATCGCGAGCCATGTAATTGTACTATATCATTGTATCGGAGAATCTTTTTGTAATTTGTATCGTTCTTGCGTCTTCTCTTCCTCGTTCTCCTCCACCTCCTACTCTTCCTGCACGTCTTTCTCTGGCCTCGCCATCCCGCCATCCCGCCATCCCGTCTTCATCCTCCTCACGACTATCCCGTATCCTCCTCCATCATGGCCGATGGAAGCAGTCGAGATCCCCAGGGGACACTCGTTCGCCGCCACACCTCACCACGTGGGATATTCGCCCCTGAGATCATCGACCTGGTGGTCCCTCCTCTAAAATTCGGTGGCTACGCCGGTAAGTCTATGTTCTTGATTTTGCAAAACAAAAACAAAAAAACAGCATGCTCACTCCCTCCAAGCAACTGCTGGCGTATTGGCTGGCGTTGGAGGTTCCATCTTCAGAGAAGGCAACCCCGTTGTATGGGGTGCGGTTTCAGGGTTTCAGTGGTTTACTCTTGGGACCAGCTACTTCTGTAAGTTTCCCTCGTACGGGTTGCCATTTTCCCTACCCAGCTAACAGTCTTAAGTTACAAGGAGTATAATATTCAAAGCATGGGGTGGTGAAGAACGAGTGACACTCTCAGACAAAACTAAGGCCAGTGCTATGGCCGGCACGGTGGCTGGTGCGGTAGGAGGTTTGATTCGTGAGTCCAACTCATCCTGATGGATTCTGCCCCCTATTCACAATTCACAGGTGGCCCATCAAACATCATCCCCGCCATGGTTTTCTGGACAGCTGTTGGTGCTGGAGGACAGATGTATGCAAACCGCGTGGCGACGCGTGAGCCCAAGGTCAAGGATGAGAACGACAGCTGGTTTCGATCTAAATGGAGTCCTCTGAAGAAGCTCACGGATGAAGAATACATCGACTTGATGTCCGAGAAGATTCTGAGGGTAGAGGCTGACATTGCACTTGTTGATGATCGCATTGCTGAACTGAGAGTTGCGGAGAAAGCCGAAAGACTGGCATCACAGGATAGCCCTTCTTCATAAGACAAAATACCACGTTGAAATCACACACGACATTCGTCGTCCTGCTCAAATCCCAGGAAATCTCGGTCGACCATGGGACTGAAGGGTGGCGTCCTCTGCGCCTTATTGGTCGCTCTTGGACATCTGAAGTGGCTCTCTTCAAATGCCATGTGCCACGAGTCTGCACAGGGCGATTGGAGCTGGCTGCGTACCCATTTCGACCCCGCCCTTCCAAGCATAACACGGAGCCTCACCAACAAAGTGAGCTCCTCAACAACTTCAATAGTTTCTGGCCAATCACTGCGGCGTGATGCTCCCCGGACAAGCAAACCACAAGGGTGGTATGGCACGGCATGGCATGACATGGTATTGATAGGTGTGGCTGTTCGTAGAGGGTTGACAACTATTCAGAAAGTGCACTCTGACACGTCACTATATGATAATGTGCCGACATGGAAAGCAACCGCGGAAAGGAACAAGGATGAGACATCTTGCAACTCCGCGTGGTTCGTTTGTAGGAGGGAGCTACCGGTGACTTAGTGCCGCTATTGAGTTGAGGTGGCTTGAAGGGTCTCCCTAGTTTTTGGCATCGTCGGCCAGCGCGCCAAAACAAGATCCAGCTTGATATCAAGGCGATGGATGGCACGGGCATAGCGACGACTTTAAGTTCAGCGGCCGATCTCCCGCCAGGGCACTCGGACTTGGCCTGAACATAATACGTATACATTCCAAAATAAGCTAGCTAATCATGGATATCTCTGCAGATGGGGTAAATATGGAATGGAACACAGTTGGAATGAGGTATCGAGAAAATGATGTGGGTGGTGTCGTAGATGCTCGGACGCTCGCCGAGGGTTGCAACGGCAGAACAGCCCTAGCCGTCGGTACTAGTTTGTACTGCGTGTCGAGACGGGCAGAGCGGGATTGTGGGTTAAGTTAGAGCGCACATCAACTAGGTAGGTCCGAATTGCAGGCCAGTCCGGTGCATCAAAGCAACAAAGACGGTGTGCAGTTCATCTCCCCGCATCTTCGACGATGGCCAGTTAGGATGACAACCAATTGCGGTTTCGGGGCGAATACAAATACGTGTCTCGCAGAGATGAGGATTGGATGATCCAGGTGTAAATGAGGGCAGCAGACGACATGGGAAAGTGGACTGACGTGAGAGTTTGGGAGGGCGGCCCGCCAGACGCACAGGCCAAGAAGAACCAGCTTCTCAGCGTATTCGTACGCAAAACGGGGTTGAGCCGCTGGCTGCAGATCGCCGGGGTGCTGCAACGTTGTTGTGCGTCGTAAGTATTCATAGTAGTCCGTGGTGGCGCTGTACTATCAGTTTCAATATGGGCAAGTCTTGATTAATAAGTGGCATCTCTACACGGAGATATGGCATCCGGACATAAGAGGGGTAAATGCCTGTTGGCTGTCTCCGGCGCAGGATCCGACCGAGATGACCGAGATAATACGCGTGATGGAGATTGCCAGTCTCAGAGGCATCAAATAAGGACCCTTTGAGAAACGGTACGTACCGGAAATTTGCAGCGGGAAATGTGGAAATGTGGTGTGGGATGGCCCGTGCCCTGCGCAAACGACGCCTCGATGACGGGAGGCGCCAATGCAGTACGTGAATGTAGGTGCTGTAGGTACCCCTCGTTCGCTTGGAGCCTCCCTGCGACTCGCTAGGACTCGCTGGTCTAGCACCCAGAGCGAGCGGCTCCCCAGGGGCTGACCATCTCGGTACCTCCAAAAGTGCAGTGCATCGCGTAACGGGGCAAGTACCTCCTGTTGGCTGATCAGATTGGGAGAATGGGACAGGGGCTGGCCCCAGCGGACGCAAGCCCGCCCAGATAGGTACGTACCCGGCTAGAATGGCTAAAGAATGGCTTACTACTCCATCCATCACTAAACTTCCCGGGGCATTTCCATCTTCTCCAACTCGACGTATCTTTTTGTCGCCGGCCATTTCGAGGCTCTTTAACCTTCCCTCCTCCCTCCCCGCCGCTTCGTTGCTTTCTCTAGGCATTCTTGTCCTCCGCGATCCTACACCTGCGCGCCCAAGCTCCGAGCTACCCGCTGCCCCCTTTTCCTCGATCGCGACGACCAGCTCCCTTGACGTCACGATTCCCAGCCGGCCTCCTTCTTAGCTTCGACTTATCTGGCTCCAGCTGCCGCCAATCCGACTCGTCGCCCCTTGAGCTCGACTCCACGCCGAACCATCCGGGCCGGAGCCACCACATTATTCGATTATCGACACCCTCGAGCCGTATCCATTGCTTTGTTCTCGTACGAAGCTGCCCCTCGGTTGCCCAGGAGGTTGTGCGACAGAACTCGTGGGAACCGACCGGAAACTCGGCATCTCTCAACAATTCGCGTATCCGGACCCGCGGCGATGGCTTAACCCCCTTCATGACGACTTGAGTGAAAACGAGGGCATGGTACCTCTTCTGCTAGGAGCACATGTAAGTTGGGAACACCACGCCATTTGTTTACACCGCCCCTGTACGAATACTGATGTCGGCCGCTCGTCGCGCAGTCACCTAAGCCGAGAGGCTTGCGAGAGCATGCAAAACATGGCTCTCCTAAACCCGACCTTTGTGTTCGGCCTTATCGTCTTGCTCTACTTGTCGTCATTTGTCCTCCTCGCCGTCCTTCGAATCCTCACGGGAATATCCATCCAGCGAATCGGCTACTTCTCTCTGCGCCGACTTGCCTACACCCCACGGGATGGATGTAGGGTCGAGATTCGGGGCTTTGGGCTTAACGTCCATCGGCCGACTTTTGCCCAGCCGACATGGCTGAGCCTAGTTCTCAGCGAGCTTGTTATCACCTTGGACATTCCGGAACTGGAAGGAAACAAACCCGCCGAGTCGGATGCCGAAACGAGCGATACGGATACGGGCAAGAAAAAGAACTCCGATGCGAAATCTACGCCCAGCCCCCAGTCACGATCCTCCCGTCGGGGCGCAAACTCAATTATTCGAAGCGAGACGTGGAAGAAGCTCACCAATGTCAAGGAGAAGATCAAGAGACTCCACCGGAACATCAACTGGCTCAAGTTGATAGATGTAGTTGCTACCAACTCGACTGTTAATGTTGTTGACGTCGGCAATATTCAAGTCGGAAGCTTCACTTTATCAGTCGACACCCGGCCCAAAATGGTTGATAGAGCGCGTTTCTTTGTACAAGGGAAACATTCACCAAGCAAGGATCGACAAGCCGAGTGGACGATGTCAGTCCGGAGTGTCCTGTTTACGGCCGAAGGAACCGAGTCAATGGAATTGCTAGACCACCTATTCTTGAACATCCATGGGTTCTTGTACAAGTCATGGGAAGGATTGCGGGATGCCGCACTATCGTTGAAGCTTGGACGCCTTCACATCCCACTCGACGACATGCAAACATGCCTTGACAAGCTCAAGCAACTTCGAAAAGACCCAAAGTCTCCAACCGCGGATGAACCCATTGATATCTTCCTCGGAAACGTCGTGCAGGAGGTTGATGAACCAGGTAGCCAAAATGAGGAAACCCAGAGGGCCGTGTCTGATTCCAAGGAGTTGTTTAGCTCCATCCTACGAGGCATCAAGGAAGTTCAGTTCGCCGTTAGCTTTCTCGGCTTAACAACAAAAGTCCAGCCTGTCAAACCAGGAGCGGATCCCATTCTACTCAATGCTGCAATGAAAGAGGTTGGCATCGATCTTCACAAACTTGACCCCAAGTCCCCAGCACACAGGATGTACTTCCCGCCTGATGCCATTGCGCACGAAGCACTGGGTGCTGCGCTGTCGATTTCCGTTGGCCTAGATGATGGTCATGGTCAGTCTGATCGGCTCATATATATCCCGATGGCCACGACGACGGTCAAAACGACGTTTTTATCCAAGACGGTGGAGGTGTTGCAGGATTCAACCGTTGAGGGGAGGAATGCAAACATCTTGTTTGCCAACTCTGTCGTCACCTCCCCCTCAGTCGACCTTGATCCCCGCCACCTCCCCCTTCTTATTGCTCTCTTAAAGTCAAAACCAAAGGCTCAAAAAGCGCAAAAAGAAAATCGTCATCTCATCTCACGCCTCCTACCAAAGGCGACTGTCAAGTTCTCCATGCACGAGCCAGTGGTACGCATCAAACTCAAGCCACTGCAGAAAACGGAGGACCCAGACGACTTCGATCTAATCATCTCATCAATCTCATCAATCTCACTCGACATGGAATCCTCCCACTCCCTCATCGAAGACCTTCACTACTCCCTGGACGGCGCAGTGCGCCTTCAATCCCATGATCTTTACTACCAAACTAATACGGGTGACCGATTTAATCTCATTACTACAGAGTCATTTGACATGAAGGTGCATCTCGGCGCAAGGCCCGATGTCTACGTCGAAATGACTGGAAATCTCCAATCAGCGTCTGTCAGCATGGTTAGACCTGAAATCACCGATGGCCTTCGCCAGATTGTCCGAGAGCTACGACTCGATGGGGAACCAGACAAGGGCACGGTCGTCAAAGCCTCCAGGGACAAGAATTTCCTACGTTCAGTGCCGAGCTGGCTTCTTCGATACCAAGTCGAGGTCACTGACTTCAACGTCGAGATCGCCGGGATTGATGAAGACATTTCGGACGACACTCGCGGGGTTTTCCTGCATTGGGATAATGCATCGGCCGAGTACCGCGCACATCGATTGGACGGATTGCAACGAAGGGCATCTAGAAGACGCGCCAATAGTCGATCAATGAATCAGTCAGACTCTGACTTCACGCCTCCAACCAGCTCACCCCGGCTCAAAAAGAAACCTCAGAACATTGGGGATGGTCGACGACTTACCATATATGCTCGGGGAATTGAGGCTCAGATCATGGACGATATTGACAGGTTGGAACCGGAGCCGTTCATCA
The DNA here is from genome assembly GCA_003934905.1 of Neonectria sp. DH2. Lineage (NCBI taxonomy): Eukaryota > Fungi > Ascomycota > Sordariomycetes > Hypocreales > Nectriaceae > Neonectria > Neonectria sp. DH2. Next base: position 1,205,926 of record RQWH01000009.1, on the reverse strand, counting down.
GCATTCCTCGCCTTGAGCTCCTAATGTCTGCGGCAAGCGACGCCCGTGGCCCAGTATTCAACATCCAAGTGACGGTACGGACCATCCTTGCACAGTACTCTCTATACCGACATTACGCTGTGGGAGTGGCTGTTATGACTCTGCGAAAGGCTTTCATGCAGACAGGTCGTGACTTGCCCCGACACAAACAAGACAGCAGCAGCATGAAGGGCATGTCTCCGCCGTCCAGCCGCCTGGCACCCCCGGGTTCTCATCAAGATCTCAGCGGCGCGCCAGCCACAGACACCCCTGAGATGGTAACATTTGAGTTAAAGGCGGCTCTGGTGCAGCTGAAGGCTGAGATGCCACACGACCCGTCCATGATGCTGCACATGTATGGCTTGGAGATGGGCCGGCAGAGATGGTCCACCCCGTATATTGCGGCGAAACTCGTCCGACTATACACTGAGCCTCCACGAATGCGCAATGTCTGGGCCAGACTGATCAGCGTCAAGTCCGGTCGCCTTGATATCCGGGAGTCTAGGCGGAAGTCACCACATGGCACTATCATTGAGGAGAAAATGATCGATATTGTGACGGAGGCCGTTCGCATTGGCATTCCCCATGAGCTTATTCTCAGTCGTGTCAGTGACAACTTCATCAACGTTATCAAGGCGGTGCAACAGCTACATCATCGGTTCAAGACGGGAACCAACGAATACATCCTCGAAAAGAAGCCCGAAGGCCCCAAGGTTGTTCCAAAGGTTTCTGTCAGAAGTAGGAATTTCCTGTTCGAACTAGAGGATGGTGCCTTTGAGTGGAAACTGGGTATGATCTACCGAACTGGCCTCATCGAGCAAGTGCAGCGAATTGCGCGGGAGGAAGCTTTCCGTGTTAAGCTAAAGAGAGTTCGCGAAGAGGAGATTCGCAGGGGAAGTAGCAAGCTTCGAGCACGATCGACCTTCCCACGCGGACGACATGAAGCCCCTTCTACGGCTTCATTCCGAAGTCGAAGTCTGGATGCTATGGGCGGGACAGATGCTCACCGCGGAAGGGTTCCTAGATACGATCCTGAGTCCGAGAACTTTGGGGTCAACGGGTCCTCCAAGGTTTCCGAGTACGACGCTCGTTACCATTTGGATACGTTCAACTGCCAGAGTTGGAAGAAGCGCATTGACAAGGCATACGAAGTCGACCAGAATGCTGTCAGGGAAGCCCGAAAACAGTTTTGGGGACCTAGCCAACTTCCAGACGACGTCGAAGAAGCTGAGAACCTCCTCGAGGTTCCCCCCAGGCCGGCGTTGATGTCCACCTTGATTAGCGACCTACATTTCACGCTTGATAAGCCGACATTCCCAATGAAGGACCTACCAGACTTCTTGCACAAGATTGGAAAGGGAATGCCCAGAGACATGCAATACAGCCTGCTTGTGCCAATGCATGTCGGCATTGAAATGGGCGAGGCCAAGGTGACACTACGCGACTACCCGCTACCATTGCTACACATTCCCCCAATGAAGTACGGGCAGTCTCCGAAGCTTCAGTCTGTGTCCTTGAAGTCGAACTTTGTCATTGCCGAAGAGTTTCGAGGAGTCGAGTCCACGCGCCGAGTTCGAGTCAACGTCATCCCCCCCAGGAACGCGGATCCAACATCTAAAGAAGGCGGCTTCGTGATTGAGGTCCGCCGTACCATCGGCCCTGTCAAATCATACTCTGATGTGTACATGGACGTCAACACGGCTCTACCAACCCGCATCACTTGGGGCCCCTGCTACCAGCCAGCCATTCAGGATATGATGATGGTCATCGAGTCCTTCACGAAGCCTCAACTCGATCCATCTGAGAGGGTGGGCTTCTGGGACAAACTTCGACTTGGCTTTCATTCCAAGATACACGCAGCTTGGAAGGGCGATGGTGATATGCACCTTGCTCTGAAAGGCACCCGAGATCCGTACCAAGTCACTGGAAATGGCGCAGGCTTCCTGATGTGTTGGCGTAACGATGTCAAGTGGAGCGTCAACGCGGAGGATGATCCGAAGCGCTTCATCGCTATCGAGAGTAGCGAGTACGTCCTTGCAATTCCTGATTACAGCCACGAGGTCCGGGAAGCGGCGCGACTACAGACCGAGCTGGAGAAGCATACACCCGATGACAAGTTTAAATCCGAGGCCACATTCAAAAGGTCGTGATGAAGCTCTCTGGCAAGGTCCAGTTTCTAGTTGGCCTCATCTTCGAGCGTGCGATTGTGAACGGACGGCGCAGTTTCGACTTCAGGCCTCACTATGATATTGTTCTCAAGAACCCACATTGGGCGAAGGATGAAGGTGGTATACCTTACGACGCTATGCGCGGATTCCGGAGCCGGCACATTCATTTGTCGATTGCAGTTCGCGCACCAGTTGACCGCGATTGGTTGTCCGAGAACCCAGAGCCATCCCGAAGCTACAACACAGTTCATCTCACGCCGCGCTTCTTTACGCACTTCTTTGCATGGTGGGGTCTCTTTGGTCAGCCATTGTCATTGCCCATTCGCCAAGGCACCCTATTTCCCGGGCGTGAGAAGAACAGCAAGAAGTTTGGCCGACATTTGGCGACTGTCAAGTACAACCTTCTCCTAGCACCATTGTTTTTGAGTCACATCTACAAGCACAAGGATGTGGAGGACTACTCGGAGAATGCGGTTTCCGCCACAGGTGTCAAAGTTCGCTTTGACAGCTTCTCGTTGGATTTGCATCAACGCAGAGAGGAGTTCAACACACTTGGCAAGGGACGACATACTGAAACCGCTCGGACTTCTGGTATCAAGATCCACGCCGCGCAGCTGGATCTGGTCAGCGCAGACGTTCGTGCCGTGTCGGCAAGCCTCAAGGGAACCACTACGGAAGCTATCAAGAAGGGGTCGATTGCAACCTTGATAAGCGATTCAGAGGACAAACCAGATCTATCACGCTTCACGATCCCGGACAATGACTTTAGCTGGATTGATATGGATGACTTTGTCGAGCTGGATTGGATTCTGCCAACCGAACCGCACCCTGACACCAAGATCTTGCCTCTGGTCTACGCTCCCAGATTGACGTACTTCCGTCAAACTGACATTGGCGGGGTCATTGCTGGAGATCCAACTCGATCGAGTCCGTTCGGCGACGAACCGACGCACTTTTGCATCCTGAATCATGACAATGATCCGATACGAGTTCAAGGACAACTTATCCAGGAACGATTAGACCAGCTAGGTGTTCAGATGCAAACGCACGCCCGTGACGTGGGCGAAGCGGAGCTGAAGGTCATCAAGTCCGACGGGAAAGATCCCGAAGTGGTTCAAGCCTTCGAATTACTAAGGAAGCATAGCAACGTCTTGCGTGAGAAGAAGGAGTTCCTTGAAACCATGCTAGGTCAGACACAGGCTAAACCTTCATGGAGCAGCCAAAGGGCTAGTGGGGATCGAAAACGATCGGTGGGCTCGATGGGCATGCACGATGAGACGATCCACATTCCAGAAACCACGGAGTTCGAAAGCGAGTTCAACAACCGGTTCGTCATTCACAACATGCAACTGAAGTGGAACAACTTATTACGAAACATCGTACTTCGCTACTTCCACCAGAACAGCCAGCGGCGTGGCTTCATCTACTATCTCTCGCGACCAGCCATTAAATTTATTCTGGACATCGTGGAGGAGCAAAACAAGGCGAAGGCCAACAGCAAACCAAAGTCAACACATACGGGCCACGGCGGTACCTCGACAAAGGACCCAAGCATCGATGAGAGTGACACCCCACAGGACATCAAAGATCGAATCAAGAAGATCCTCGGCGATGGTCGAAAGTTCACGAGTGCTACTTGGAGTACGAACGCGGATGGTGCTATCGAAGGGTCCATCGAGGATCTAGTGAACGGCATTGCTGAGGAGTTCACCCCTCAGAGCAGCTACCACATCCGAATTGTCGCACCACAGATCCAGCTGCAGAGCGACAAGAACAAGAAGCATGTGGTACTGGCCACAGCAAAGGGAATGGAGCTAAAGGTCATGGAGGTCATGGACAAGGAGAGAATCTCCGATACCGTCAGCGGTCTCGTGCAGCGCCGGTTCCTGGTCAACATGGACAGCATCCAGTTCTTTGTCACTCACCAGAAATGGTTCCTCACCAATTTGTTGTCGATGTACGTTGGCAGTAAGTATGGAACGCCGAGCGGATCATCCTGGCCACCTTGGGTACCCATCGAGGTTGTGTTCGACTTCCAGGCAGATCCGTTCGGTTTCAAGCGAGTCGTACAGAAGACATCGGCCATGCTCCGATACGACAAGTACAACACCCTTCGTCTCAAGTACAACGATGAGGTCAACATGGATAACCCCAACGAAACTTCGCAAGAGAATGCAGAGTCCCGTATGGACAACCTCTGGGTCGAGTTTCCCCAAGCTCGGGCGCTTTGCAACTCGTCTCAGTACTACGCGCTCTACGTCATTGTACTTGACCTTCTCATGTACAGTGAGCCGCTAGAGAAGACGAGAAGCGAACGACTTGAGAAGATCATCCTGGCGTCTGACTTTAGCGACCTGAGTGGAGCTCCAGCCATGGTGCAAAAGCTTCAGCAGCGGATCAGGCAGATGGAAGAGATCAAAGAACACTTCCAGACCTACTCCAAATATCTCGACAAAAGGGGCTGGGAGGATCGCTTGCACTTGGAGCGTGACCTAGCTGCTTGCGAGGACGAGTTGTTTTTCATGATGAAAGCCATCACGTCGTCTCAAAGAAAATTCGACGTCAACTCGGATAGCACGGGCTTGTTGAGATGGAACATTTCGGTTCGAGATATCGTCTGGCACCTGATGCAAGATTCCAACGAGCCGCTCGTGGAGTTTCAACTCAAGGACCTAGAGTACGACCGCACTGACAACTCGGATGGCTCTCACGTGAACCTCATTCGGGTGGGCAAGGTGCTGGGTCTGAATTTGCTTCCGGATGCCACTTACCCGGAGATGGTCGCGCCGTACATTGACCCCGAACGGCCATTGGGTCCCAACACCGATAGCAAGGAAATGATTCGCGTGTACTGGTACATGCTGGAGGCAATTGCTGGAATTACCGTCATGGATGGGTTCGAGGTCAACGTGTTGCCTATCAAGGTGCAGTTAGAGCGTGACGTGGGCAAGCGGTTGTTTGAGTACATCTTCCCCGGCATGGGCGAGGACAAGTCTGGCACGAAGAACGACTCGCCGTTTATGCTGAAACAGATGCCGGCCGATGGATATGAGGAAGACGACGATTCGCTGCACAGCACAAACGGGCGCTCGGACACGACTTCGTTTGACAGAGACTCGTCGTCATCTTTCACCACCCGACCCGGATCGCTTGAACTCCGACTCCATCCGACCTTGACGTCTAACTCGAAGTCGGGGTCCTCGAAGAAGGCCCTGAGCGTTAACACTGGCGAAGGGCACTCGTTCCGTCTATTCCGCACGCCAGGAACATCTAAGACGTTACTGAAAAAGGCTTCGCACGACTCTCTACGGTCAGGAGCTACTCCACGTGCCGCCCTTGGACGCACGAACACGGGCTACGAGTCAAAGGCAGAGTCCATGGCGAACAGTGAGAAGCGGATACCCCGGTTCTCTCTCGGGAAGAAGCAGGTCGAGGTCAAGGACCTGATGCAGCCATCGGACGACCTCACCAAGATGATGACGCGCGCCAGCCACTTCATGACGTTTGCTTCCATCAAAATGCCGTCGGTGGTGCTCTGCCTGAGCTACAAGGGTAAAGATCAACGCAACTTCGAGGACGTGCACGACTTTGTGTTCAGGATGCCGACGATTGAGTGGCAGAACAAGACTTGGTCCAACCTGGACCTGGCACTGGCGCTCAAGAAGGCTGTGGTGAAGGCGCTCATCTCCCACACGGGTGCTCTTATCGGAAACAAGTTCTCCAAGCATCGGCCGAATGCC